>RAOY01000002.1:1356666-1615659 GCA_009806085.1 Neurospora cerealis | reverse complement strand
CTCCCCCCCCCCCCCCCCCCCCCCCCCCCCCCCCCCCCCCTCCATACCGAAGGGTTTCTTGACCAACTAACCGAGTTCCAAGCACACATATTATGAAAGCTATAAAAACGTGCAATGTTTACTGTCCATCATCCCCTGCGTCGACCACCTCAACTAAGTCGAAAGAGCCGTGAAGCGCGGGATTGGATCAAGCATATCCTCCATCCCAAATTCCCTGCATGTATACCCTTTGGATATGCCTGGGTTTCTGATCCCGCTGTTTTTAGCTGTCCTGACTGAACCACGCTCTCATAAATTCCTTGTCCTTATGAGTGATGTTCAAAGTCAACTTAAAGAACGGCCAAGGCCACAAGCTCATACTGATACTTTCTGTTTACCAATGGCGCGGGTCCTCAGGCCCAAACGGACGCCTTTTAATCCTGAGCCTGGGTTTGCCATCCAGAGACTGACCGCTACCGTTGTCCTTGGCAATCAAACTAGAAGCAAAAGATTCAGGGCCGAATGGATTTTGGTTGGGGTGAGGAGGGTGCTGCACAGAGGCAGCGGGTTGGGACCGGCTGTTCTGGTCGCTCTGAACATGATGGTTTTCGGCGTTGGTCCATGAGTTACCTAAGAGCCAAGCGTGAACTTGTTTTTGGCGGTTGAGGATGTGATCCGGGACAGCGCTAGAGGGATTCACGAAATGGGGACCATTTTGAGGACTGCCGTTACTGGTAGGATCAAAGCCGTCATGCTGCTGAGGATTGCCGTCGGTTTGATGGCCGGTGTTGGTAGCAGGACCAGAAGGCTGGGGGTTCGAGGGCTTGGTGACGCCCGAGTTGGTATCGTGGGCAGCAGTTGGGTTGGCAACCCCGCTTTGCCGGGCACCGTTGGGAGTAGGCGACGGGGTGGTAACGTTGGTATTGGGACTCTTGCTGCTGAAATTAACCTCGCTCTGGGGCGTGCCGTTGTTGGCATCAGCGTTGGTGGGTGAATTGACATTGTTGAGGGTTTCGTTGGTGGTCATACTCTGACTGCCGACCTTGGTAGTGCCCTGTGGAACGCCATTCGGTGTGGTGGTCAAGTCAGAGGGCTTGATGTTCTTCGAATCGTCGTCGGCTGCGGACGAGATCCAGGCGTCCGGGGTATCTGGACGGGGAGCGTCGCTGTTGGAGGCCTGTTGGTAGGTTTGGTTCGGGATTGACTCGGTCTGGGTGCTATTTTCCTGGGAGGCCTTCGTACAGGTGGCCTGGGTGCCCTGATCCAGAGTAGCCTTCGGGCAGGTGGTGGTCTTGGAAGTAGCGCTCATAGCCTCCTGCTCTGTTGCCTTCTTGGCAATCAGCGAAGCAATATCCTCGACTACAGACCCTGTGGTCTTGCCGTGAAGAACCATTTTTGTCCAGGCATCATCGTAGGAACTGATGCCTTTCAGCAGCAACATATCCATGAGCTCGTCTGAAACCTCGAAGAGGGCACGGTTGAGGCGTCGGCGGAGCCATAGGGCCCTGCCCAGGAATGCGTGGAGATTGGGAAACTGGGAGTGATCGATGTCGGTGAGCTCCTTAAAAAGTCGAAATTTGTGCTCCGCGGAGATTTCGCTGTCCCACTTGATTACGGTCTTGTAAAGGTTCCGCGGGTCCAAGGCATGCTTTTCGTCCTTGTATCCGAGGGCTTGAAGCTTGGTGATGATGGGCTGAATGCTATTTGAGAGCATGGTGTACGCCAGCACCTGCTTCCTCTTGAAGCATTTCTGAACTTCTTTTGAGGCGGTTTTGGTAGGAGCCTGCTCGTCGCCGGTGATGATATCGTGGACATCAAAGTAGCTCATTTGAAGAAGGAGCGCATCATGCCAAACCTCGAAATCCTCCTCGCCGCTCAGGGAAGGGATTTTGGGAAGCTGAGGGAACACAGGAAAGTCTGCGTTGGGGTTTCCGGACGCCATTTTTGGTGACTGGGTCAAGTAGATGATGACGGAACGGAGGTTGAGCAAGATCTGATGCGGAGGTGAAAGGTGAAATGACTTGATAGCGGGCGAATGTAGACGAGTAGAATTGCCTGTAGGCGTTGTTGTCAGAATGATGGAAGGGTTGTCCGACGATTTCTGTGGATGCGAGATCCGAGCTCAGGAGGTTGTTGTTGTTGTTTTTGTTGTTCGGGGAAAGATTCCTAGAAAAAGTTCAAGATTTGATGGCAAGAAATTGTGCGGGGGAGCTTCAAGGAAGGAAGGAGGTTGGCCTGGTGCAGGACTGGCGAGGAGGCGAGGGGATATCTATTGGTCGTGCCTCCATAATATGAGACCAGATGGATGTACAATGCTTCAGTTTCATCCCAAGTGGAAGACCGGTCGTCCTATTGACTTCAGTTGCACACTAGCGGTGGTGTTTGTCTCTGACAGGGAAGGAAGGAGCGTTTCGTCTTGTCATGACTGCCTTACAACTCTCGTAGATCAGCCGATTAGTTCGGACGATTGCACCAGATGACACTAGAGGTAAGAGCGTAAAATACATCTAGACGAATACGCACATGAACAGCGCAAAATAAACACCTAAGAAATCAAACCGGTGGTCATGAATGGGTAGTGTCGATGTAATGGGTAACGGGAAATGAGGATCAATAGGAGTGCGTACAAATTGTTTGTATTTTCAGCGGAGGTCATTTTCCCGGTGCCATGCACTTGAAGACGACGGATCATGCAGAGAAACCAGATGTACCATTTGCGGAGTTTTCATCTCAAGCAGCTCACGGAGAGATCGCCGGCGCCGAAATGAGTCTCTGCACTCCGAACACCGAACCTTTCATCCCAACTTTCCATTCCGAGTTCTTGCCATCTCCCCATGTCAATAGCACCCCCCTTTGTCCTTTTCCTCCAGAGGGGAACCCGTGAGGTGAAAGTGAGATATCAACATGAGCGAAACTATCCAATTGAAGCAAATGACATAGTTATATCAACAGGGGGGTGGACTTCGCAAGCGAAGTGTTGATAGAGTCATATCATGAAGGGGTGTGCGTTCACAAGTCAAGTACCCCAAGGGTTGATAAACTCTTATTACCTCAAGCGGGCGGGCAGGAGGGTGGGTTGGAAACCTCACAAAAAAGTGAAGCGAATTTTCAAAAATGAAGCGCGTTGCGGGTGAGGATCTTCAAGCGGTGATGAAAAACTTTCATACCTGGCATACTCTCGAGGATGACGCAAGTAATGAAGATGTAACATCTGCTGGGTGCGGTGTGTGAAACTTCAGATGAAGTTACCTCTAGAGAAGAGAGGCAAAAAAACACTCACGACACCTGGCATGACTACGCAGGTGACGGAGGGTCTTTCCTTCGAGCGTGTATTTTGACCAAAGGTCGAGTGTACCTCACAAGGTGAACTGGGCAACCTTACCACCTGGCGTGAATACACGAGTGGTGAAGGTCTATCACTGGGCTTTAATACACAAGTGAATTCTTGAAAGAGAGAATGGTTCACCACCTGGCACGAATGCACATGTGAGTGATGAGTGATGACCACCGAGGTGAAACCTCGTAGGTGAAAATGGGCGAGGAAGCATGATCGGAGGGAGGCATGGCCATCATATGGTGGGCCCATAGGCCCTCAATCACGAAACCCATCTGGACATCTTCAGGGATTGCCAGATTGACCTCCCCGAGACACTCGTGGAGCCACCAAGCCCTTAGCATGTACTCATCGAGGTCCGAGAATCGATCGCGGTTGATGTTGCTGAACTCCTTCAGGTACTCGCATTTGTAACTGTAGGGGACGTCGGTGTTCCAGCGTTCAATGGCATCCCACAGGACTCTAGGGTCGTGACGGTTGACGTGACCGGTTTTTCCAAACGACCAAAAGCCCTTCTGCTCGAGCTCGGGCAAGATAGGTTTGATGCTATCATATAATATCCGAAAGGCGCGATAACTTCGGTCGCCGAAGCGCGAAAAGTTTCGTCCTTTGATGGGATGAGCTTCTTCAGGGCACCACTCAGGAGGTCTCTCCGTGCCCTCAATAAAACCAATGAGGTTGAGCGCACGGAGGTTACTTTCGACCCCGAAACTCCAGTCCTTGAAGTTCTCGTCATTCAACAGATTTGGAATTGGGTATTTAAGGTCCGGAAACGAATCCGTCCATTGGGGCCATAGCTCTTCAATTTCTTGATCAAAAAGAAAGCCCCCAGAAACTCTGATGGGTCAAAACCACGTTAGCCAAAATGTCTACTAAAAGTCAGTTTGAGATGCCGCGTGGCAACTAATATTGGTCTAAACCCCTCGTTGAAAAGGGGGGTTAAAAGAACTGAAGTCTTAGAAGAGATTTGCGAATGAAAAATATGTGGTCACCTGTCGGCTGGAGAAACGGCCATGATGACCAGGGCGATATGATTGTGGTGGGTTTGAATGTTTTGGGAGGGGTGACAAGACCGGTAGTGTTGGATGTGAGGAGCAAAATAACTGAGTCACGAGTGTATGAAGACTATAAATACAAATACCGAGGTTCTCGGAATGGAAGTAGTCTAATCCATTGTGGGTTTTCTGCCACTGGGAAGAGCCTGTATAAATGGAGATGGACGGGCCACCCAAGTGAGCCATGTTCGTTCGCTCGGCAGTTATTATTCAGGTATGGCCGTGCATTGGTTTCGAAAATTAGGGAAACTGAATTTGAGGGGAGTGTTAAATTCACTGAAGGGTGTATTCGGTCACTAAACATTTGAAAGACCTCTTCGTGCTGTTGAAAGCATTGCGAACCATCTCCCAACGGAGGGAGAGATGCTCCCTCCACACGAGACCATTGGTCTCATTAATAGCGAGAGGCGCGTTGTCTGGCACCATCTCTGTGAGGATGTCCGGGATGACGTCCACGGGCATTGCGGCGCCTCTTGATGTGTTGTGGCTTGCTTGGCTTGACTTGACACTCCCTCACGGATTCCCAGGACGCCTGTCTCTCAATATTTGTCCACAACGTGAAGTAAGTCCAGTCCGAAGCCTTGATGAACAGCGACGTTGCCCAGTTTTCGTCGGGATACCTGGTCAACCCGCTGAGAACATGAGTCTTCATCAGCTCGTCGGCAATCGGCACACCGGCACGCTCGAGGCGCCGGCGAAGCCAATTAGCCCGGCGCATAAATTCACGGAGGTTATCGAACCGAGAGTGATGTATGTGGCTGAGTTCCCTCACCAATTTGACTTTGGCGAGTGTGTTGAGGTGAACAGCGACATCCCAGCGATGAATAGCATCTCACAGGAATTTTGGATCGAGGTCATCCGGCAGTTGGTCGGCGTCATATCCGTAGGCCAAAAGTTGCAAATGAATAGGCTTGCTGCTTGTGTAAATGATTCGGAAAAGCGCACAGCCTTCTTTCTTCGAAACACTTCAGGTCCAGTCTATCCTCGGGAGTGTCACTAGGGGGAGGTGTTTCTGTGCCCTTGACAAAACCCTCAAGACCGTATATTCTGAAAGTGTCTAGGACGCTACGTTCCCATGACTCAAAGGTTTCTTCTCCTTGCAGTTCTGGAAGCTCCAAGTTGGCATCTGGGTTGGCTGTCCAATGGGGCCATCTTGGATGACAAATGTCGTTGACTGGCTCTTGGACTTTTTGATCAGGGGCACTCGAAACAGAGCTGGTTGAAATGTTAGTACGATTCTCCGAATTTGAGCTCATAGTTGAAAGCCCAGAGCTAGAAGGGAGTTTGAAGATGGCTTAGCTCGGGGAGAAGAGACACAATCAGGCGGATGGTATGTGTATCTTCACGAGAGATGTTCACCTTTTTGTGGAAGAAGCAGCCATGGTGACCAAGTGGATGGCACAAAGTGCTCGGGTGGTGAGGTGAAGAGGCTGTCTAGTCGTGAATTTGTGTCTAAGAGAAAAGAAGGAAGCGAGTCACGGTCGAAGGATAGGCAGCGAGCCAGCCTATATAAGGCCGCTCGGAGTGGAACAGTCAGTTCCATGGTGGCGAGGTTGTGACCATTAAAACCCAAACACTTGATGTAGCATCTGGGCGACTGTGTGTTCGGCATTTTTCTTGTCACAGCCTCAGGATCATCGCCATCTCGGATGGGTTGTGCTTCAGTGCCACGCTCGATGCATCAGTTCAAAACCCTTTGAAGGACTCGGAGTTCAGAGAAGAAGATATCTGATACGAATAGAGATCTTTCTATCATAGTCAATCGGAAGGGCGACTCAAACGTCCATAAGTTGCCGGTAGGGGACAGTGAGAATTGTGCGGCAGACAAATGACGAGATGGCCGGTCGAAGAGTTGATGTTTTGGCGAAACCGTACCTCCAAGGAGGCGCACAGGCGCGAAACATAACCTACTTGTACGTTACGGGTTACCATCCTAATTTCAACCAATCAACATGCATACTTCTGACTGTACATGGCTGAGAAGTGGAGCGCAAATCGTCACAAACAACGCGTCGAAGGCCTCGGTGTTAGCGAAAGCATTGCGGAGCATGTTGAACAAAATTGGCGATGATGGCGATTCAGTGGATGTGTTGCGTGTGGAAGGTGCATCCCACTTTGGATTTCCATTTGCAGAGTATCATATTTAGCTGGGCCTGGCTCGTCTTTTGCTCTTCAACCAAATAAGCCACCAATGAAGCATTTTCCCTATCATCAAGTTCCCATCGTCTCATATGTTGATGCTTTCCTCCACACCATCTCAGAAGCTCAGACCTGCCCCCATACTCTTTCCAGCGCTTCTTGTCCTATCCTTTCACGAGATCGAACAGGTAGACCCTCGAACAGACGAGCAAGCATCAACCAGTATCGAAGGCTTCGCTTATCGCCCTTATGGCCTCCAAAGGTCTGAGCTATGGATGACCAGTGAAGTAGAAGCTAACAGGACAGGCGAGGGATCGCCGAGGACACACGACCCAGAGAGATGTCTTTAATGGCGACGACCGCGTTGCCTTGAACCACCGCGATGTCCGGAAGACTGCCTATTGGCATTGCGGCGCCTGTTGATTTCTTGTTGCTCTTGTTGGTGTCTGTTTGCCTCGCGGTTGATGGCGCCTCTGTGCTGTCTAATATCCGAGATCATTTTTTGGGAGTCCCATTCGTCGTACCGCACTATTTGGAGAGTTTGCAACCCGGTGCTGGGGTGTTCAAGCAGACCTCCCCACAGACATGTCTTCATCATCTCATCCGATATTGGCATACCAGCTCGCTCAAGACGCCGTTGGAGCTTTTGAGCTCTGTCCAGGAATGCATCAACGTCTTCAAATTGACGGTAGTCGATGAAGGTAAGCTCCCTTAGTAAGTCGAGTTTTCGAGTTGGATCAATGTCGTTATACCAGCGTTGGGGCGCATCCCATAGTACTTTCGGATCGCAGTCATCCAGTTGATCATATGGGCCGCAACCGCGGATGTGAAACTGCTTCCGGGCTACCAGAGGTTGGACACTTTCATGGAGGAGACTCCAGGCGCGGAATTTTCTGTCCTTGAAGCCCCTGAGCTCTTTCATGTCTTCGGGCGTATTACCAAGGGGAGGTGTCTCCGTGCCCTTATGAATCCCTCAAGGCCATACAGCCTGAGGACATGTTTGGCAGCACATTCCCACAGCTCAAAGTTCTCTTCTCCTTGGAGCTTGATGATTTTGAGATTGTCGTCATCGTCCGAAGAGGAATCATACATCGTGACCGACTCGTTAGGTTTTTATCCGCTTATCTGGGACTGTCCTAGTCAGAGAATTGGCTCGGATACCAAGTATGCTGGAGTTGGAAAGCTTCAAGTGGTCAGAAAAGTGTGTTGATACTGCAGCCGAAGAGAAAGAATAAGTCGGGCACGTGGTAGGCGTATACGTAGGAATTTGTCACCTTTCTGTACAAGCCCTAACGACCAAAGCGTAGGAAAGGAGAAGCAAAAACTTATGCGACGGCGAGAGAAAGATTATTGTTGTACCGTCTAGAGGCAGCCTAAATACCCAGGACGGGAGTGCCGGTGAATGGAAGCGCAGTGAATGGGCGCCAAGGCACGGCCGGCCAACAGTTATTCACTCAGCGGCCTGTAATCCGAGTTTCGCGACGTTATGCGACATCAGAAAAGGTCATCCAACAAGCAGTTATGCGAAGTGGGAAGTTTACATGTGAGGGGTGAACTTTGTACACACAGACGAACCTGTATGTTACGGTACTGATTTCAACCAATCACCGTCCGATGTGACTTTACAAGGCTGAGAAGTGGGGTGCAAAAGTTTCCTGGAGACGGCGACGAAATGCAGTGCAAATGCTTCGATCTTCGCTTGAACTTCCAATCTTCAAACAGAACTCGACCATACCACACTCGTCAAAAGCACGTTTGTGTCTCAATACCGACAAAATGGCGCCATCCCCACAAACACTAGGCGAATTCAGCGTCCTCCCGATCTCGATCCCTCCCGTTCCGTCATTCCCTCGCAATGTTGTCCACTACCTCTACGTCCGACGAAACGCCCCCAAGATCCCCACAGCCAACGATTCCAGGAGTCTCTTCCTGGCAAATGTCCCCGTCGACAGCACCGAGCTTCACCTTCGCGCTCTTTTCGCATCACTAGTTGGCGCCGGTCGCTTCGAGAGCGCTTCGTTCGAGGATGAGAGGAAGGAGGCCGAAGCCATTGCCGCCGCCCTAGACGCCGCGCCCGCACAGGCGGTACGATTACTAGCTGCTCACGGCAAGAAGAGGAAACGCGAGGACCAGGAGGCTGCCGAGAGAGCCGAGGAAGAAGCTGCTGCCCGACTTCCCAGCACATGGACTCGACCACTACGAAAGAGCGGCAGCACCGCCGTTGTCCTGCTCGCCGACGAGAAGAGCGTCCAGCAGGTTCTGAAGGCGATCGCGAAGGTTCACAAATCCAAGAAATATCCCACATGGGGCGGCGAAGGAAACGTCGTGGCTGAGCGCGTACCACAACTCGGCTCTATCTGGCTCAAGGCGCACAACCAGCTTTCCTACCCCGACCGTGACCAGCTACAAGCCGCCGTGGATGCATTCTCGATCATGTTCGCCAGGAGAGAGAGGGAAGCGGCCGAGATTGCCAAGAGACTGCGCAACGAGCCGGACGAGGACGGTTTCGTCACGGTAACACGCGGTGGAAGAAGCGCCCCGGCCACCAGGAACGAGGCCGAGGAGGCCAAGAAGAAGATGATCGAGAAGGCGGAGAAGAAGAAGCAGGAGATGACGGACTTCTACAGGTTCCAGATGAGAGAGCGCAAGAAGGCCGAGCAGGAGGAGCTGGTGAAGCGGTTCGAGGAGGACAGGCAGAAGTTGGATGCTATGCGCCAGAAGCGCGGCAAATTTGTCCCCGAGGCGTGAGCGGAATAGCGACCAAACAAACTCTGTTAGCCCTGCGACCCCTTCAGCAGTTCGCAGCTACACTTATTGGGCACGTCAAAGTCTTGTGACCGAGCGATTGTCTTTGGTAGCACAACACTACACGACAGGCCTGCTGGAGAGAGGGCCCTGTGTGAACTTGCGCAAGAACATGCAAGTCTCTCCAAACCTACTATTAGGTGTGTATCTCCAATTTCTGTTTCTTGCTTTCCATATCAAGATTCCATGATGACGGCCGCGGGGCCATCAGATGTCTTTTTCGCCTCTAGGTCCAACTCCCATGGGTGGAAAGGCAAACGCTGACAAAAAACCGCGTTATAACAATCTTCTCAAACACTCTGAAATGTCTTGCACACCGGTTCCCGCTCATGTTACGGATCTGTTGTCGTACAGAGTTTGTGCTAACACCTGAGACCAGAAACGTCTTGGCATCAATCGGATGCCATCCTTCATTCCGCTTCCGCGGTCGTTATCGTGATATAACCTCGAAGACATATACCCAATAATCGCGACCGAGGCAGAAAACATGGTGCGACCGACCGGCCTTCATCGACGGCCGCACAGTAGAAACCACATCATCAACAACAACAACATCTGTTTGGAATGGGCTGGGAGGACATTCTGTACAGCGGGATAGAGGACGAAAAAAGGGACAACGGAGTTCAAAAGGATTGGAAAAGCCATCCCCATATTTCGAGGCTGGCGATTGTAACATTTTTTTGCATCTTGTCGGAGTCGAGTGGAAGGCGGAGACGGGATCATCCGTCAATCGTTTCTGCTGACGGCCTGCAGCCCCCCAATGCAGGTGTCGGATCATCACACCAAGGAGGGCGGAAGGACAGAGAGGAGGAGGAACAGGGGTTCAAACAACCATTCAGGAGAGCTGTACACGGGCGGGGGTTAGGGTTTTAGCCTGTGTGTTTACTTATCGTTTCAGCTTGTTCTCCTGGCTTCCTTCTTCGCGGTCGCCGGCGGTGTTTGTGACGATGCGGTGTGATGAGCTACGTAGCGGTGCCGCTGTGGTTCAGCTCCTCAACGCTGTTGCGGCCAAGCTGTGGGGAGCCATGCCAGTTGTCTCGCAGTGGCCCGCCAGTGGGTGATCGTGTTGGAAATCCGGGCCCGGGGGGGAATTGCTACAGCAACGGCCCCACCAAATAAACATGCGTGATGCCGGTTCCGTTGATACGAAGATTCGCTTTTCCACACTGCCCACTGCAGTGGCACTCTGTGTGTTGCATTCGCCAATGTGAAGTCGGGAAAACAAGACATCCAATTGATCGATCTCCAGCGAGCGATTGACGCCTTAACGCCGCCCATCCGCCCGCCCACAAGCTTGCCGACCAAGGGACCTCTACATACCGCGTGTTGTGTGTATGTGTGTATGCAGCGCGTTGAGACCCCTTGACAGGTTGACATTGACCCCTAACGGTTTTCTGCATTGCCATTGCTGTCGCTGCTGTCAGGGTTCCTGTCGCTGTGCTCCTTCCGACCTTGACGGCCTACCTGACATTTGAACCTTGACGCCAACCCACGAGTTCGACTTCGACTTCGACTTCGCAGAGGCCGCGACAGTGGTGTTAACCGGAAGGTCCGACCGATCCTTTACGAGAATTACTTTCTTTACGAAGTTGCGAAGAAGGTCACTGCACAATCGTTAAACACCACCTCCCGCGGCCGAGTTCGGAATGATCACGATAACCGCCTTATACACCGCCAACAACCGCCCAACATGATAATTTCAGACAACCTCCGCACGGCATCCATATACATCAACAACCAGCTGCTTTCGCGCGGCCTCCTCAGCGATGGCGACACCATCGACTTCGCCTACCCGGGCGATGACGATGCCGGGCTGGCACACACAATGGGTCGTATAATGGGGGTAGTTAACGACCTGATCCTCCGGCGCGACGTACGTCCCTCCTCCCCAACCATCAACTTTCCTCTTAGCTTTTGGTTTAACTAACACACATACCATATCTACCACAGCGCGACGCCGAAACCCGCGAATCCCTCTCCCAAACCCTGCGCTCCCTGCGCGCCGAGTCCCTCCGGCAAACCACCGACATCGTCCGGCTCAGCGACAAGCTGACCGATTCCGCGCGCAAGACCGCTCTCGCTGAGCAAGAGGCCGCACACGCCCGCGCCCAGTTAAAGCTTGCCGAGCAGACCGTCGCTCGTCTGAAAGAGGAGGCCGCCCGCCAGAAGAGCCTGGTCCAGCAAACGAGAAATGCGTGCGCGAATGAGATCAGGAAGCGCGATCGGATGATTGAGGGGCTGAAGAAAGCGGTGGCGGATGCGGGGAGGACGAGGGGGACGGGGCATACCAGGGGTGCTTCGAGGGATGGCCTTGGTGGCGGACAAGGAGGGGGTGTTATGAGTATTGTTGTTCAGGCTGGGGAGGAGTATAATGCTGAGGCTGGGGGGAAGATGGGGGTTCCGCAGGGGATGACCGGGTCAGAAGGGTATGATCTCCGGATGGAGACGAACGGGTTCCTTGCGGAGCTGGCGAAGGGTCTCAGCGAAGAGAATGAGGTGCTGCTGGGCCTGGTGAGGAGGACGGTGAGGAGAATGCAGGAGATGAGTGGGTGGGATGTGGTTGCTAATGTTGTGGTTCAGCAACAGCAGCAACAGCAACAGCAACAGCAACAGAAAGATGAGGGAGGGGATACGAATATGGAGGGCGGCGGCGAGCTGATGAGGAAAGAGGAGGATGAAGCGGAAAGGCACGCTTTGGTGATTCCTACTAGCTGTGAGGAACTGCAGCGGGACTTGGAGAACGTGCTGGAGCATATGCGCATTATTTTGACGAATCCGTCGTTTGTCCCCATCGAGGAGGTGGTGGTGCGCGAGGACGAGATTCATCGGTTGCGCGATGGCTGGGTCAAGATGGAGAGCCGATGGAAAGAGGCAGTTCACTTGATCGATGGCTGGCGCAATAGGATGCAGGTCAGCGGTAGGCCCGTTAACGTGGAAGAACTCAAGATGGGTTTGCGACTTAGCCCGGTCAAGGTTAAGAACATCGCGGAGACGGCGCATGGGTTGCAGCTGGAGATGCCAAGTGTTAGAGAAGAGGAGGACGCCGAAGAACAGGAGGATCGCGAGGAAATCGAACGGTATCTCGAAAAGGAAAAGGCTAATGCCGCTGCCGCTGCCGCCGCCTCTACACATGGCTCCGGCCCAAGATCTCGAGACAGTTCGCTCCATCTTGTGCCGGCACCACCGGGAGGTGTGCCAGATGACCCTATGGATGAGGACAGCGAGCAATCGAGTATCTTTGAGGACGATGATCTCGACCTTGACGATCTGGATGACGACGATGAGCCCAACGTGGAGGTTCTTGGGCACTCGTTAATGTTGAGTTCACCGCCGCTTCCTGTGCCACCGCAACTCAGTCCGCTCAAGGATTCGCCTGCAGCGGGTAACAGGGGCGGTTTTGGACAGCCTAACTTGCGTCGAGGAGGCGGAGACTATACCAACGATCTGCGAGCAGCGGAAGTAGGCCCTCCTGTACCACCACATGCCGACAAGCCGCAGCAAACGAAGAAGTCCATCCGACCAGTGCGACAACAGGAGGGAGATGCTTCAGTGTCGGAGAGGGAACAGTCACGCCCATCTACTGCACCATCTACTACATCTGCCGGCAGTATCAAGCTGGTCAAGGCGGAGACATCTGGACCCAAAGCGGCAAGTGCGGCGAGGAAGCGACCAGGGACAGCCACAACGACAACGTCGGCGACAGGCCCCACTACTAGGACGCGGTCACGTACACGTACGGCTGAGCCTGATCGTGAAGTTGCCGCTCCTGCTGCACCTGTGACCAGATCACGAGCCCGTGAGGAAGCCGCTACATCTGGTGGGACTGGAAGAACACAGACAACAGCCGCGAGGAAACCGGCCACTGATAGGTCTAGACCACCCATCACACGTGCTGCAACCTCCAGTACGGCACCAGGAACGAGAACCAAGAGCCAAACCCGATCACTTACATCATCCGGTAAAGGTAAGGAGACCGAGAGCAAGACGGGCCCCAAGTTTGTCCCAGGTCATAGGAGAACCAACTCAGAGAAGACGACCTATTCCACCGCCAGCGGCCCTGGCACTCCCGGAAGGGAGAGGGAGGCAGCAGGCAGTAACTCCCGACCTACCACCTCCAACGGGCTTACCAAGACAAGGGAAGCCGCACTCCTCGCTCAATCACCCAAGCTCGCACCATCACCCAGGTTCACCAAGGGCATAGCCACCGCCAACAACAGCGAGAACGGCAGCTCAACTGATAGCGCAAACCGCAGCGGCGGCGGTGCCATCTCCCAATCACCCATCAACCCCAACCGCTCGCCCAAGCGAACCGGCAACTCCCGTCTCCCACTGCCTCGGACAGGGCTCGTTAATACCGCTGCCCTCCAGGCACAGCAGAGCCCACTCAACGTGGCAACCATCGCCGCAAAGCTAGCCGCTTCTGAACGAGAGGCTGACGCGGCTCGGGTGAGGGCCAAGCTGAAGGCCATGAAGAGGTCAAAGCAGGAGAGCGTGGGTCCTTCTCAGTCCCAACGGTCCGCCAATGGCGCCAGCCAGAGACAAAGCAAGAACCAAAGCCAAAACCAAAACGGGAACCAGCCCGAAGACAACCAAAACAACAACGGCCGCGCCACCCCCATGGACTGCGACGACAACGATGAAAACGAACTAATCATCGAACGCCGCCGCGCCGCCACCCCCGGCAGACAATCCGGCAGGCAATCCAAAACCCCCAAAACAGCAAGTAGAGCGGCCCGCGAAGAGGAGGCGGAACTCTTCGACTTTGAACAAGAAGATGAAGAAGTGGATGAGCTCGCCGGACCGGAAACAAACCATCACTTGTATGGAATGCCGGGGATGGAGAAGTTGCATGTGCAGAAGAGAAAGAGGGAGAAGATGAGGACCAGCAGGACGGCGAGTAGGAGGAGGAGTACCTTGAACCCGTGGGAATTGCAGAGTTTGCTTCAAGGGAGTGTTAATGTGCCTCCTCCGATGCCTTCGATGCCTCCGCCGCAGAATCCGATGACGGCTGGGATGGGTAACGTGGGTATGACTGATGTTGGCATGGAAGGCTAAGGTTATGCTCGGGAAGGAAGGCTCGGGAAGGCATGGATAGGAAAGGTTCAGGGTAGGGTGGGAAAGGGTAGATGGTGTGATGGCATGGTTCATGTTTGCATTGCTGCATAGTGTTGGTGTTTGTTTTGGTGGGTTCGTGTCTGGTTCACTTTGGTGGTTGATCTGTAACCAAGTCTTCTGGAGACTGGTTTGATAGCTTGCAAGTGCCGGTGCCGGTTCCTTTCGGCTCTAGAAGCGGCGGCCGCCGCCGCCATGCTTGTCTCGGTTTATCTTGGTATGGTATAGGTAAAAGGTATTGTTTAGTTTACCTTTTGATGGTTCGTTTGGGCTAATTATGATAATGACTTTTTCTGGTTGGCTTGGTCTAATGTCTATAATGGTTCACGCCCGAACGCCGTTGCCCGGTTCAGGTGGATATGGATGGCTTGTGCATAGAATAAACAACATAATGTATAGAAATGGATGCATGGTTTCGGAGATAAAGGCTCTATCTGCCCAGCTGCCCTATTCGACTTGGCTGAAGTGTTTGTAATATCAAGTTATCAAGGTCTACTTTATCTGGTGAGTCTGGGTGCCTATCACTGGTGTCCATTGATCGACGATAGTCTATACTACGTTAAGAGAGACTCGCGCTGTTTTGTCTGAGTCACTGTGGCAGAAGGACCTCAAGTCCCGAGTCCATGGGCTTTGCAATGCTACCCTCTTTGACTTATCTCAAAGCCGTTCCGTAAAGCTCCGGCAGATTGATTATGGAAACCACTTTAATGTTGTCGGCGTTTGGGTTCTGGGAAGATGATAGGAGGACGAGGAAAGACGATGATGCGGCGCTGCTGCGGGGTAAGTCGTGGAAAATGTGGGGCTTGCCGTCGCCGGCCGTCTCCGAGAGGCCGATACAGCTCCGGGGTGCATTCCTCTTCGGGACCACTATCTTCCAAAGAGCAGGTACCTGACAGCCTATACAGCACCAAAAGTGCTCTTTTCTACAGCTCTGTAAGGGGCAGCTAGCGCTGATTGGGCTGTGCACCTTGGAACCTCGTGCAGTAAGTCTCTCTTAAATCCAATTGCCTCTCTTTTCACTCTCTTTGGACTTGGACTTGATGACCTACTCATCCTCTCTTTACACCAACTCTGGACACTAACTCACGATTGTTTCTTCTCTCAGTGATTTTGTGAGACCGAAAGACTCCGAGTATAAAGAGAGAGACAAAGACCGTTGTTGAAGAGAGAAAGCCATCACTCACTTCAGCTTAAACCACATCACATAAGCCCTCTTCACCAGACAACACAAAGACGTCATCATGGGCTCCTCACAAAAAGACCGCGGCGTACGCATTGCCATCGACAGAGGCGGCACCTTTACAGACTGCGTCGGCAATTACAACGGCGAGGACATTGTCATCAAGCTTCTCTCAGTCGACCCAGCCAACTACGATGATGCGCCCCTTGAGGGTATCCGGCGCATCATGTCGCACTTCCTCAAGAAGGAAATTCCTCGCGGGCAGCCATTAGACACGGCCAAGATCGATTCCATCCGCATGGGCACAACAGTTGCAACCAACGCCCTCCTGGAAAGAAAGGGTGAGAAGATTGCCATGGTGGTCACCAAGGGCTTCAAGGACTGTCTCGTTATCGGCAACCAGTCGAGGCCCAAGATCTTCGACCTGGCTATCCGCAAGCCCGAGGTGCTATACTCAACCGTGGTGGAGGTGGATGAGCGTGTTACTCTCGAAGACTACGCTGAGGACCCAGAACGCCATCTCACCAAGGTGGAGGTCAAGGCCGGGACTGCCGAAGCCAAGCATGCCGACCTCGTCATGGGTCTATCAGGAGAAGCCGTCCGGATTCTTCAGAGGCCAGAGAAGGAGACCATCCGCGCCAAGCTCCAGGCGATCTACGACAGCGGCATCAGGAGCATAGCCGTATGTCTGATGCACGCCTACACCTTCCCCGACCACGAGGCTCTCGTCGGCGAGGTCGCCCGCGAGATCGGCTTCACCCACATCTCCCTCAGCCACGAGCTCATGCCCATGATCAAGCTCGTCTCGCGCGCCACCTCGGTCTGCGCAGACGCTTACCTCACACCCGCCATCAAGAAGTACATCTCCGGTTTCCAGAAGGGCTTCGCCGGTGGTCTCGGTACCAAGGGTGTCAAGGAATCTGACGGAGCAAAGGGTGCTCGCTGCGAATTCATGCAATCCGACGGCGGCCTCGTCGACGTCGACAAGTTCACCGGTCTCAAGGCCATCCTGTCCGGCCCCGCCGGTGGCGTGGTCGGCTACGCAATCACCTCGTACGACGAGAACACCAAGATCCCCGTCATCGGCTTCGACATGGGCGGCACCAGCACGGACGTGTCCCGCTACGGCGAGGGCCGGTACGACCACACCTTCGAGACCACCACGGCCGGCGTGACCATCCAGTCGCCGCAGCTGGACATCAACACCGTCGCTGCCGGCGGCGGTTCCATGCTCTTCTTCCGCAACGGCCTGTTCGTCGTCGGTCCGGAGTCTGCCAGCGCCCATCCCGGTCCTGCGTGCTATCGCAAGGGCGGTCCGGCGACCGTTACTGATGCGAACTTGTTCCTTGGTAGACTCCTGCCTGAGTTCTTCCCCAAGATCTTCGGCAAGAACGAGGATGAGGGTCTGGATCCTGAGGCGAGTAGGATCAAGATCCAGGAGCTGGCGGACCAGATCAAGGCTGAGACGGGCAAGGAGATGGCTCTTGACGAGGTCGCTTACGGCTTCCTGACTGTGGCTAATGAGGCCATGACTAGGCCCATCAGGAGCATTACGGAGGCCAAGGGCCACGATACTTCCAAGCATCGTCTTGCTACTTTTGGTGGTGCCGGTGGTCAGCATGCTGTTGCTATCGCTGAGTCTTTGGGTGTCAAGCAGATCCTCATCCACCGATACTCGTCCGTCTTGTCGGCTTACGGCATGGCTTTGGCCGACGTTGTCGACGAGCGCCAGGAGCCTGACTCCTCCGTCTGGAAGGCCGATGACCAGTCCGTCATCCAGGGTCTCAAGGACAAGATGGAGGCTCTCAAGGAGAAGTCCCGTCAGGCCCTGCGTGACCAGGGTTTCGAGGACGATCAGATCGTGTTCGAGGAGTACCTCAACATGCGCTACCGCGGCACTGAGTCCGCGCTGATGATTATCAAGCCGACTGCCGAGGACGCCGATAAGCACTACAACGGCAACGACTGGGACTTTGCCAGCGCGTTTGTGCGCCACCACAGATATGAGTTCGGCTTCACGTTGGAGGAGCGCGACATTGTGGTTGATGATGTCCGTGTCAGAGGCATTGGCAAGAGCTTCCGTTACGAGGAGAAGAGCGTGGATGAGCAGCTCAAGACGGTGCAGAAGAAGGATGTGGATGTCAAGAACAAGCACAGCGAGGCCAAGGTGTACTTTCAGGATGGACGGATGGATACGCCTATCTACAAGCTAAGTGATCTGAGTGTGGGCACTGTGATCAAGGGCCCGGCCATGTTGGCGGATGGAACGCAGACTATTGTGGTCACGCCCAAGAGCACTGCGTTGGTGCTGGAGACTCATGTCGTGGTTGACATCGAGGAGACGGACAAGAACAAGGATGAGAAGGGAGATGGCGAGCGCGAGGTTGATCCTATCATGCTTAGTATCTTCGGCCATAGGTTCATGGCTATTGCTGAGCAGATGGGTATGGCTCTGCAGAAGACCAGTGTCAGCACCAACGTCAAGGAGCGTCTTGACTTTTCGTGCGCCATCTTCGATGCTAATGGTGGTTTGGTCGCCAACGCTCCTCATTTGCCCGTCCACTTGGGTAAGTTTTCCGTTCTTCTGTTATCATGAATGTTCTTCGGCTGACGGATTCTAGGATCCATGTCCACCTGTGTTCGCCGTCAAGCAGAAATCTGGAAGGGTAAGCTACGCAAGGGCGATGTTCTCATGACCAACCACCCTTCGTATGGCGGTACTCACCTTCCCGACGTCACCCTAATCATGCCCGCCTTCAACGAAGCCGGCGACAAGATTCTCTTCTACGCCGCCTCGCGTGCTCACCACGCCGACATTGGTGGTATCACCGCCGGTAGCATGCCTCCCAACTCCCGCGAGCTCTACCAAGAAGGTGCCGCCGTCAAGAGCGAGAAACTGGTCTCGGAGGGCAAGTTCAACGAAGACCGTGTCATCGAGCTCTTCCACAAGGAACCCGCCAAGTACCCCGGCTGCAGCGGTACCCGCTGTCTCGCCGACAACATTAACGACCTGCGCGCACAAGTCTCCGCCAACCAAAAGGGCATCTCCCTCATCGAGACCCTGATCGCCGAATACGGCGAAGACACCGTGCAGTTCTACATGGTCGCCATTCAAAACAACGCCGAGCAACAAGTCCGCAACCTCCTGCGCACCGTCCACAAGCGCTTCCAAGGCCAGGAGCTTTCCGCCATCGACTACATGGACGACGGCAGCCCGATCCAGCTCAAGGTGACCATCGACCCGGACGCAGGCGAAGCCGTCTTCGACTTCGCCGGCACCGGGCCCGAAGTGTATGCCAACATCAACGCGCCCGAAGCCATCTCCTACTCGGCCATCATCTACACCCTCCGCTGCATGATCTCAGAGGATATTCCGCTGAACCAAGGCTGTCTGAAGCCCGTGACCGTCAAGATCCCGCCCAAGTCTCTTTTGTCCCCCTCCGACAACGCCGCCGTCGTCGGCGGCAACGTGCTCACCTCGCAGCGCATCACGGACGTCATCTTCAAGGCCTTCCAGGCGTGCGCTGCCTCGCAGGGGTGCTGCAATAACCTCACTTTCGGCTTCGGCGGCAACGTCGCGGACGAGAAGGAGGTCAAGGGCTTTGGCTATTACGAGACCATCGCCGGCGGGTCGGGCGCCGGCCCGACGTGGGAAGGGACGGATGGTGTGCATGTGCACATGACTAACACGCGGATTACGGACTCGGAGATTTTCGAGCGTCGTTACCCCGTTTTGCTGCGCGAGTTTTCCATCCGAAAGGGGTCGGGAGGAAAGGGTAAGCACCGTGGCGGTGACGGCGTGGTGCGGGATATCGAGTTCCGTCTCCCGCTGCAGGTGAGCATCCTTTCGGAAAGAAGAGTGTACAGACCCTACGGTCTGGCGGGCGGCGAGGATGCAAGCTGCGGGTTGAATCTGTGGGTGAGGAAGGTGAAGAAGGCGCGGTGGGAGGATACGTTGCGCAAGATCCAGAATGGGGAGCAGGATCAAGAGGATAAGGTGGATGAGACAGACGGGTATGAAGAGAGAGAGATCAATATGGGCGGGAAGAATAGTGCGCCGATGAAGGCGGGCGATAGAATCATCATTTGCACGCCTGGTGGTGGTGGTTGGGGAAAGAGTGGTGAGGAGAGGGAGATAGATGAGATTGAGGATCCGATGGGCACGTGGAAGAAGGGAAGTCATGGGGCGAGGATGGATTTGGCGCTGCAGGCTTGATTTGATGCCTGGAAGCCAGGATATGACTGATGAAGTAAAGAAAGAAGATGTAAGCGCTTTCCGGAAGTCTACTCTTTCTTGGTATATCAAACGAAATATGAACATAATCAGCAACATCCCCTCTGTCCCGGGAAACAACGAAAACCTAAACGCCGTCAGATCCAGGTAAGAACCCCCTCAAAGCTTAAACCTGAAACCCTCTACATTAATAGCCCCCTCCACCCACTCCCCCCTCGCCAACTTCTTATTCTGCCTGCTCAGAATAATCCTCATCACCGTCGCCGCACAAACCGCAATAAACGCCGTAACGCAATTCACCACCATAGCCACCGTATAATGCGGCGCCGCACTATTCGGGTACAAGTAGCTCGCATAAATACTACTGCAATTGCTCACAGCATTAATAAACGCCAACGCAGCCGCTCTCTTCGCCGGCGGTCTCGGCATGGTATTTGAGATCCACGCCAGCGCCACCACGAACCCGGAGTAGACCGAGGGGACCATGAGCATCATGCTCAGATATCTGGGGGCAATATGCGTCGTTGCCGCGGCGATAATGTAGGCTACGATGGCGACGCACATGGGGATGGCGATGTGGAAGTATCGCTCGCCCGTCTTGTCAGCGTGCCACGCGTTGGCGAAGGTGACGATCACAGCCAAAACGTAGGGCGGCGCGGTGAGCAGGAGGGAGTGAATCTGATTGTAGCCCAACGTGTGGACGACGGTGGGAAAGAAATTGGTGACAGTACCGGAGGCGACGATGCAGAAGAGGAGGACCATCTATTTATCGTCCATGTTAGCTATCCCACGGGCATCCCTCACTGTTCATGATTCCTTCGCAGGAGACGAAAAGAAAAAAGAAAGAAAATATACTCACCAAAACATAAGTCCTATAATCCACAAACGCCATCCTAGCCCCCTGCCAAAAAGTCTGCTCCTTCCTCCCCACCCAATCATCCACGCCCACATCCTCTTCTAACCTCCAAACCGCCAGCGTCCTCTCTTCCTCCGTCAACCAGCTCGTCGTCCGCGGGAAATTCGGCAGAACAAAGAAACACGCAAAAGCAATCGCGATCGTCGCCGCTCCCTCGATAATGAAGAGCCATTGCCAGGCACTATACCCCCTTGCTCCATCCAATCCTGATACCACGCCCGCGGAGATTAACCCCGAGAAGGCCCCCGAGATTAAGGCGCCCGAGTACAAGATGGCGGTGCGCAAGCCGAGCTCGGAGCGCGTATACCAGCAGGATAAGTAGTACAGGCAACCGGGGAAGTACGCGGCTTCGACGAAGCCGAGGAAGAAACGGACGGCGTAGAGGCCGGCGGCGGAGGTGCAGGCGGAGGTGGCGGCAGAGATGGTGCCCCAGATTACCATCTGTGAAGGAGAGGAGATTGAGTTAGTGAATGGAGTGAGGGAGGGAGGGAAGGAGAATACGATGGGTGTAAAAAGGAAGGAGAGGGGGAAGGGAAGTGACTTACGCAACAAGGAAGATAAATGGCCGGCTTTCCGAGCTTGTTTAGAAAGAGATTCGAAGGAATTTGCATCAGAAGGTAGCCGACGAAGAGGATGCTGACGGATGTTTGGTACTCGACTGAGGAGAGGTTGAGGTCGCGCTCGAGGTTGGCGAGTTTGGCGGCGGCGATGTTGTTTCTGTTTGTGACGCAAGTGTGAGTGACAGTTTTCTTCCCATTGTGATGCTTTTCCTGTCGAGTTTCTTGCGGCTTTATCGGAGAATATACCTTGCTGGTCATTGACACAGCCAACAGACGTCAAGTGAAGAGAAGAATGACATACCGATCAATGTAATTCAAGATATACATAATAATAATACCCGGCATCAACCTCAAGTCGATCTTCCTCTTCAACTTCTTCTCCAGGTTATGACGCTCTTCTGGACTCATGGCTGCAATCCAAGGCGGTGGCTGAAGGGCAGGTCTCTGGCCAGGGTGATGATCAGGGTGATCATGAGAGGAAGAGATTTTGGCATGTTCAACGTTCTCGACGTCCACGACCTTGGTACTATCGCCGAGCGATGGTGATGGAGACCTGTTGGTCTTGGGATGCGCTATGGGTTCTGTCATATTGAGTGGTTGAGGATGTGGCTCCTGAACCGTGAGACTTCGGGAACGGACGGCAGGTGCGGTCGTATTTCTTTGAACAAAGCGGCAGCAAGACTGGTTTATATACTCGTTCCGTTCGTCTCGTTCGTCCGAGTGTAAGTCAGGTTGGTCTTGAACGGTGCCCCCTGACAATGGAACAAGTCGAGCTAGTACCTAACCGAGCTTGGAGATCGTTGCATCCCAGCCCAGAACGGTAGAGCTATCCTGGCAAAATCCGGGGTAAAAATCCGGGGTAGAAGCTTAAAAGGCTGGGGTTCGAGCAAGGAACAAGGAGGAGGAGAACCACCATCTTTTAAACCCCATGACTTATTTCTTTCTCCCCCTTCCCAACTTCCAGTCACCCTTCACTCTTCAAGTGCCTGATTCCCACGCATTATGCCCTCCTCGCGTACCTACGACCGCTTTTTCTCATTCAAACCGATTTATCCTCACACTATTCGACTAATTACATCTAAAGAATTACCTGCATGCGACGCCACAGCGTGGCAGACAGACCTTGAGATTGGCCAGAACAGCGTGGGGATAAATACGGTTTGAATGAGGAAAAGCGGTACTGTATGTACATCGCAGGTTACATGACATATGCTGGTCGAAACATTGCACCGAACCGTAATCTTGCTCTCCGCAAAGTCTGGTAGTACTACGGCACTACGGCACTTGGGGAGGATGGGATCGACGGGAATTGCTTGCTATCGTTCCTAACCTAGGACGGACATAGATGAACTGTCAACTGATGAGTTGATGAAGCTTCTGTCCCGCATTTTCTTTGTTACCCCGCGATTTCGAAACAGGTTCTTCGCCAAGTTCTGTTTTCCGTTGAGGTTCATTCGGCAAGTGGGTAGGCGAAGATAGGCAATTCTTCAACAGCCGAACCTTCCTTCCTATCTTCCCCTCTTCGGTTGGAGTGCCGAGCCTCCTTTGTCCTTTGTAGTTGCACCTGCCGATGCCACCAAGTTGAGGTTGATCGGCAAAACCATCACCTTGATATCACCTTCCGTTCCGAACGTGGGGGGATTTCCGTTCTTTGGCAGGACCTAATCATTGTGGTACCTGGATCCGGATGAGTAAATTGGGGCGCTTGGTGCGCGGAAGGTTGGGGGGGGGGGGGGGGGGGGGGGGATTTGATGGGGGCATTTGGAGGAGAACCATCAACCAACTTTTTGACACAGCGTGGGGGCCGAACGTGATGTGGTTGACTTCCTTTGTTCCTGATCTTGGATGCCGAATCTGGAACAACAATACCAATCCAGTCCAACATTGATCGAACCATCCAAACTCCCGAACACGATCGTTTCAACGAACATATCAGAGAGCTTCGGACTCGACCCACCTTTCAACAGTCAATAGTCAGTCTCATCTTCCCCTTCCAGCGCTCTTCGAAGCAGGAATGATACCGTTCAACCACCAAGCGCAGTCCTCACAGAGTCCGCTCCGCCAATGACAATGGCAGTCCCCCGATGTCCCCCTTATGCCACTGCCAGTCGTGCATGTTGCCTGTGCATCTGCATCCATCGAATAATCAAATGCATCAAATCCATCGTGACCATCAGCCTGCGGACCCATTGCAGTTTCACGTCCAGACGGTCCAGATAGACTTTGCTACTTTTGGCCAAATAAAGCCGGGAAAAGCCAGGAATGCGACTACCGGGTAACCGGTCAAATATGATCAATCAAATAGTTATCAACTTTCCGCTTTGTAATTGGTGACGGTAGAATTGGAGTTATATATCAGCCACCAACCGACTACCAACGGACAATACTCCCAATGCTACCGTGAACGTTGCGAGCTGCGTACCTATCGCCACACGTATGATGATGTTGCGGGGACATAGAGCTGGAGCTGGAAACCTAAACGAGATCGTTATGTACGTTGACGATTACGCCCGTTGGCTGTCTCAGGATATGGCAGCGTTGACTACCGTGTTATTCCTTGATCTCGAGCTAAAGGAGGAACATAAAATGACAAAGTCGCCCAACAGGCCGACTGAATATGGCACATTGCACAATGCACAGCGGCGGTGAAGGGAGCTGACGAAATCAATAATGTAATTGCGTTGTGATACTGGTCGACGAAAGAGTAAAGCAGCGAAAAAAGTTCCTAATGGACAGAAGGAACAGAGCAGGGAGTGTTTCTGGTTTGGGAAGCCTGGGTGTAGAAGTTTTGTTGCGTTCGGCTCCTGGAGAAGTCACAGGAACTAACAGACAACGCCGGAAGGGATATCTCATACGATCGGAGTGAAGGTGGGAATGTAAACCCGGTGATAGCGCCTCGAAAGTGGGATGAACAAAGAGAAATTAGGGCTTGAGATAAGATGGGGGTCAAAGCGACAAAGGTGGGGGGCAACCCAAAGGTCTGAATGGTATTATAGGATTTGCGTCATCTGTTACTCGGGGAGATTTCTGGGAGGTAGTACTGCAGTTTGGCTGCTGAGATACACTCCGAGGTGTTGGCATCTGCCCTCGTCTAATCGTTCTGGTGTTCAATGCAGAGCAATGTTTAGAGTTTAGGGTCGGTGGAATGAATGAGATGTGGACGATGCGGACATTTACTGAATTGTCGACTAGACAAAATCTTGTGTGAGGGTGAAGTTATCTATGTGTATCGATCAAGCCCGATTGACAATTTGTGTTCTTCCCCATCATCCACCATTATTACACGACGTTCTAGTAAGCAAAGTTTCCTCCAAGATGACGACAAGTGACTGTCTTTCTTTTCCATGAATAGATTCAATTCTATGTCCTCCCAATGGGTATCTGAAATAACGTTTAGCCACCATAGCTTGATCATTCTAATGACAGCCGGGCTGTCTGATTTGTCTCTTAAAGGAGAAAAAAAAGCCACCATGCTTCCAAGCTGATCCGCAAGATGTGTACGTGCATCAAAAAAGCCAACCGAACCGAACACATGTATGACGCCCTGTCTTCCCTCAACGAGGGAAAGAGTTCCTGAACTCCAGCTCCAAAGCCAGCCCAGCAGTGGCAAACTCAACCATCAAAATACTGGTGGTGCAAGAGGAGACATGGCATGGTATAGAAGGGAATGATGACGCCCGACCCATACTCTCTAATGTCGGCACGTCTTGTATGTTCAGTTGGTTCCCGACCATATAAAAATGATCTTCTCAACCCATCCAGCGATTGTTTCCTCCTGTTCAACAGGTCAAGGAGCATTAGTCATGCCTGGTGATGGTGTCCAACAGTATAGACTGCGGTAAGTATATGCAAAGGGTACAAAGGCATCAGCAACACATTAGCCAGAACTGAAGGCCCAGAATCAGTGAAACAAAACCAAAGGCATGAATGTAGCAACCGCAAGCCATTAATCAATTGTCGGGGCATCTCAATCTGCGTCTGCCAACTGCATGATGAGCTTGGCCGCCATGTCAAGGAAGGGGAAGGGGCTCGTGACTTCCTTATCCTCTAAAAGCTTTCCATCAGGGGTCTCGTAGCCATCGACCTTGAAGTCGACAAGATAGACGCCGTGCTCCATTTCGTAGATCTGAATCTCCATACGCATGGCCACAACCTGGTACTTGCTGTCGCTGCCATCCCGGGTAACATGCATGTTCTCTCCTGCTTCGCTGAGGCCGGAGACAACTGAATGTTTTTTGAGTTCTGACAGCCATGTTAGCCAAGTTTTACCATGTAGGACGGACGGACCGCAAACTCACTATCAGTTGTCCACCGAATCTTGATATGCCAGGGGTCCGCAGGAAGTCTGTATATCCTGGTGGGATCCATGCTGGATGTTGACTTCTTGCGCCCGATAGTAGGCCCATCATAGTCATCAGTGTCGTCATCGTCCCGGTGGGCTCTTTCGTAGTCCTCGTCGACAATCCATCCAGCACCAAGCTTGTTTAGCGCCTTGTAAATACACACCAGCGCTTCCCAAGGAGCGTTCCTGGATCGAATACCAAATTGCCATCGAGCAGGCTTGTTCTTCTTGGGCGGGTGAACGGGGGTAAGTCCTTGTGGGCGCTTGTTGGCCTCGTCAAGACGAAGTTGACTCCTCGAATGTGGCTTGAGTCTTCGGATGGTCTCTTCTTGTTCGGCTTGGCTGCGCGGCTGATTTGCCGGCTCAACGATGGTGGGGATGGCATCAGGGGGCTCAAGACCTTCGGCCTTGGCCTTCTCACGCTCCATAAAGACCCTGTGATAGGTAGGAAGACTGCTAGGCAAAATACCGATCTTGCTCACATATGGTCGCGGTGAAGTTCCTGTGCTGACGGATGCGATAGAGCGAGCTGATGACATATTCGGGTCATGGAGCGGACTCGGGACAGACTCTTCTGTCGTGAGGCCTGGGATTTCTTCATCGGTTTTTAGTAGAGTGTCCTGGGGATTCCTGACTGGTGTTGCTCCAAAAGGACGATGGTCGCAAACTCAAGGAATTGCTTCTTTGCGTCAGGCAATGTTCACCACTAGGCAAGTGTAAAACTGACGCCAAAAGAGAATGGGTCGTGGCAAAATCAACTGCGAAAGAAGGACAAAACGGACGAGTAAAGCATCGCAAAGGGATCGATAGGTTCCAAGGATGAGAAGACAAAGGACTTGCTGGGAGGGAGCGTAGACTCACGGTTACTCTGCATCAGCTTGTTCTCACGCACGATCATGTAGGCATCTTTGATGGCCGAGGGTTCGTCGGCCTCCAAGGCCTCTTCGACATCTCTCTTGCCGTAGCCCATGGTTTTACTGATTTTCTCCGTGACCTCATTGTGCAGCTTCTCTTGTTCCTGCGGAGGCGCATTTGGCGCAATGTCGCTAACCTTGATGGCCTTGTTGGGGTCTACGCCAGTGTTGAGGAACTCCTCGACAGGAGGGTGAAGGTAAGCCGGCAGATCCTTGAGGAACCATGGGTCCTGGCGAATTTCGTCAATGGTGGCACGTTGAACAGGGTTGACGACCAGCATCTTCTTGATTAGTGACGCCGCGCCGGGACTCATCCAGGTCGGCACCATGTAGCTTCCACGCGCAATTTTGGCGAAGAGACTGGGGATATGCTCGTCGTCGAAAGGGAGGCGTCCGACGAGTAGGACGTAAAGAATGACACCGCAACTCCAGACATCGACTTCGGGTCCTGCGTAAAGCTTGCCGCCAATGACCTCGGGAGCCGCATAGTTGGGAGAGCCGCAGCTGGTCTTGAGGAAGTTACCGTCGGTCATGATATTGCTAAGACCGAAATCGGCGATTTTGACATTGAGATTGTCGTCCAGCAAGAGGTTCTCCGGCTTTAGGTCGCGATGAACGATCTTGTGACGATGACAGTATTCGACGGCGCATAGCATCTGCTGAAAGAAGCGGCGGGCTTCATCCTCCTTCATCTTTCCATGTTGAACAATATAATCGAACAATTCGCCGCCGGCATACTCTAGCACCATGATGATCTCGGTTGGTGTTTTGATAACGGTGTACCTGGTATGCGCGCCGGGTTAGCCAATGTGTACTTGAAGGACCAGAGCCAACGTCTGCGCATGGCCGTCGAGGGGCGCCTTACAGCTTGATAATATGGGGATGTCTCAGCAATTGAAGATACTCAATCTCGCGCTCTACGCGGCCTTGCATGTCGCGGCTGATGAGCTTCTTGCGGGCGATGATCTTGAGGGCGACCTGCTGGCCGGTGCTGCGATGGACAGCCAGCTTGACCTTTCCGAAGCTGCCTTCGCCGAGCGTCTTGACAATGTTATAGGCACCGATGCGCTGCTCGGTGCGCATCTTGTCGCGAAGGGGTGCGTCGGCCATGACGGCGTTGATATTAGGGTGTAATTGCTGACCGTGTTGACCGTATTCGTGGAGGTTGCCGGTACTGGGGCCGAAACCTGATGCGCCATCGCCGGATCGCTTATTGCGACTTCGGATCTGAGAAGGAGATAAGGAGATGGAAAGCTCCTCGTCATCGTAGGCCTGTGCCATGGCGGGCGGATGGGACGTCGTTCGTTTGTCTGACCAGATGTCGTCCGAATGGCTGGTGGAGAAGACGAATGGGGATGGAGGAACGGAGGTCCAGGCCGCGATGGTCCCTCGATTGAATCCTGGGAGCGGGAGCGAACAGACTCAAGAGGTTGGAGCTAATGAAGCTACGTCAAGGCTCGGTAGGCTGTCTGTGTGAAGGTCGGGCCGTAGTAGCGTCGGTCGATGTAAGGTACCGCCTTGCTTGTTCAGGAGAACATCATGTATCAGAGGCGCATTCGGTCGGTGTTCAGTTGTCAGCCGACAAGAGTCAGCAATCGCAGTGAACGGCGGCGGGCAATCAAGTGTTGGAGCTGTTCAGGTTAGCAAGTGGACAAGCGAACAGCGGGGCTACAAGAGATGGAGACGGAAACGGAGTGGAAGGAGTCGGCGGGGATCTGGGGTGGAAAATGGGGGAATTAGTGGAGGAATTGGAAGGATGCAGGGACGACATACGGCAGCACCGCGGGGTCTGAGCGCTCCGGAGAGCGGCCTACAACGGGGCTGCCGAGCCGGACGGAAAGTTCCATCACCAGCTACAGGGGACCATCGCTATAGTGTAGAGATACTGTTTCGTTACCGCCTGGCCGAGGGCAGGTCATCCGCCCCGGTCACAGGACCATTGTCGCAAGGCCGATAAAAGCCTTGTGTACACACGTGTCTACCACACCATTATTGCCCAAAATGGTAGCAAGGTCACAGTTACAAAGACTTTGTGCGATATTCTCGTGCACAAACTACTAAAGGGTTGTAAGCCGGGCTGGTCTTCGATCCCATGTACGGATCGAGGGTCTAGAATTGTGGATGTTCGGTACAATGAGAACCTCAATGGGCAACCGCGCCGGCTTTTGGTGACGTAGTATCATCCGGATAGTACCCGCTCGAGCTTCACCAAAAGCCGTGTGGTCTGTATGTTACGATCAAAATGACAACTCTCATATGTCATTGTTTACCTATCCAATATCTCTCCAGAAAGTCACCCACCACCCACCTTTAACTACCTTACGCCTACCATGGCGGCAACACAGACTGCAGAGGAACTCCCCAATACCACGATGCGACGGCCATCGCTCCCACGCTCATGCCAAATGCCATCAAGAAGTTGACATCGTTGTTATCCAGCAGGTCCCAGCCGTTCTCCACCACTCGCGACGGCCTCTCGTCTCCAAAGCTCGACCTCCGCTGCTTGTTGCGCGGATCGTATTTGTTACCGGAAGCCGCACCCTTACCACTCGCCTTTCCTGCCGAGCCGACGTCCTCCACCGCATCCGTCCCCTCGCCAGATAGAAGAAACGACTTGATCTCAGCCTTAGTACGACCGGCAACGTTGTTGGGGTTCGTAGCGTTAGAAACCAGTACCCTCACGCCACCCTCGCCCTCGACAATCTTGCCCGTACGCACATCCTTGACACTGGCCTGGAAAAGCCCACCCAGAATGCTGTCCACAACGCTGCCCAAGAAACCCCAGACTGTGAGACCGAGAATAAGCATACGGCGCTGTCCCAGTGACCAGCCCGCGGCACCGCCAAGTCTCATAGCCGTCTCGTCAGTGCAAAGAGGCAGAAGAAGCATCGACGCGGTAACGATAATCATGCTACCCAGCAGGCCAGCGCCGAGACCGACGAGGGAGACGCCGCCGTTGGTGCCGCGCGGTACCTTGCGCAAGTTCCAGCTTGTGATCAGGCGCGGCTCGCCCTTGGACAGGATGCCCAGCTCGGAGCTGAAGGTGTCGGCCGCGACGCAAGCATAGTTGGCAATGATACCGATCACCAGCAGATCGCCGCCCCAGGAGAAGCAAAGGCTGCCGGTCCCGGTGCTGGTGGGATTGGCGATCAGCGCCTGCTTGCGCACGTGGAGCTGATAGGCGTGGAGCAGAGAGAAGATGGAAGCCGTGAGCGAATTGGCAAACACTTGGATGTGGTTTCGCGGGCCTTCGCCGCCGGACGTGCCCTTCGAGTGTACTGTGAGCTTCGCCTTGACGTTTTCCTTGACCTAGGCGGAGAAAGATGTCGCTGTTAGTGGTGTTGTCCACGGCCTCCTGTGCTGCCTTTGGGTAAAACTTCAGACTTACATGGGTTACCCGCGTTCCTGCGAGGAAGAACACGACGAGCAGAGCAAATGGAAGATTCCAAGGATGGACTGCGTGGGCGACGGCCGTGAGGAAAGCAGCAAAGATGCCGCCGGGTGTCAACGACTTCTTGGAGTGAGCTCGGTAACAGAGCGCCGCAATCGCGGGCACGGCGATTTCAGCTCTCATGCTGCCGCTACAAGTTTGGTGATTTTTCAAGCGGGTATTCGGTCGTAGCAGATGAGGTTTGGTCTCTGATGTTGTGGTAGTTTCTTTCTTTGGAGGATGTTGTTGTAGGTATTGGGCAAGATACGATGGCTATCTCATTGTTGCTGGCGACACGTGCAATCAGCTGTTTGTGACTGTGTTGCTAGCAAGTTGAACTCATGTCATCATTCAAAAGGCCGATCCCCTGTCCAGCACTTCAACACCCCCTGTACACTAATGAAATCCCACCGCCTTCCTTATTGGGCTGAATGCGGCTCGACAAACCCCACTGCCCCCGGCTGGAAAGTGGAGTGGCTGGTGGGTCCGCCTTTCTCAGCTTCATGGTCGAGTCTTGGCATCACATCCCGTCCCATCTTCGACGGACTTGTCAACTTCACATCAGCTTCGCTTATTTCTTGTGCTTCCATTCTTCCATGCTTCAATCGGACGGCGGAAACATACGAGAATAGAAAGCCGTGTTACCACATCAATGGTTCCTTACCAATATCGTTATATATGGATACAAAGTTCACCAAGATTCTTTTGGACAACATCAACAGAACTTCTCATGTCTGGTCACAGCAATAGAGACCGTCTATTTGAATTGTGGACTTTTATTTTCTCGTTTCATTTCTGTTACCTACCCTGCACTTAGATCCTGCTTCTTGCGACGTTCATCCGACATGCCATTCACATCCTCTTCCCCTTTGATATCAATCGCTTCTTGGACCTATGCCCTTCTATAATCGTTTCTTTCCATGTCTGTTTGTTGTGATTGTTACGTGCTCAGCGATGCTGTCCCTGAACCATTTCTACTCTTTCCCTGTTTTTCCGTTTTGGCTTGTTGGACGTCCATGACCTTGACCCTCATCCATCTTCCCAGTTACTCGATGTCAACCGCCTATTTTTCTTTGTGCGGGACACAAGTCCACCATCACTCCGCAATAACTTCGAAGTCGACCTCCTGCCACGACGGAGAGAGCAGAGTTCAGGCCCTTGGGATTGTTACTGTTTTAGCCAAAGTCTCGACGAGTAGGTATCGAGGGATCCCGAAATCTTCTCCTGACCTTCCGCATCCAAGTTTTCACTTTGCCCATCAACGTTCGGCCAGTGCTAATGAGTACCTCTGGGTCAATTCCAGTAACAAACCGCTGGTAACAACGCTCCAAGCGATGTGTTTTCTCCTTTTTTTCTTTGACGCCAAGAAGAATTCTCGTCTCTCGACCACACTGGGAGGCACGATGAAGCTCTCTTCCCTGGTGTTAAACAAACCACTGGATCAGCCGATCTCCTAAACCTTTCCTCTCACAATCCAGTCATTCAGGCCCTGCGCAAACACATAAACAATATTTGTGACTTTTAATCAGCCGTATCGAAGTTGAAAAACCGAGTGGTTCAGCTGCCTGGTTCCCCTTGAAGTCCGTATGATATCGGTTGTCGGTCTAGACGATTCACCAACAGGTGGGTTTCATGTCGTTCAACGCATGGGAAGTTGTATTCGAGCTCGTTCCTTCCACCTCCATGTTTCACCGGCTCGAAGGCTTCGTGGTTTGTCCGCAAGCTTGAGGTTAAGAAGGCGCGAGTGGCGTGGGAGTCCCTGCAATCCAGTACCACCAGTCACGGCCTGAGAGCTAACCCCACTGTTCATGATCCAGCCGCTCGCCAAATTATCACCACATCCACCACCATGAGCCTCGCAAGGACTTTGCCGTGACTGTTCGGATCAGCGCAAAATCCTTCCCGGTGACTCTTCTTCAAGACTGTTCCGGCCCGAGGTCTGTGTATCCCTTACTCCTTCTCGAGATCTTGCTGATCCAGATAGACCTCATCTTTATCCCTTCTCTTCTGGAAGACTCCTTGGATAATGTTCCAGATGTACTCGACGAGATGCAGGGGTTGGAACCCTTTCGGAAGCATTATCGATCGTCGTCAGTGTCGACCCCTTCATCTCCTTCTGCAAGCTTATTCCCCTTGTTCTTTTCCACGTTGCTCGTCCATCTCAAGATACCCGTCACCCCCCTCTGGTTGTTGCTCATATCGCATGGGGCACTATTGTTTCCATTGTCTCCAAGCGGAACCGGCGGGATGTGTCAAGCTGGATGGCAAGTTGGCTCGTGGATGATGCTCCAGCTTCGGTTCCTGTTCCTCAATCCCATTCACTTTCCCACTTCCTTTTCCATCGCCCCCTGTTGATCGTTCAATGAGTATCCGGGAAAAGTTGTTGGTTTGTCGACGTCGTCCTCACTTCCGCCAACCGAGGATTGGTCCGATGAATGTGGAGTTATAATTCTCGGACACCGGACATCCCCTCATGCCACCAGACCCACGCCATGATCCCTTTTCATCCTTTACCAGCTGCCAGTCGAAGTCGTCATGGGCCGTCAAGGATGATGTTGTTGGAGGTCGAGCACATAAGCGTCGTCATCGTTGATCGGCTAATTTGGTAGAGGTATCTAGCTCGCACCAAACGAGGAGGCGAGCCATTCTCCCAAAATCCTCCCCCAGTTGAGAACCAGTGTCGAATAGGGGGCGAAGGTACTCCTTATACTCCTTTTTCCCTCTCCGTCGAGCACTTCACATGAGCCTTCATGTTCCTTGCTTGATGAATGCAATGGTACATGTCGGCACATCTGTGTTGCACTCGGGTGCTTGCAAGAAGTCGTCCGAGTTTTCCAAGGCAGAAAGGGATGAAGACAGCAATGAAAGAGAAGTCACCAAAGTCACGACAAGGAAATCATTTCCATATATTGGAAACGATGAGGGAAGATTCGGAACCGGTCTGATATCCCATTCATCCTTTCATCATCCATCCAGTCTTGCCTGCCCACCATCGTCCCCTTCCGTACACGCCTACGTACGCACTCTCTTGGTTTTCCAATCATATGTATCGCCTCCCCTCCTCCACAGACATCCCGAAAGTCGTGCACTCACTCGCCCGGACGGTTGATTCCGTATACTCCACTTTGACGACGCGTACGCAATCTCATCTCTCCCCGAAGGACGCAGATCATTGCTGTAGCTGAGATTGGCCGGAGGATGTGGTGGGAGGAGCATGGAAGGACCAACTCCGGAGAATCGGTGGTCGGAGAGTATGATGGATGAATCAAGGCAAAGGGTCGCAGAAGAAGAGAGAAGGAGGACGGAATCGAAAAGAGGTACGTACAGCAATATAACTCAACGGCCGTTCTGTTCACTAACCTCATGCCAGTACGTATCCGTTGGCCGTTAGGGTTGGCAACCGTTGTGCCCGTTACCGGTTGTCCGATCATTGCTGAGATACCCGAAGCACGCATGGTTGTTCTTTTGTTTGCCGCTGCAGTGACGCCCATCACAACAGTCTGATCTCCCGCCCCTCCCCTTCCTACCATACACATTTTAGCGGATTCGTAGGCAACCCTCACAACTCCCGCTCTTGACAGTCAGGAAGAAAAGCAGGTCTCGGAGAGGGCAAGGAACGAATATTTAGGCGAGCATACAGACCGAAGTTCGTAAGCCATGCCAACATTCCAAGGGCTGAATGAACAGATAGATGAAGATCATCGAGATCCCCCATCACGGAAGTCCGTGAAACAGTCCGTCCGGCATGGCATACATGGCAGACATGGCTGATAGATGGCAAGGGATCATCCCGCTACAAGAGATGACGCGTTCGCATAGTTAATGCCTTCATAGTGGCTTGCGGGAAGTTCCATGGCATACATGCCTCGTCATCTAGCGAAAGGCCCCGTCCCGAAGTCGGGCAAGAACGAAACGAAACGAAACGGGCGGGAACTGGGAAGAAGCAAGCAACCGAAGCAACCAAGCCAGAGGAACAGAGAATACAAACTATGACGCATCGTCCCTCCGAAGAAACATCCGGACAACAATGATTCAGCCTTGCTTAGAGAGAGTAGTGCAGTTTTCGTCCACTTTTGAGGACGGGAAAGAAGGGCCCCCGAATGATACCGATAAGGGGAGAGAGCCGGGCGGGCAGGGAAGGTTGAAGCGACTTCCGTTGCTCCCCCGGCTCCCCCGCCCTTGCCTGGTCCTCTACTGTGACCGGCTCCCCCCACCTTGAAAGTCGAACTGATATTGATGTTGAATAGCTTGACATTAGGTGGCTGGTTTGACTGTTGGGACAACGACAAGCAGATTCATCCCATGCACATTTGCGTTATGAAGTTGAAGGTAGCGTCGGAGGATTCATGATTCAGGACGGGAAGCGACGGATGATTAGGAGCCCAGACTGTTCGTTAATGGTCGATATCCGCACAAAAGTTAGGGAAGATATTGGCCCGAGATTTATATCGCTCCTTCCTACGTTACAGGAGTTCCATACGGCTCTTTACAGTTTCCTGGTAGTATTGTGAGCGGCTGCTTCTTCCTTCCTCTTCGCTTCCTACCTCTTTCCCGCTTTCATTCCGGCCGCTTGTGAAGCGATCACCAATCAGGCGATAAGTCGCCATCGGCATGAAACTGGATTTAAGGCAAGTACTGGAGATCATTATCGCTCCTTCCTACTCAATAGATTTGGACTCAGTGTCGGCTTTGGCATTATCAACTGGACACGCATAAAATATCCTTCGTGGCTGCTCTTTCCTTCCTTTCTTGTCGCTTTCTCCCTCTTGCATCCGCCGGCTTGTAAGGGAAGGAACCACTATTGCGCCCAACAAGCGATGATCATTCCTCGTATCCAAAGCTCCTGCCGTGCAGTGAGAAAAAGAAGTTCGGACTTCACATCACCGACCGGCCGTATCATATCAACATTGATGTTGTCGCATGTCCGAAGATCGCAGCATGGCCGTAGCCGCTGTCGAAGTTGGCAAGCGGCTCTTAAGATACTCCGGTCTGTCACAACATGAGTGGTTTACCGGCAGATAACATGAGAATGTTACGTCGGCGGTGGTCGGTAGTTGGTGATAAATGCGTAATGGTTAATGGTTGGATAAAAGCGGCTGGGGTCTACTTAAGTCGCAATATGTCGTCCCGCTCACGGTCGTCCAGTCGTCGAGTTCCAAGTCAGAAGTACCTTCCCGTCGTCCCATCGGGGTCTCGGGCATCTTGGGTATCGATCTCGGTTCCGAAACCTCAATTTGCAATCCGGTTCGCTGGAATTCTTGTTATTTATCGAAAAAGTTCTCACTGCATGACGGCATGGCGCCGCTGCCCGGAAGCCAAGACCAAGCCTACACACGGGATGTTGGGCAGTCAGGACAGTCACTGCAGTTCTCAACGGCTGACATCCCGTCTTCCTTACTGCCTAAGGTAGATAGGTAGGTACTACTCGACACTTTTCAGTTTCAGCCGCGTCCCGCGTGAAGCGGCTCGGTACCTAGCAGTGCAAGGGTGGCAGGCACGGTAGGGCAGGTACTAGGCAGGGAGGGTCCAGCCACCTCAGTTCTTACCTCTACTGCTCTCACTCTACTAAGCGGAAGGTACGTACCTCCTCAGTGGGTTTCGACCGGTAAGCATCATGATATCGGTCGTTCACGAAACATCCATTGGTTCATTGGCCGTCAACATCTGAGGCATACAATTGGAACTGACCGCGGACGACGATCTCAATACAAGAGAGTGCTCCCCTGCGGTAATCACTGGCCATTCAGAAAGGATTTGCTTTGTTGTGCTGAGCGAGGGATGAAGGGCATTTCCTCGGAACCGTGATTGTCGTTGCCCTTGATAACATCTTGCCCGGACGTATGGGAATAGCGCCGGGGCTTCGTTCTGCAATGCAAGGAATGGGTGTCGATTATTCCGCTTATAGCCTTGGCATCTGGGCAGTACAGACCAGGGCTCGCCACACCATCTACTACTCAGAACGGTATAGCCTCTTAAGTCCCGTAATCGTATAGTCTTTGCCTCTTTGGGTAGTATGTAAATACGTGTGTGGAGTTGAGGAAACTAAGTCAACTCTGTACGTAAGAGTCGTATACGGCCGTTATATTAATTTAGTAAAATTATAAAAGTTATAATGTAGAGTATAGTATTATAATTATATAAACCGTTGTATATATGTATGTAAACCGTTATATGTATGTAAACTACTATGTATATATAAATTATTATATTTAGTATATTAATTCGATAATAGAGCGTGCTAGTCTTTTTATAATAATAGTCCTATTTTTACTTATATTAGTTTGTAATAGTAGTACTATTATATATGTTAACGTGTGGCTAGTATTGTGCCTTGTAACTACCTTATACTACCTTGTAGTATAGAAGGTTGACTGCTGAGAACGCTATTCCTTCTATGGAATTAGTTGACTTAGTTCCTATAGAATGTATTAGAATATAAAGTTTTTACTATTGTATTTTAGAGCCTTCTAGCTTAGCTAGCATTTCTTCTAGACTAATTTGTTATTATAGAATTTAACGGAAGCTCATAGATTCAGTCTTCTATAGTATAGTACTCCTACAAACACTCCTACTAACTTGTAGGAAGCTCCTATACTCTAGAAGCTTCTAAATACTTAATATTCGTGTATATAGAGACCTTGTCACGGCGGTAGCAGACTACTACGCTAACCAAGCTATATTTCTACAAAAGGATACAAGTAACCGAAGCTAGCAGTTCGGTCGCTCAAGTGGTCTTATATAGTTGTAACGGCGCATACCTACGATGCTTCAACCGTAATAGACCTCTCCTCTCCTTCAATTAGACACTTCTTAAGCAAGCAAGTACAAATTAAGTAATATAATATTGTCTTTTCTTATAGTGTAGAGCCCACTACAACCTTTTGTCTTAAGAGCAGAGTCCTCTCTAAGACCTCTTTTATAGCATCCTTCTTCTATTATATTTGTAGTTACGCTACTTCCTTCAGCACTACTATCGTACTTCCTACCGCTTCCGCTCCACTTTATTACAGCCGCATAGTTCACTATAGTATCCCTATACTAGTACTATTATTATAAGCTAGTTAGGGCACCGTAGCAAATAATAGTATTTCTAATATAATTCGAGGTAATTATATAAGGAAAAGTAAAAAAGTAAATACAGAGAACGCGGGTAGGGAGAAATATTAATATATAAATTATTTTTTAGAAGGTAACCGTACCCGCGGTTAAGACTGCTACATCCTTACTACTACGATATACCAAATTTCATATAATGCTAGTAATTTCATTAAAATACTAGTAATTTTATACAAAAGTCTCAAACGTATTATTTAAATACTTTTAATTCATTACTAAAGTTTTATAAAAGTACACGAAAGAATAGTAATACAATTATATTATATCGTAAACTACGCATACAATTTCATAGTACATTTGGTTTTAGTGCGTGCAATTAATAAACGTTATATTACATAGGATAAATGATTCATTTCCCCTTATTTTTCGAGGAGGGAGCGAGGCGGTGCATGCCAAGGTTGTAAGCGGAATAAACAACTCCAAGGAATGGTCAACGGTCTCCCTGCCTTATCAGACCGGCGTATTTCAGGCTTGCTCCCTTTGGTTCTGATGTTACTGTTGAAGATCAGCAATGTAGAGGTCGTAGGCGAGGTTGAAGTCCGTGGTCTCCAACCATCTAGTTGCGTTCGGGAAAGAAGATATCATTCGATGGCCATTACCAGAATCTTCTGACAGCCGTGAAACTTGGAGGGGAATAAACCTTTTGAACTGGCATTGACTATGCCGCTTCGTCTTTGAACCTGTTAGGTCATTGTTGCCTTGGCTTTCACCGACCTGTCAGTGCCTTTTTATAATTCAGCCCAGCATGGAGATATCACGCGACATTAATATCCATAGCACATCAAACTTCAACGGTGATGCGGCTCAAAACCTAAGCCAACGCCACACTGAAAGGGTACCGTCGTCTTCAACGGCTGGTTTAATCTATTTCCAGTCAAGACTAGACTCGCCCGCCCGCCCGCCATGACTGGAGTCCTACCGTCGCGGACATCGGACACTCTGATGTCCGACCACGTACACACTGCAACGACATCGGGAGGAGCACGACATCAGGTCCCTTCCCTGTTTCGGACTTGTGTCTGAGCTGCAATAACCTTTCTAGGATGCTCGCAATATCAATGCGTTGCTCACACACTTTCGAGGGATGGGAACTCGGACATCGAAGAGAAGCATGGTCTCCGTCTGTGACTCAGTGGTGATGTTGAGAGCCGAAGGCGGGCTGATGTTTGCGTGTCTTGTGGCCGATGCGTCTCAGGCCACTTGCCCGTATACCCGCCGGCCGCTGAGCGCCAATATGGATGAAGACTTCTACGCAGTTAATCATTTCTCAAGAGGAATTTTCTCCTCGTTCCTGTCTCTGGAGGGCGCTTGCCCGGGAAAGACCTAGACTAGTGGAAGGGCCAGCGTCTTGCCGATTCTTTATCCGCAAATTACAAAAGAGATGATCCAACAGTGTCCCCTCTGTGTCGATGTCACGCCCGCAGCGAGCATGAATAAAGTTGGGCTATATATATGTGTCTCTCGTGAAGGCCTCCCTTGCGTTTCCGGACATCTCCAAAGCCCTCAGACGCCCGACTACCTGTGTCTTATAGCACCTTATGCAGGTTTTGCGATGCGTTGAGGTCTCCATTGGACGAGAGATACCCGAGTACCCGAGAGTTTCATTATGCGTTCTCGACCAGCTTGAGTCGATATGGTGTCTGATGGATGAGTTGAGCAAAGGTACGGGAGCATTGTCTATGGTGAGCTTTGGTGTATGGACGTCAGAGTAAAATGATAGTAATTTCAACCGCCGAGACAGGCGCTAATATGGTGACTCCAAACCAGACCCGAGCTTGAAGCAGGGAGCAATGGAGTAGGACGGGTTCAAGACTCTCATTTTCTCTACAGGCAAGTGTTGCTGTAGCCATTTGAAGCAGCGGAAGTCCGCAGAAAGAAGTGTTGGCCGGACATCAGAACAGGGAGTTACGCGAACGTTGTAGACGTCGGGTATTAACAAGTGATGAGGCATCCGATGGCGGACTGCCAGACATTGAGCCCGGCGAAAGGTGCATTATGCGGCGAATCATTTGTAACCGTGACGTTAAGGGAGTTCCCGTCGCACTTGCATGGGGATCCGAAGGCGTCCCTCCGTCCAGTCCCGGAGTTACCCAACACCCAATTTGAGTTTATATCCCCTCAACTCCCCAAAGCCAAGACAAAGCCTGTAGATAAATCAGAGTTTGAAAAGGGGCAAGCAACGATATTCTAACGTCAAGGAGGGTTTCCTCTCTTTGTTCTTTACACAGATCATCAACCACGACGAACGTATCTGTTAAATCGACAGACTTCGATGGTGCCAGTCAGCATGGCTCTGACGATGGTTCACACCCGGGGACGATACCCACCACTAAGCGAACATCGTCTTTCGAGTAATACGGCACAGTGGTCTGGACCAATCCCGGTTGGTAATGTGAGAGGGAATAGGAGCAATCATGTTGGAAATACTCGATACTCACGACAGCTACGTGCTTGTCAGCCTTCTTCTCACGTACCCCCATCTCACCCAAGTCTACACACCTCGACGTTCGGTTGTCACCGGTGTATGCTGCAAACGAGGCTCGACCACAAAGCCAATCACGCTGTCACCGGTCGAAACATGACCGGTGAAGGGAGCTGATCAGGCAATCCTACGGCAGCAATCAGGATTGACAACACAGCACCCGAATGGATGTGATAGCTGCGTCTCGTGAGTATGGATGCATGGACTATGAACAACCGGTGATGAATGAGTGGGCGATTTCGGGGTGATTTGAAGCCAAAGGACGTCCAATTAGTCTTTGGGGGCCGGCCTCACGTTGCGCAGTATCGCGGAATAACTCGAAGGGTCGGGATCGGAACAGGAGGACGGCAGTCAATGGAACCAACCTAATCATCGCCGCACTGACGATCCGAACCTGCGAGAATCGCCGACAGTGTATCTCTGGACGACAACGTTGTCGTCTTCCGATACCATCGAACACTAGGGCGGCAAGGAAGGGGAGTAAGAGGGAGGCAAAGAGGACGTCTTAGCTGAAGGAGACCAGTCAGCGACCAATATCGAAGGACACTATCGCATGAGGATGAACTATGCGCCAGCTAGTCGTATCGATTACGACCACACTGACGCTTTGTCCGTTATCAGGGCAACGACGGGTCATCAGCATCACGGGAAGGTGAAGACCGGTGTGAAGGGAGGGCCAGTGCGAGACACCGATAACCGCCAGAGCCGCTGCCGTTCGGGACTACTGTTCATGATGTGCAGCAGTTAGTCGTTGACCTTGAACGGGCAGAGAAAAGCAAAACTCAAGGGAACTAACGGCTGAAGAGTTCGGATTGGAGACAAGGGCGACGGAAGAGTTGGGGGCCGAAGATGGAGAAGAAGCACGGGGAGAAGCAGAAAGAAGCAACGAAAGTCGAAACCTTTGAAAGGCTTTTGCCATCTCCCGTCACAAACCATGGGAAACTCAGCCTCTAGGGAACTTGGTTCCGGATGAGACCAGGGCGACATAAGCGCGCCTGGACTGCGGGGTGGCAGTGGTTCACGGCCAAGCTGTGATATGGTGAACGGGCGACTGCAGTCTGGAACATGGAAGACCGTGGATGAACCCGAAGTGCAAGGAAGATTGCGATGGTCTTGCGATGACGGAGAAGAAAAGCGCGATCGTAGATGAACGGGAGGCCACCTGACTTCCATCGTGGACTGGCTGATGCGGATAGCGCCTCATCCATCTCGCTCTTTCCTATTTCGTCACATCTTGTGAGCGCATGCGGTTGGTGCTTTCTAGAATAGGACCATGCCACTTTCTTCTTGCGCTCTTGGTGTTCCTTCCAGGTTGGACTTGGAAGATGGGGAAGGAAGAACCACTGCACAGCGCAAATGGTCACTCGCGTGGAATGTCTCCAGCAGAAATCTTTAGTTTACCAGGCATACTTGAATTGTGATTGCAATCAAGAAGACTTACGAAATTGATTGTTCGTACCTATATCATTGACTTTCCGTCTCCCAAGACACGCATTATTGGACGTCATCTCACTCAAGACATTGAGGCTTCTTTGCCCGACGTCGCCATTTCTCATAAACGACCGCACACGAGCTTCGCGCTGCTATCAGTCTTCCAGAATGGTCAAGGAGTGTGTTCAGTGTAGCTCTGAGGCGGCGGCACCACGGGCGCCCAGGTTGCACGCAGCGTCTGATGGGCGAAATCCTACATCATCACCATGACAACAAATTAGATTAATCCAAGACATGTGGGCGGGAAGGCGTCTTAGACAAGACCATCTGGCGCCCAATATTCATCCACAACATGTCCCTAGCCGCGACCTACCTGCCTGAGTGGTATGGGAACGAGTGTAGAAGCAGCTGTAAACCTCTGGTGCCAGTTTGGTATCACACAGCCGTCCCAATCCTGTCTATCAGCTTCACGTCAGAACTGGACACAGCACTGACGGTGAGAAATAAAAGACAATCCAGTCGATGCAGACATCTTCCGACCTCTTCATTATCTCGAAACGTGGATCTGTTCAATTTTAGTACGTATATGCAGCCCAGCTGTGCTCTGCCTCTTCTGATGCTCTTCTGACTACCTCATCTTACTTTTGTGCACACAATGCTGCCCATGGTCTCGCAGCCAGCTAGGGATTATACATACATTTAGGAGAGCCAGCCGTCCAGGATCCGGGATGGTGCAGACTGGCCGCCGTCCTCGTATAACCAATACTGTCCGAGTATTGGCTCATCGGCACTATTGGAGCATGGGAACAGTCCATAGCCCAGGTGAGTGATTCTCTCTTCAGTCGACGTAATATCCAGCAACTGAGTCACAGCATCACAGCCCTCTTGCTCGTTGAACCATTGACGTGGTCATCATCATCGGGATATCCAGACCAGCGGGCTCGGTTGCACAAAAGGTGGGGGCCTGGGCAGCAGTGTTGTTGCCATTCATCAGCAGTCGGTGACAAGGCGGGCGCGCGGTGATCTCCATAAACGGAAATCTTCGAGGCTAATTCCGTCTTGCAATTGGTTCGGGCCCGGTGGCTGTAGTATACATTGATCAGCATGTTATCAAGAGAACAAAGCGGCCCAGTGACAGAGCCACGATGCTCAGTATCATCGGCTCAACTAACACCGACGAAAATAACAAAAACTCAAGGCAACAGGAAAATCGTCGTACAGTGCCTACTGATGAAAGATCCGTTTCCAAGGTGTAACCGGATGGAAGGCGACCTTCTTGGATCTATAGAGCGAATCAGCCTGTCTACTGTGGTTATCGTCAAGTAAACTGCTTTCAGAGGTACAGCTAACCGTCTGCATTATTTTTAGGTTCGGTCACAATTTAACAATGAGTTGCATACTTCCAGTTGTCACTGTACCTCCCGGTATTCTCCCGAGTCAAGTCCTCCGGGAGAGGCAGTTCATTGGGACGGTTCCCTTACACCATGATAGCCGGCACCCACGGCCGGTGTGCTTTGCTTCCCCGCCAGGGGAACATCAATCTAAAACTCATACGTCTTGACGACGGTCAGCTTACTCACGTCTCGTTTCCTGTTCGGCACGGCCCTATTCCCCTTGGTGGTGGGGGGAAGCGAGGGAGGGAAGAGCTGGAAGGGATGAAAAGAGATGGCCGCGCGGGTATTCTAATTCTACGCTTACAGAAGCAAATCGCACAACCCAATGTTCTCGAATTAGTTCGCGACCAGCTCTCCTAGTACCTTGATGCCATGTCTGGAGGTGAAAGATAGGTCTCAAAGAAGTGGAGTGTCAAAGTCCCCGAAAATGCAGGGTAGCAGGCGGGAATGGCCTCACATCACACACAGTGTCTATCCATCGATCACTCAACTTGCCTTTCCTCTCATCAGGGGGTTTGGACTGGATTCCTTCAGATACACTCCTCCTTCCTACCACTTTCCGCTCTCATCGCTTCACGCATCGCAATGCACAGATTGACGCACTCCCCACGTACCTGCCTATCTCTACGTTAGCTTATCATGACCAACCGCAGCAGATTGTAACTTAGCCGAACCCGGGAGAAAGAAAAAAAGCCAGCCGTGGGTTTCTGATGACGGAATGCCGTGGTGCCCGTGCCCGTGCCCGTGCCAATAAGCGGTCCCCGGAACCTGGACCCTGCCAGCCTGCAACACCACGGAATGACCAAACCGCCATTTGGGATGAGCCAGTGGAGGTTCGTTTCGTTTCGTTTCCAACCATGAGTGAAGCGGGCGGGCGAAGAAAGTTGGAGGGTGCCCGCCTTGGCGACCCCGAGATCCAGGCCTGTCAGGTCCCTGAACTTTGGTACGTGTGTGTTTGGGTTTTTGTTGGTAACGATACCCAGAACAATGTAGATTGTATCAGTAGAGACGAACGAACGGGATGGAAGAACCAAAAGGAAGGTTTGGTTCGTCCGTTCCGGCCTGATAGTGCGCATCCCGTGTTCCTGATTGGGCAAGGAATTAGTTGAACCGTTTAAACGCATATCGCAGTATCGCAATGGACGAAAAGATTGTAACTTTACAGCTAAACCCTCGCTTTGTAACATACCAAATGAGTGATGATGACATCTTGCTCGGCAGACATCGAATCCGACCGAGAGGTCTCCTCTTGCGATCCTTTGCAGGAGCCGGACTACCCAAGTTTGTATGGTATGCAAATGAATGAGGGTACCAGGAGGTGCAGAAGTCGACTTCTTTGCAGGTTAGTTGGTCTGCCTAAATTTTGTTGCCTTATCAGGGCATATTTACTGTACCTCCAACATTCGTCAACAACGTGCAGCACCCAAGAAAAGTGCCTAACTCTACAGGAAGAGTTGACCTGGATGGAAGCCGAGGCAAATGAAGGCACGTTATTTCCGAGTATCTGGCAAGCTGTCTTTTCCGGCACTATTCGTATGGGCCTGTAACTATATTCCAGGGCTGGAAGAATCCGTCCATGACGATTTCGAGTCCAAGCTGGGGTGGTACAGCTTGGCTACAGCCAGCCTAAAGGCAACATTTCACATTTCGATGAGCTCACCATGTACGGTTTGCAAGTACCTGCCCGCATAGAGGAAAACAGAGGTAATTGAGCAAAGGAAACCACGACCTAAACACGGGTAGATGGCAGGGCGGGAAGGTTGCGGGGCGTCGGGCGTGGACGGGGGTGTGGTTCTAGTCATTCACTAACATGCCTGGGGGTACCCCCTGGGTCCCCCGTACTCTTTCCCTGGCAGGGGTGGGGAGGTCGATCGTTTTTGGGTGGTAACCCTTCCGATCGAAAAGCCACACCCAACCACCACCCACGGTGAACCACCTCAAAAAACTTAATACCGAACCATGCATGTGTTTAGTTTCTTCCAATCGCTCTGGATTGATACAAGCCGACAATTGCCCAACTTGGATCCCATCGGACGTGAGGAGACAGATTTCTCACGCCTGGCCCCCTTCCAGATGGCCCAGTCACTCGAGTCCACCTGCCTGGCAACCTGGGACGACCTGGGACTATGATGGTCCATGACAGGTCCGCCCACGGGCTGCCACGGCTCGGGGTACCCAGGCGACAGGTACCAGATACTGAGGACACCTAGACCTGTGGCCGCTGTGGGAGGCTGAGCCAAATTCATCTTTTGACGACATGTACGTCCCGCTGAGATGCCTCTGTTTCCCAAGTAGAGGTACGTACCTGTCCCTTCGCCTGCAGCTGTGATTATCCTCGCCCGTCCCTGGCCAAAAACGAACCTCAAGCACAATCTTGCTGATGGGGAGCTTGAAGTTGCCCCCAAGCCAAGGCATTTTCATCTCTCAACGTCACCACTTAACCCTCAAAGAACGTTTCGTCTGACAGCACACAGCACATCTACAACTGCATCTACGATCGCCTTGGGGTTGTCCAGAAAAGGTAGCCAGGCCCTATTCCTTCAGCTTCGAACTGGACCCGAGGGCTCCGTGCTCTACCTCATATCAGCATTGGCGTGTCTGATTCGGAAAAAGACATCCTATTCCTCGATATAAGCAGGCAAGGCAGGCATTTGCAGAGCATCGGTCTGACTTGAGGGGAGGGGAAGAAAGGGGGGGCACATAGCAAGTAGGTCCAGGTCTCTGCTCCTCAGCGCGCCTCATGTTGCGGCAGGCTTGGTACCACATGCATATGTATTAGGCATATACATCTCCTTCCCCACCCTTTATCTTTTATAGCTCGAGCTCGTGCTTCGGAGGGGCGACTTATTCTGTCCTTGTCGGCTCCGACCACAGCTAGGGCATCTAACCTAACCTACATGACACTTGTTGCTTCGGGCATGCCTTTCCATAAATTCAGTCCAGCACTACCTTCAGTCATACAAATTTTTTTTTCTACCTACTTAAACGGACTTCCCCCAAGCTTGGCTTTTATCTTTGTCTTGCTTCTTACCCACTCAGTCACTCACCCTTTACCCCCTTGATTGTGCAGTCCGCTCCGTCTTCTATCGGGCTGAGGCCATAGCCTAAGCTATTAGACACTGTTCCGTCGACAAACTCATTACAATGCCTTCGCAAGCATTGAAGCCGCCAGCGTTCTGGTGTACCCTTTGTGGCAAAAAATTCACTCGCAAAGAACATCTAGAACGCCACATCCCTCATCGTAAGGGTCCCCAGTCACTTTGGTTGCCTGCATCAGCACCGGCCTTACTGACCCTTCGTTCAGATACTGGCTTCAAGCCTTACAGCTGCGACCAGTGTTTTATGTCGTTTGGCCGTCAGTGAGTATTACCCTCTTCTTTCTCGGCCCGTAGCTTTGCTGAGACGCTTTTCAACAGGGATTTACTCCGACGACACCAGGCCATTTATCATTCACTCCCAGACGGGTTGGACCCCATTCCTTCCCGAGCAGGTTCGCACAAGCCGGACGTCGCCTGCTCAAACTGCCACAGAGCCAAATGCTTGTGCGATAAGCAGAAACCGTCGTGTGGGTCGTGCGTAAAGAAGGGTATTACATGTGTCCCACGTGAGTCCAAGAGATTAGTCAAGCAGGAGACCCGTGCCGGCCGTTCAGCAGCGCCGCAACCACCTGCTCCGCCCGCTCAACTCCCTCTCCCCGCTCTACCCGCTCCGCCGGTCCAACTCCCTCTACCCGCACCAGATGAGCACAACCAACAGGAACCAATCATGGAAGCTTCTCTCGAAGCCATGATTGACGCCGACGCATACCAGCGGGAGCGACGGGCATCAGAGGCCCAGCTGGGTCTTCAACAAGGAACGGGATCACAGAGCTCGTTCATGCCAGAATTACCTTTGACTGGAAATCTGGCTCCTGGAGGCCTCTTCTCCATGGACGACTTTGAGTTTCCCAATCTTAATTACGAAAATTTCGAAGGTTATGATAATCCGATTCAGTCGTTCAATCCGAAGGACGCGAATCTCGGTTCTCAGAATGACCCTCTCTTGAACATGCCTGACTTGAGTCGGAGCTCATCTATCGGAATCGGCTTCGAGGAATTTGGCGGGATCACAGACTTGAGCGGATTTGCGGGCTATGGCGGGTTCGCGATAAATGGCAACACCCACCACTCACTTGCAGACCACCATGAGGAAGCTTTCAAAGATTTCGGGCAAACCAACGGCAGCCCCTCCGCCCTACACAGGGACCACATGCCACAGCAGATGGTGCCAAGGAAACTAAATGCCCTCCCCCGACGCCTAGAGGAATCCCGGCAGTCTATGCAGAACAAGGAAAACGCCATCCGCTCGTCTGGTCAACATCAAGACGCTTTCCCTCACTTCGGGCAGATTAACGACAACGCCACCTTCGCACCTGCCGTACGTCAACAGCTTTTCCCGCAATTCGAGCCAAATAACGACAGAGTGATCTCCTTACCTCCCACACCTCAACAAGATTTTGGTTTGGTGTCTTCTTACGGCCTGCCTTCGCCGGCCAAGACTACCCCCTCCCCTCCACCTTCAGGCTCTTACGCTCAACTCGAGGGAGACAAACCCGCTGCCACAAGAACAGAATTCCAAACTGCCCTCAACGAGCAATGGAAGGCCCACTTCGGCAACGGCCCCCCTTTCGACAACTTCCTCAAGTTTGTCTCAGCCCACCAAAATCTATTCAAGAAGAGCGGCATTCTCTAGCGCAAGCCGGCCTTATGTATTCATACCTCACACACACGCACATATACAGGGCTAGCTGGTTGGTTGGCTGGCTAGCTGGAGGGCAAAGACAGCGAAAAGAGCGTTTTGTCATTCATAGACAGCGAACCTTTTGATGGTTTCAGGAAAAAACCATCTGTTTTGCATACCCATTTCACTTTATCATGTTGGGGAGTCTGGTCACCACCACCACTGGGGCGCATAGTTTTTATTTTATTTCTCTTATGATGGCATTGGTTGAATGTCCTGGTATCACCAGACTAGTATCAGCTAAATTGCATTATTATCTGTTTTGAGTTTCGAGTCGAGTCTCTTGTACTCCTGTCCTGTTTTGTCTCTGTGTCTCTGGAAGAGGTCGTGTAAGCTCGATCTGGGAAGAGCTGTGTAGCATGCTTCCAGTTTCATCTACCAACCTGTCTTTGTGCTCCTGTCGATTTGCCAGACAGACACACTAACGCATACGCATACACACGCACAACCAAAATAGCAAGACATCGCATGGGTTGCAAACGAAACGTGGGGGATAGATTAGATGATGTTGGCATAAGCTATTGCTATGGGTTGGATATTTTCCGAGGTTGTGCAAAAACACACAGGGGCACAAAAGCACAAAGCACAAAGCATGGATTGGGATGGAACATTGGGTTGGGGTCGGTGAGAGCCTGAGCCCTGAGAGGCATGGTCATGGTTACATGGTGATATGATGATGAGGCAGGACAAAGACATGGTTCAGGCAGGACAAGCCTAGGGCAGGACAAGTCAATGCACGGCAGGAGCACGATAGAGGCTATCCCGTAGCAGAGCATCTAGAGAAGATCAAGAGACTATTTGCTCAAAACACCCGTGATATTCTCTTTCTTGATTGTGTCCGCGCGGATCCATGTGCTTATTCTCAAAGCGTGGTAAAGATAGATCAAGAAGCGGGAGGAGTTGGTCAAGTTTCGCGGTGACATGACTATTTACTAGGACCACTCCGTAGCAAACTGTCTTGATTCGGTTGGGGAACTCGCTGTCAAGAAAATGCTCAAGTTCGCTCGCTCCATGTACCGATCAAGATAGAAGATCGCTAGTCAGGTACATTTCCCGCAGTCCCTATGACCTCCCTTCTGCCCATTGGAAGTGTTCCTGCTGTACTCATCATCATCATCATGTAATGTCCAGTCTTTTCAGTTGCAAGCTCGCATTGTCTCCGACAACCTTGTAGCGGTAGTCTAATGAGCCACTGAGTCCAGTGTGTCGTCCCGTCTCGTCTCGTTACGTCTGGCCGATCTAGCAGTTCGGTCACTTTGTCACTGCTAAGGGAACTCAACGCAAAACAAATACTGCAACTCAGCGAGTGAACTTGGTACGGAACTTGGGTACGGACCTTTGTTACACAAACACAAAGTTGAAGAACAAAGGAAGAAGAAATAAGAAGAAGAACAGGCCTGTGTCACCCCAAATCCAAGCGTGCGTATCAAGCCATTGTCATCATCGAACGTTTTTCCCCTCTTCTTCTTTCTTCCATCATGCTTTCCCATGGATCTCCAATCTTGGTACGCCGTTTGCTCATGGCTTACTTTTCCAAAGTTCCAGAGTTCCGGAGTTCCAGAATCACACGTACGATTTGGCATGGCAGTTGTGGCAGTTAGCAGTGGGTAAGTTTGGTAATGTGTAATCCCGAGGTTACAGTACGTTGAGGTTGAGAAAGGAGTAAGTACATGTAAGCGCAGGCTTTAGCCGCACCAGTTTCGAGTTTTTTTGTGTGTTTCTTGGTTACAAAAGTGATTGTCAGCGGCAAGTTGATGCCGACCACTGGAAGTTACTGGATGAAGAGGGGGTATTGGTGATGCTCGTGAGGGGAAAGGGAAAATGACTGATTGGTGATTTGGATTTTGACATAATCACTGACGTCCAGGATCGGAGTCTAAAGAGGCTACTATTAATGGCTACTGGGTTAGGTTTCAGCTATTGACTATCACTGCCCATGAAGGCTTTCATAGAACGTAAAGCAAGAAACAGTTTGGAAAGGTGCGGTTGTGCTGGTTTGATGCGCGCAATCATGGTTGATACGATTGCCATGCACTGGACTTCCAGTCGATGAGACGGTGTCAGATTAAGCTTCAAAAAGTCCGAGCTTAGCTTCCCTCCAAGCTCAGAGAAGCCATGTCGATCTCCCCTCATCCAATAACATGGAGACAAAGGTGAAAGACGGGGGTGTACAAGGTAACTGCCTGCAGGGGGGTGTATGCCCCTGTCTATCGAAGCCCTTCTTAGTGAAATGGCATTCTTGACCAATCCGATGCCAGTGTATTAGGGAAAGGGGACAAACAGAGAGGGTGTGAATCGGATCGTAACGGTTGCCTTTTCAGGATTGAACCGCTGCTCGTGTAATTTGGACTTGTTCAGACCGTGTGTATGCTGCCTCTTTTACCCTTCCACGCTGGTAGATGGTACATTGAAACGGCCCAGCCCAATCAGATGCTGCCGAAAGCGAGGGAGGGTGTCCAGACAATGTGCCCCTGCGTGTTGGAAAAGACGGGAAACATATTGCGGTTCACACTACTCGGTTGTCATCCACTGGGAAGCCTGTGTCGGACAACCCTTGATAAGGTGTGCTCATGTTCGTGCTACTCGGTCGGTGCTGGTGGGTAGAGGGAAGGTGTATCAATGTGTATGGGAGGGAGGGATGAACGCGGGATGATACCGAAATCGCTGGGGTTTCTTCAGCCCCAATACCTGGTCGTCGCTCGGGGATCAAACCCTCGTGCGTAGGAGAGAATATCTACTAGCCGCGGATGGTAGCGAAGGGGTACGAGACCAAGTGGTGGAAATGCGCATATCCGAGTTAATATGCTCCTAAACGCAAATGCTCGAAGGAACTAAAAATATGAAGCGGGAAATCCACCCACAGTCTTGGTCATTGGGAAAAGCTGTTTATTTCCCGCTCTAGGCAAGATTTTACCCTTCCAAGAGACAGGAACCGCTACCGGGGACATGGCGGAGGATCATCGCCGCACGGGAGTTCGCAGGAGACAGTATAAGCGTACCCTTGATTAGCATCGAAAGGCCGCTGCCTGAGCAGCGATCCGCCATTTCTGCTATGTCTATCCACTTAACAAGCAATTTTGGAGGGAGACGGTGCTTGGAACTTCAAACAAAGCCAATCGGATAGCTCATAGTATTCACTTCAAGATGGCAGACTTACTAGGCACTGTCCCCAAACCTAACTACGGATACCGTCAAGACAGAAGCCCAGGTCGATCATACTCAGACTCCCGGATAGAAGTCCTTCCGCCAGCCTAGCGTACCCGATGGCCAACTCACCGCCCGGATCTCGCAGTCAAAGTATGGGTATCGCCTCGTTTCTCGTCAGCCCCTGACAGATTTTGCTTTGTGTAGATCGGTTAGCTATCTCTTCGCGATGCGGTCCCATGATTGCCCCGTCCCCGGAGGCTAATGCTTTGTGCAAGGTGAAAACTCGCTCGAGAAGGCCGGAGAAGTGCCGAAGCGTACCACAGAGTGGATGATATTGCATGAGTGATGACTGTAACTGTAGTGGCTTGCGCCATCGTGGAGCCACGGCAACACCGCTTTTGCGGAGGCTCTTTCTGGCGGGGTTGACGATGGACCAAGCCCCAAAGGAGCGGTGTTGGCTCATGGTGTCTTCCAGATTGTAAGCTTTGATCCGAGATGATAGAGGTACGGCGGGCGCTTTTTTGGATCCCGAGGGAGCACGGCATGGACTAGTCATGGGTATCATGGGTAGCATGCTGTCAATGCTGGTTTCCCTGGTGCGCATGCAGACCGGAAGGACGGGAACTTTGCACGAGGTACGGGTTACCCTCGTCGTCGAGAGAGGCCATGAGGCACTCGCTGAGTCCCAAAGCCGTGAATATTGTGCCTGTCGTGACTTTTCTGACGTGGGGTATTGAGAAGATTGATCAAAGAGGCGGGTGGCCGGCTGCGGGTGCGGGTGCGTACGGGGGGCACGACAGACGACAACACACGGCCGTAAATCCGCAAACCTTGTGAAGTGTAGACTAGCGCCCAGTGCCAGATGCAATGATGCAGTGATGACAGACAGCAAAACTCCATGAGGCGGCAACCATGTGATTTCATTTCTTATTTTACGCTCGTGTTGATTTTTCTATTATCGTGGTCAGGGTGGGCGCGGGCCACAGGCTAAAGTCGCAACGAGGCCGGCGAACCACGGTTCGGGGACCTGGATAGGGTATCGGCGCATATTGCTTGGTGCTTCGTCGATCTGCCGTGAGGACGAAGGAAAGGGGCCATCCGCAGCCGCCAATTGCTTCGATCCTTCTTTACGGGGACTGACGCGGCGAGGGAGACGGATCTCGACGGCGCGGTTGCTGGGTGCTTTCTTCTCCATGTCTGCGAACCATTAGCGGCTCGTAGCTTGGCGGGAATATCTGATGCATGGGATTCCGTCCTGTTTGATTGTTTTAGATTATTATATTATTGGCATCGGAATGCGGGAGAACTCTCCTGTCATCGATTTGTTGCTGCCATCGGGCCACCGGGCTCAGCCTTCGGAAGGGGTTGAGGGGCTCGAGATTCCGCTGGTTGCTTAACTTGGATTTACTGATCGTGAACTGATCGGTCAATGGAATGCAGCTAGCTGCAGTGCAAAAGACGGGATGATGGATCGTACGTGCCTGTTGTTGATCAAGGCTGCACGATTCCGCGATACTGCAGATGTTGTTTCTGGATCGAAGTCGGTATGGATAGGTGTGAAGAGAGGAGCTGATGGAGGAGTTGCCCGGACTGCCCCCTTGTGCCAAAGACTGGGAGGCTAGTAAGGCGATAACACAAAGCCCTACAGTAAACCAGCTCAGCGCTAGCGCAGCCTTATTGAGCCCTATCCCCAGCTCCAGTCCAGCCCTAAGATCGCCAGTGAGCTAGCCAATTCAGGGCAAGGACAGCCCACCTTAACAGCAAATAAGCTTTGGAAAGGTCACCGTAGTAGCGCTAGCTTTCCGGGCACTCGACGTCACATCCCCGTCCCCGCCCTTGCCATCGACCGATATTCGACCCTGTCGCACATGTCACCACACAACACATCGGTTCGCCAGTTCACTCGCAAGCAATCCGGCAACAGGAGTGTAAAGGCTGAAGGCCACCATGATGATCCCTCGATTACTCATGCTCAGCTCATTCTCTTCGATACCTATCAATCACTTCCCCGCAAACCTCATGTTTGTCTTGCCGCTGGATAAGTTACCGTGAACCCTTTGGCCTACACTCACTCGACAACAGTCAACTTCCAGCCAGTCAGATACCTTGTAGCAACTAAAGACCGGACATCCGTGGGGATCACAGATAGTATCGCTCCCGCGGCTGGAGTCCATCTCTTTGGTTCCCGGAATCGAATGTTACCCATATCGGCATTTTCAACGTTTCCATCATCACTTGGATGCCGATTAACAGCCAGGAGCTAGCCATTAGCTCACCCATGGGCACCTGGGATTCGTTTCATCTGTCACTGCAGCGGAAAAAAGTCCGCACCTTTCTGTCTCGGATGTCAGGTTGACACTCGTTCACCACACATTCCGTCTCTCTCACTCTCTCCTTCACACTCACAGCCACTCAGCCAACAAAGCCACACACACATACACAGGCCAACTACTACTCTGTGGCGCGGGAAACCTCTCCGATGAATCCATGACTACCTAGCAAAGCTTTTCAGGTTCGGCAGTTCATGTGCTTGAGTACGGCGCATGGAAGCTTCCTCGCTGTGCAATAGTCAACTGTGGTCGGTTACGACCTGAATACTCTTTTCGTTTACTACAGCCTTGGTCGAACCTTTCCACGGCAGATACTGAACACTCGAAGAACAGCCACCATCCCGAGATCCGAACCAAAACATCAAGCCACAATATCATACAATAAAGTAGAGCTCGAACGGACCAATCTCAGTGTCTGCCGAACGAATACGACGGATGTCTAACCCAGTTCCTGATTGCTTGTTTTCAGAGCTACTGTATCACTCACCATCGTGAATGGATCCAATGGTCGACTACGGAACGGCACATTTCCCATGGTCTCGGGGATGGACCGGCAACCATGTGTCAAAACATCAAGAGATTGGGCCAATGCAACAAGTTCCTGCAGTCTGTATTCCGGGAGGGTTCGGGTAAGAGGTAGTTATGATCGGGAAGGCCGAAAGGTGAAGATAACGAGGCATAGAGTCACTGCACAGCTGTGACTCTGTCTGCTTTTGACGATGGAAACTCTTGAGTTTCAGTTCCGTCTACAACACTGCATGACATTGTACCGACTACTCGTCTACATTGTTTTCTTGTCACTCTGTCGACAGGCGAAGATACACTTGCCATTACAGAGGTACTGAATGAGTGGCGGGGCCATTGGTCAACCGACTAGATCTGACTAATCAGGAAGTTGCGTCTCATGTGCGTCTCACACCTTCACTCACACCGTAGCGCTTTCCCGTTTAGTACACCAGTTGAAGCAAGAACTAACCAAGTGAACTTGTGAAGGTAAATGTATGAGCGAGAAGCATTGAGCATAATATGAAAGCAACCCATAAGCTACTGCCCTTTGTGTACAGTACAATCAGTTGTTGCTTTCGAGATCTTCGTTGGCAATAGCAAAGCAGCCACCGCAAAACCCTCCTCCACACTGCAGAACTTTATGGATGGCAACTACACTGTCATCTCAAGTGCTGGTTCATAGCCGCACTGCACTTTCTTCATATTCTCCTGGCCGATTCTCAGACGAAAGGGATTACCTGGAATGCTTGAAACCTCGTGTGTTCATTCCACCTGAAGAGATTGGCCTGGATGAGAGGTAGGGACGAGTGTCCTGTCAACACCTTCCCTTCACTGAATGCTAGAGACCAGAACGCAAGATGTACCCTCTGTTAGTGCAACGAACTTCTTACATATTGAAATGTGTCCCTCTACTACCACTCTTACCAGAAGACGATGAGAGGTACTTCTCCCCGTGCGCAAAGCTTCGTGTTTTCTGAAATGCGGACCGGAGCAGCTGTCGGACTTGGGCCGATTCTGGCCCCGACCGCATGAACCTTCACCCCCAGCTTTTTCTACACCTGATAGGCATGTCGCAAAAGAATAGAGGTACACACAGCTTGAATTCGTAAGACACCTCTGGAAACGGAAAAACTAAGGTATCCCGATCCACGACCCAGAAACAACCGAGTGTTCGAGTTGTACGAATGTCGTCTCCAACCACAAGCCTCCTCCAGAGAGTGTGGGAATCAGGCACCGTCAAGACCTTACTGTCCACTGTCATCACTGGCCACACTCTCTCCCCCACTAGCAGCACACCGCGCCACCCCCAGTTTGGACCGTTAGCGGCAATGGTTCTTACTTGCCTTACTTCTCCCCGAGCGGCCGCCACCTCCACTATTCTGGACCAACGACATCAAATGATCAAACTGTGGCGGCCAGCCGGTCTGACTGGCCGTACTCCCTCAACTCAGTAAGCTGATCTAGCAGGTTTCTATCCGTGGTTGATCGAGGAAGATGGGTGGCTTCGACGACAGATGTGGCGCCCGTGGGCAACCAAGCCGTTATCTTGAGCATGTGGGCTTTGCTGGATGTCCACACCCAGTTGAGCCGCTGACGATGACTACCTCTACTATGTATTGGTGGAGCAGTGAGATAGAAGTGTGGGTGCAGTGGGAAGAAGAAGCCTCACAGCGTCTACTCCCTCCCACGTCGTTTTTTCCCTCTAGTTGCTAAGGTCGAGGCTCAGTGACGAAGCCTCAACATGTGCCTTCTTACCACTCAGTGGGGTTTCTGGTTCGCACACCATCCGACACTCTCATGAGATTGTGTCAGATAAATGGCATCTGTAAGGTACAATCTCCTGATACTACCCACTAGTTCTGTCCACTGTACTTCTACAATCTGACTCCTTGACACATACAACTCCTGTAGACTCCGCCGGCATATCGCTATCCAGGCATCGCGGGGGAGCACGAAATATAGCAAACGAGCTCTGAGCTCGACGGAACTCACGCCAACTGTTCCCTTTTGGACACCAAACGCCGACACAACATGCTGGTAATTGTCCTACAAAACACCAAGCATCACGCAAAGCAGGTCAGCAGTGACACAATGAGCACGATTACGAGTGTACCAACCACCACCATGCCAAATGTCCGGCGTCGTATGACCAAGTGCTACATACCTGTTTGCAACAGCGTACGAACCATACCCAAGGGTAAGCCCTTTTCCAATCATCCACGACTCCGAGTATAATCTCGGGATGGCATCCCCACGTGCCCGCCGCCCTCCTGCGGATGGAGGGAAACACCTGCCTGACCAAATGGATGACTCTCAATGGACCAAGTCCACTATACTTGAGGTAACGAACCCTCCACTGGACGTCAGAGAACGACTTGTGAGGCTTCCTCCCACACTCAGCCTCTTCCTGAAACACTGCGTCATGTTGAGTACCTGCCCTCGACATGAGGCACATCGCATCGCATAGCTACAGGATCGCGTGTGCCAATCCGACATCCAAGTACCCGGGATGCCTTCTAGAATAGAACACACTGGCATATGTGTGTCTGTCAGCCACTGTGTTTGTGCTTCTGTGACACCGGAAAGGGACTATCCCGGGAAGTCTCACTGCAACTTCGCCTGGCTTTTGTTGATGAGAATGGTATTCGAAGAGCAGGTTGATATTCACGCCCCTCATCTTCTCCCCTTGCTGACCATCATCATCATCATCATCACCAACCCTTCTTCCGATGAACTCAGGGGCAACGATAACAACAACAAGAGTACCCGCTGAGAAAGCAAAGGGTACACCCTATCTTCGTCCACCTACGTGCCTATCTCTACCTCCGCTCACCTACGCCGTAGACTAACCTTAATCACCACACCCATTCGGGTAACTCCGATCTACGGTACCCGAGATGAAAGAAGAGGGTGTGCGAATACGGGAAGCAACCATTCTACCCACGCCAAGGGAGTTCTAGAGTCTTACCGCTTATAGTGGCTAGGGCTGTAATGCTGGATTCAGGGGGATCTCGAAGTGAGATAGATAACAGCGCTTATGGGTGTTGATAGCGGGGATGAGAACCGTGTCCGCGACCGCTTCAGTGAGGATGATGAGGCGAGATCTGTCGGATCTTACTTGCGCTGTGAACCATGTTTAATCCGGTCGTGATATCTTTGGGTTAGAGGTTTGTTTTCTGTCATTTTTATCAATGCGATTAACAGGTAAGAGAAGGGGTGTACGAAATTCGATTGTGGAACAACCACATCTGTCGGTCCTCTGCCCGTCAATCACCGCTCTCAGGGGCACACCTCAATCTCCTCCCTCAATTCCTGTACTTCCATTCTTATACTTTCCACCAAACTCATAAAAAAAATAAAACTCCCAGTCAAGCATCATCAAGAACAATCGCAAATTCCTCACCAATGTCCCTGCTGACCCCATCCAAAAGCCCTCTCTCCCGGACCGATCCCCGCCCTTCCCCGGTAAGCCGCTGCCGTCCGCTGCCGTCCGCTAATAACGCCGCTCACGCCACGCCCGCATCGGCGCTTACGCCGTTAAAATATCGGCATCCGACACGCCCTGCACCACTAGGCCGCCCACCCAAATCGAATTTCTTAAGAAAGGGGTAGGATTCCGCCTCATCGGCCGGTATTTGAATGGTATCTGAGTCAGCCACCAAGATCTTGCTTGATAATGGACGACTATTCCTGACTCCCACTGAATCTGATAACAGTATCGGCGGCCTCCCCATGCAGTGATCTTAATCTGTAGATAAATCTGAACATGACGAGAGATTGCCCCCATTGTTAACCATGGTTTGAGTACGAAATGACGCGAAACCACACTACGGAGAATTCTTCCCCGCCAAGATCTACTTGATAACGGGCGCTATTCCTGGCCAGTTGCGGTGTAGGGAAAGGGAGATGGAAATCTGAATCTGACCAGGATCTCGGCGGCCGCTTCTCTCAGAAATAGTGAATGAGATCTCCTTAACTGCTACCATGGTTTAGGCATGACATGACGTGAAGATATGAAACCACGCTACGGAGAATTTCAGAGACACACATTGATGGCATGGCATGATGAGATGACATGATATGCAGCCAAGGCACGATAGGAAATGACATGAAGATTAAACCAGACGTGGGCGATGGGCAGATTCTTGCGATGCACGTAATACATGGTGGTTGGGAAGTGGATGTATGATCTTGACGCGCGTCAGTGGAAGAAGCAATATTCTAGGGGAAGAACTGAAGCGAAAAGAAGAGAAAGAAGAACAAAAAGGGGGAAGAAAAAAAAAAAGAAAGAAAAAGAAAGATTACGGTAGATCCAAGGCAGCCACGGACTCAAACCGGAAGCGCTGCGCCCTGGAAGCCGCTCGGCCCCGGCCCCGGTCATTTCCTGTGGCCGCATCACATTTAGGTATCTGACCGGACCCCTCGCAGTCGCGGAAGGCGCTTCTCGCAGCCGGAAAATGTGAACGATTTCCTCCTTTTGTTTCAGGATTGGCAAATAACCCCGTTATTCAACACCGCATTATTCTCACTAAGCGTTATCCTCCCATTGACCGCAGGCTCAATGATGTCAATCCCTCCCTTGTTCCCTGAATTGCAACATCTTTTTTTACGCCAATAATAAAACCCAAGACTTACCATCACAACAACACCGCCGGAACGCAGTCCGGCGGGCCAGTAAACACCAGAACAGCTCCCTTATCAACTGACTGATAACCACTAAATAAGATGCGCACAGGGTTCAGTGGTAGTTTCAGTCGTAGTAGTGCAGTAGTCTCGTGTCCCATCAAGCCTGCATTAGTGTATCAGCGCATTGCGAATATTGCTTTCGTTGTGGGATCGACAGGTGCATTGCTACCCTACCATTACTGAACGGCCGCTAGAGTTCCAGACCTCCACGCTTCTTCGACTTCCACTGGGAACTTGGGAAATGCTACAGAAGCGTCACTCCTTGCCATTCGAAGACGAGGGAGAATCTGCGAATCTGAATCATTGCAGCGTAGATCCCCTACCTTACTCACAGTCCAGGCCTTAATCCAGAACGCACATCATGACATCTGTAAACGATAGAACCCAAGCGTCACTCTCTTCCCTTTCCGGAAACAAACAGGCATGCTTTGAGCTGTAGACCCCCTAACCCAAGCCGCCCATTCCAGACAGATCCAGATCTCACTTTCCAATCAACCATTGTGGACCCAAACTTCCGAACATGGCGACGGCTGGGGATCAACATGGCTGAAGCTGAACAAAACATTACAAAGAGTGACAGAAATGGAAGGCTTCTAATGACAACCTGCCACGACAGCAAGGGCCTGGTGGCCTGGCGTGGAAATTGCACCGCCCATCAGAGTTGAAGAGTTTAACACACCCGGGAGTGGGAGAGTATCAGACTTTGCTGATTGACAGACCCTCGGGGTATCTTTCCTGGCCGTTTCTTGTTGTTGAATAACGTACGTACGTCGGTATTCAGTGCGAGCTACCGTAAGTTCATTGAAGCAGAAGCTCACGCAGGCTAGGTATGTGGCTTGGTCGGTGAATGGGCTGGAGGGGTAAACGGACACTACCTACCTTCTAGTTGTTTGGCAGAAAAGTTTTAGGCTGACCTAGAAGCATCTACCACGCGCATTTTGGTTTACAGGTGATTTCTGTCGGTTGTTGTCCAGGATTGTGAAAGTGTTCTCTAACGACAGTGCAGTGGGCTGACCGAATAAATCAGTACTTGCCACTTAACCAGTCGCTGACTGACGACTCGGATAACTGCACACCTTGGAGATACCTTCGTTACCAACACGACGGAAATGAGAATACGAAACGGCGTAAATAAGCAGTTATGCGTGGCTTGGTTAGTGCTGTTAGTGTGTGTGGGGGAGGCATAACCTGAAGTCAATCATTTCCCCCTTCTGAAGGCTCGACCGCACAACCACATATGACTTGGCACCCGTGACTGAGAGAGATACTGATGATGACCTCCTCTCTGGGTTCCAAAAGATGTGTATCACAGCGCATATAATGAGCCAGTCAGAAGATATGCTGCTGTGGACTTGTTCTCAAAGTCGCGGAAACTGGTGTCATCCTCAGCAAGTACCTCAACATTTGGAAGAAGTCACTTCTGCTCGGGGGCTTGCTAAATACGTCGCCGCCTTGTTATTGGATGTGAGCCGAGACTCGCCTTGAAGCTCGCTGAGGGTGTAAGCAACCTGACTAGTTCGGCGTGGCGGTAGCCGCGACGGCTCGTTCCGCCGGTTTCCCTATTCTTCATACAACTCGCTGCAACACCTGCCAAGAATGCTGGTGTGCCCATGGCCTACATGGAGTGTAATACAGAGTAAGCAACTTTGCGAATCAACAGTGGACGTAAGACGGGTAACAGGAAGCTCCCTTTACGGAACAATTCGGACTGCCAGCCCAGCCTGACGTGAGAAGGTTGTGTGTCTAGTTCGTGGGGTGTCAAGTTGAGTAGTCGTTTCTTGGTGGACCGGTAAGCATATGTGCCTTATTTACCCTTATCCGAGGTCACTCATCGGGAATATGTTTTGTGCAACACCCAGCTTCGTGGTGATGGCCGTCCTTCGCGAAACACTAAAATGAAAAGCCGTAGTCATCTCTGAATAATAACAAACGCTCAAAAGACCTCCCTAGCTGTGGTCAGGAAAATCAGATGTTGGAGTGTTGTGATAACAGCCCGTTGTTACAGGTGTCTGACTTACATCCCCTACACTAGAGCTTGGCTTGCATGCTATAGGGCTGTGCTTGGTAAGGATCTTCACTCACCTTGAAGAAAGAAAGGGTTTTGTGGCTTGCGCATCAAGAAAAGATACATGTTGCGTTCTAATACGAGGCCACTGATGCGCAGCGGTACCCAATCTGGGGTGGTTCCAGCCGTGTCTGGTGGTGTGTATTCCAACCATTGACATCAGCATCACCTATTCCAAAAACATCATCAGCGCGGAACTGACATGTTGGCGCAGACGGAAAATATCCTGAAAGGGAGTGGACTGCGACTTTTTCTATTACTGGTCTTCATTTTGCCAATGAATGTTGCTGTCGAGATAGGACGTGGATAACAGAGAGCCTCATGGTGTTGAGGAAAGACACGGCATCTCCAAGAGATCCCGCGCTCGCACCTTTTGCGGCTGTCTCTCCCTCCAGAAGCCAGCATTGGTGAGCTCATCGGGCTTGTTTGCCACCTTTAACGGAGGCCAATCTAACTGTTTATGGAGTCCATAGCAGTATGCAAAGACGACCGGGTGTTATGGATGTGGCTGACCTAGAGCTGGCGTGCGACTTGGTGCTCTTTGATAGTCGCGCGGTCGCATTCAGCCAGCGTCATCGTATCTAATATCAAGGCCTCTACCGGTCACGAAGGCAGTGATTCTCGGTCCCGAAAGCACTCTTGATGTGACCTAAATGGCGCCACGGGCTGCAAGATGAGCATAAGCTCAAGGTGTAGGGTTGAAAGTGCCAGACTCTTGCAGCATTGTGGTTTCTGTTCAAGGGCGCTTGGTGTGGGGTATGATACCCGTATTGGCTGATAAGAGACCGGAAGGCTTCCCGTCAGCTCAAGACTCAACATGTATCAGATATCTGCCGCCGAATTGGTGGGCTCTGCAAAGGGTGTTGTTTTCGCGCCTCACCCATGGTAGAGCTTCGAATCGTCGGCACTCGCGCTCCAAACGTTGCATCAGAGGCGGTTGAGGCTGGCTTGTATATGTCTTTCAAGGGCACAGCAAGGCACAGTTGATCCGTTCAAGTTGGAAACAATGGGGGTCTGGAGGTCTAGAAGCTCTCGGATATGTTTCGTTTCTCGAGGGTAAGTGCAAACGTCGAGGCTCCTGGGCGAATCGTCAGAAAGAGGGCGCATCGTACCATGGTGATTGTCCCAAATAGGTATTATGATTGTCGTGCGCCAGGTTCTTGATGACATGTTGGTTGTGCTTATGCAGAGCATGTTGCGACATGGCCGACATAGACCCGCACAATTCTCGTCGCACTCGTCGCACACTTGCTCTCTGTCGTCGGATATGTTAAATCGATAACAGCGGGTAATGCGGGGGCCAAGATTCCGGTACACTTGGGCTTGGTGTGATTGCAGCTGGACATGCACGTGTGTTGAGGAGTAAAGGTTATGTATGGATGGGCCATCATTCCGATGTTGGCCTCGTCGGTCGCCGTCTTCGCTCTCTCGTTGTGGGTTTGCGTAACCGTTGGTAATGCGAGTTCCACAGCATCGCGCACTGCAAAAGGTCAGCTTCTATAGGCCAAAGGACGAATGGAGAACGATAACAGCAGCGAGCGTACCATTTGGCCGAAGCGATGTTGAATGGGTACCTGGTTGGCGGCATTGATGCTGATGTGATGCTGTATCGGATATTGCGGTGTATCCAGTCCAGTGTGGGAGCAGTCGCGAGACTCAGGGCACTGCCTCCCGCCCAGGTGCGAATGTAAACCGGTGTCGCATTCTTGCTCTGTGTGCAATCGCTTTCAGGCTGGAGAGAAGTTGAAGAGGAAGACGAGCAAAAGGTACCAGAAACAGCCTGTGACGGTGCATCAATTGAAGGGACGGGAGTTGGTGGTGATGGGAGGCTGAGATTCGTGGTGGGGGGTTGTTGACATACCTTGGGACACCTGAATCACTGGAGGGGACAAAATGGTGGGGCTGCAACCCAACCCAGCCCGCGCTAAGGCGGTGTATTGCTGAAGCAGGTTTGACTTTCGCGGAACCTCGGTAGCTGCTCTTGCACCACCAACCTCTAGGTTGACTACCATCATCGTGCAACATCGGGATGCCAGGGTCTTTCCTTCTCCATGGGGAACGGATACCTGCTGAAGCATCTACGATTCTTCGAGGGGTTGCACTGCTCGCCACTTCCACCATCGAAGACGCTCCGTTCGTTAACGCCGACTTCGTGGAGGGAGAAGGATATGCGTAGTTCGATGTATCGGCTATAAGGATACTGCACTGATTACGCTCCGATTACCAGTACACGCAATGACACTGACCACTAAACCCGCAGACCCCCCTTTCCACTTGTGCCCCGCCTCCCCCACCCCAATATCACCTGATGTATCCTGGAATAGGCATTGGCAGGTGCGGATTTCATCGGCATTCAAATCAGTATTGAGAGCCAGAGTGATCACGAAAATGTATCATGATCCTGCCTGTTCCTTCCAAAAAACAATGTCTGGTTCAAATAAAGTTGCCAAATGGTGGAGTTTGTGGGCGGGCGCTAGGAAAAGTGCTAGCGCAGATCCTTTTTCTCTCATCTTCTGATTGGTTATCGGAGGCCGAGGAGTTCCTAATCAGGAAGGAACCAAGGAACAGGGAGGGAGGGGCTAGCGCTCGAAGAAGTGGGGTTGAGATGGATGGCATGTTTTCATCTCGCAGCAGGTGCCCGAACTTTCAATTGCGGTTGACATTACAGTGGACAATATGGAACGTAAGAACGATGAAGACCGGGACACAGCCGGAAATCGGGTTCTGAATGGCGATAACAGAGGCAGGAGCCAACTAGAAATTGCGAAGTTTGGGGCTTGCGGTCACGCGTTCATTCCACTTGCCACGCAACGATCACTCCGCCTGGGATGGAAAAACTCTTGATGCAAAAGATAGGTAATGGCGGTGGTTTTGGTACGGTCAGGCACCATGCATGTACAATGCGGCAGCAGGAATCTGGGTAGGAGTAACTTAGATTCATCTCGAGAGAGCGGAAATAATGCGAGTTTTTGTTTTGCATGCGTAGTGTACGGTGCGTTTTTGTAATTGCAGCGATATGTCCGAACGTCGGCTGGCCTTCACCTCCAGAATCTTTTACCTTCTTCCCCCTTCTTCGACCTTCTTTCACGCTTCGTTGCTTCCATGTGAGCCTTGGCTCCTGTTACCTATAATATCCAGTTGAGGGACACATAATGACTTCACGCAGATACCACTTCTTTCCCGGCGCCTGCTCGCATCCGCGCTGCCCGACCAAGATCCTAGGGCACGCCTTTGCCACCCCCTCGTTGACTGCCTCAGAGGGATTACATGCAAATCCACCACATCCCGCCGCTTTTACGCCTTGGGCCGAAGCTTGTGAGCGAGGAGCGGTTGGAAAGACAGACGAGTTCGGCTCTATGGCGCGTTCAGTAGCCGGAGATGGTAGCTGTTGGATTCCCGGTGTTATGGTGGAAAATCCTGGGACTTTCTCAGTTCGGTGATGATCCTCAATATGAGCGGGACGTGGAGTGGATTTTTGTTGTAGAGGGGAGAAAACCGAAAATGGGCAGATTAGAAATGCCATGACATGGTTCTCGTGAGAAAAGTGAAGCAACACAAGTGCGTGCCGTGGAACTGTCCGGAGAGATGAAACAGAAACAAATCCAAACGGGACTGAAGTGCGGTGCCCCTCGATGCTTACTAGCGTGATACGTCGTCTCTTCCTCCTGATATGTGTTGGAGTTCGCGGTTTGGCGGAATCAATAGGCCATGAGGGTGAGGCGCATGTCACAAGCACCAGATACTGAAAAGGCTCACATTTTGTTTGCAGTGGTGCACCAAAATGCTGACACAGGCCGCCATGGGAGATTTGCCAAATCCAAGGCAGTCTATCAGTTGGATCACAAAATGATGGGAATGATTGTATTGAGGGATCCAGCTAACTGAGGCTGGAAGGGATCGCCAGCTATATAGAGCTGGCGATACAAAGAGGAGGAAGGTCTGCAAAGGAGGGGATTCTGGGAAGTGTCAGAACCGCTGTCAAAGAGGGTGCAGGGCAAAGGACTAGCGGTCTGTGCAGCAAACGCCCAGAATCTTCTCACACAGTCTCTTCTGGGTCATCATGGTCAACCAGACTAAGATAGGAAGACTAAATGATCTTCATTTACTCGTGTACTTTACGAATATAGCAAGATCACTCAAAATCGTGGATGGAGAGAGTTAGAAATGTGTTCAAAGCTGACGCTTTTGTTGTTGTATTGCGTGTTGCTTGTGAATATCCTGATGTGACGATCCGCATCGAGTTCTATTCTCCTCGAAATTGGCCATGCATGTTCTGTCCGACCCAGGACCTTTCAGTCTATAAAGCCAACAGCCATAGCAAATGCAAATGCAAAAAGCAGAAGACTGATAACCACTAGTCTCCCAAGAAGATGTCCGGGTATACCACCCCAATTCCCAACCCGACGGTGCAATTCCGTTCCCAGATGCTGTCCGAGTAAACCACTCCCATTCCCAAACCGAAGATGCGAATCCGTTTTCATGTCCATGCAAAGCTCCAGCACGAGGAGGCAAAAAATACAAAAGAGAACATGCAAGTACAAAACTTATTCGAACCCATATGATATATACCCTCACAAGTGGTTGGTACTCGTCGTCGTTGTGTACATGAGTATCCCACATTCCCTTCTCCTCTCCTCCCAAAACGAGGAAAAGGTCGACAAGTTCTCACCCGAAACACACATTTTATACGACCATTGTTGATGAAGCCTATAGTGATATAATGTGATGTTCTTGCGTGTTCGTGTGTCTCGTTTGTGCAACAAGAAGTTGTACGTGCGTTTTTCGTGGTTGTCCAAACACCTTGATATAACACTCAAGGAAAGTTGCTGGCTTTCTCGAGTGATGCCCTCTTGAGGCTGGCGTTAGATTAGGTGGTTCCTTCCGAAAATGCGATGGATGGATGGATGTATGGATATATGGATGGTGATGCAAAAATGTCCAATAACAGATTTTTGTGTTCGTGTGAGTGTGTGTCTTGGAGAGAGACTTGACTTGCACACACACACAGACACCTTCCCCTGTTTAGCGGCTGGACTTGCACATCGCATTTTCCGTTTTGTTTCCCTTGGAGTAAGGAACCACCTAGTGGACCATTAGTAGACGCTTGCTGCTGTTGATTTTGATGAGTGGCCGTAGACTGACGGAGGCTAGAGCTCATTGCTGAAGCTCTAGCCCACCGGCGAGTGCTAGTTGTCGTGCCTGTTGAAAGGCACCAATCAACTCAGTAATTTTATTTATGAGGGATCCCACCTCAGGGCCGTTCGCGCCAAATCGACGCGTTAGGATACTAAGAATCCCCAGTATCCTCAGTGTGTTGCCCCTCTCCTCGGGAGTTATCAGCAAGGAGAAGGGCGCCACACCTACGTCAAATCCCTCTACACCCTTCCATATTACTGAGTATATATCAGTAATAAAAGAGGCGCTACGTCTGTCAGGTCCAAAGCAATTGGGACAGCGTATTAAGCGGGCAAGCGAATGAGCCACCTCCCGGTTTGCCTGTACGACCTCGGAAGCCCGAGGGAGTACGTAACAAAGGGGAACTTGTTGGTCAATGGCCTCTTGAGCCCGGGCCAATCTCCCAAGGCAACCGCAATTTGGGGCTTGGGCCGGAGTAGGAGGGGCCTGTGCCAGAGCGAAAGGGGCGGGTGCCCGAGCAGTAAGAACGGAACCAGAATGTGGAGGGATGGCACTCAGAAACAATACAGGAGCCGGCTCATTAGAGCCGGACCGCACTGAATGCGGCGGCGTTGGTTGCTGAGCGGGAAAGATTGGCGAGGGTGCCACCATGCCGCCCTCCAGCAGCGCCTCACCGGCGTTGGGGCCAAAATCCACCGGATATTGAGGGCCGTGAGGGCCGGCTGGTACACCCTCACCTTGGTTGTCCTCTCCACCGCGTCTGTTGCAGTGGTGTATGCTGCCCTTATGTAGACACCGCTCACACATTCCGCCCACTCTTGGTCGGCACGCGGTCTTTGCCAGCCTGCATGCGTAGCAGGCCGTTGGCCGGCGGTCCTGCCGACGGCACCCGCATCTCTCTCCGACACAAATTTTGTGTTGCTCGCAGTTATCGGAGCAAACGTGGCGGCCCATCTTGCCTATCATAATTTTCGTATCAGTTTCGTTGGACGATACAAGCATCAAGAGCTATGTTTGAAGGGGGGGGGGGGGGTTAACAAACCTAGAGGTAAGTCCTGAAAATGATGGATATTGGAATTGTGGGGAAACAGATTGGCCGGATGATTGTAAACTCTTTGTGTCGCTTTGAAGGTGAGCAGAAGGTAGAGGTAGGAAAACATCACTGGCACAGGTGAGAATCTTGGGTGGCTCCTGATGTCAATATAATGTAAGAAGGTGGCTTGCCGATTCGAATAAATCTCAAGGACAAGGGGGAGGATTTTCAAGGATCCTCATGAGCTCGAGGAAAAGAAGTTCCTGACGCCCGGACAAGAGGGCGGGCATCAGAAAATATATCTATGCATTGCAGAAACCGCCAACACCGAACATCCGGAAGTGCAGTCGTAAAGTTATTCGAGGCCAGTGGTGAAGAATCAAGCAGGTGGCGATGGATAGAGTGCAGGTTGCGTGCAGTCTTTTGCCTTTGCATATATGTTACAACTCGGTAGAGGAGGATCTCCTGTTGATAAACTGCTAGGGATGAGTTGAAGGGGGAGAAATCCCGATGAAGTTTGGGGCAGCGAAAAAAAATCATCGGCTCGTAGGAAGACGTCCTCGGGATAGATAGCATGCTAGGTGAGTGAGCCAGCAAAAGGAAAAAAAAAAGGTGAAAAAGACAAGAAATCCGACGGAGATACCGGAAGAAAGCGGTTCGTTGTACGGGCAGGAGAGACGGTAGCATGTGTTATCGGCGCGGAAAAACTCTCCTGCGTGGTGAAGTGCATAACAGCAGGTGGAGTTTGAGGCTTCGTTAAACACACGCATCTGGGAAGGACGGGTTGCGTTCTCGGTTGCCCCTTTCGGTGCAATTATTCCAGGTTTTTATACCAATTCTTTGTCCGTATGTAGGTATACTGCACGACATAAACTGCGCACGCAAGCGAGCCCAGTATGTTGCCAAGAGGCTGAGTGAGGTCAAGTTCAGTGCGGGTTTGATGGGAAAGAGCTATGGTGGAATCATGGGCCGAGCCTCCATGTTCAGCCTTCCAGTCTGATTCTTTGGTCTAGGGGGCCTCGGGCTAGAAGGCGCTCAAAGGCGGGTAGCAGGTGGCCGCTTCAGCGGCATTTCCTTATAGGGGTAGTAATATTGGTACCTTCCGCTGATTGGTAGGTTAGAAGAGGTACCTAGGTACCTACTTTTTTTAAGATGACCTCACTTCACTATCTTTATCCCGTCTAACAACGCTCGGGGTGGTGACGGTAGACCCGGACCCGCCTATCTGTCCGTGAGTGTCCCGGATAGGATCAGTGGGGTGCAGCCCAGACACTGCCGCGAAGCTCCGAGTTTGTTGGATCCGGGCTGTTACCTCTTCCCGGCAACGTGAAGTAGCTAGCTGAGTACCTGGCGGAACCCTCAAAAGACACCAACACCACCGGTCCAAAATAATCAGGACTGAACCGGACATTAAAATCTGGTATTTACATGTGTCGTCAACGTAAACTCCCGTTGTAAACTCCCGTTTGGCGTCAAAACATTGCTTTCGACAATTCAAGACAGTGATGACAACCACAGCCATGCATTTCCTGACAGGTTCGTATTCACTACCTACCGTTTGGCTCATGCTCCGTCCTGTCCTTACACGCCCCTGGATGCTGTACAAAAAGGCAAGATTCCTCCTTCCAAATTCATGTCGCTATTCACCAACTCTTGTCTCCTTTTTACGGGGAAGGTAGAAGACCCTATGGTGTTGCTAAGTGCCTGTGTATACTTTTGGAGGCTCTGCTGCTTTGGCTGACTTTAAGTCCGGCATCACCCGCAAAGCACCGCAGCAAGGCACAGATTTCAGTTGGTCAGAATACAGATGCCTCATTCAATGCATTCTGCAGGCAGGAAAAAAAAGACCCTTCGCGCGGACATACTCCGGATTCCGGCAACATTCACGTGCAAGACCCTTGCTTCTCCTTCTCGCCATTGTCATGATATGATGAGACTCTCATGCTCATAATACGCAAGAGGATCCAGATGTCATCGAGGATAAGCCAGAAAAACTTGTGAGTATCAGATGCCGAAACTATACCGGCTCGCGTGGCTTCAAATACCGCCCGGTCGGCAACCCGAGTTGTGTCCCCGCCACCTGCAAAAAGAGGTACAGGTAGCCGCAGCTTCCGGACCATAGGGCGTGCCGAAACATTCTAACCTCGCATCAATAGATGCACCTTTTAGCGGCGCCTGTCTCCTTGCAGGAATAGTTACCTATCAACGAGCTTCGACTTGCTTCCCATTGTCTGTCCGCGCCTGAATTCCTAATTAGGCCACGTGAACTGAATTGCCAACATGGAAACCACCAGTGTCAGTCTTCAAGCAGTCAAATTCAAAGAGTTTGTGCAACGCATCTCCGGGTCCAATTCATGATTTAGCTTGTTCCCAAAGAGGAAAGCTTCTCACGCTGCACGGAGTCCCTCCGCCCTCTCCTCTCCCCCGTCACCTACCGCCCAGCACGGCCACGTTTCGAAGGGCAGACAAGTGCAGAGGCGAAATAAAACAGGCACGAGAACCACTTCCTGGCAATTGAGAGGGGCAGGGCTTCTTGACCGTATCTCTGCCGCCAAGAAAAATCCCGAAAAGGGTTCGGAAGGGGCAATAAGTGAGGAGGCCTGGTCCTGGGAAGTTCTCGGGACACCTGGTTAGAGGGAATACAGATGCATAAAGAGATTATCAAGGCAGCCATAAAGAAAGAGTTCTCGCGGAAGGCGGTGGAAGAGACTGCCCGATGATACCACTTGGAATAATACCAACGAGTCCCATCACGCAGCCACGCTTTCCGCCAGCACAACCTCGAACATTCAGCCCAACCCAAGCAATGTGGTCGATTGACAAAAGAAGCCTTTGTTTGTTGAATTGAGGCAATCAAGCCACGGAGCGCGAATCTCAGACACGTGGAAAGGTCCTCTTGAGTTACAGAGAGCTGAATATGGAAGTGTTCGGGAGTCAGTGAAACCGCAGAAGTAAGTTCTACAGGTTCGAATAATGTGGAACATCGGGACATTCCCTCTCCGTGGAACGGTAACGAGCACGTTCGAAATGTGTGTCTTCTGCAGCTAATCATCTGCCGTCACCTTGTAAGTCAAAAACAGAAAAGATAGCGCACTCACCTATAACCGCCCTTAACGCCTAATGGTCTAGCCCTTATTCCAGCATGCTAAAACCCATGGTTTCCCAACTGACCAGTCCATTTTTCCAGGTGTGATATCAAGCTAGGGGGAAAGATACATACCGAAATTATATCCACTTTACTCCAAAGCTGCGAGAATCCATTATGTATCTGCGTGATTGAGTATGGTTGGGACCTTGTGCATCCCAACGGGAGCCTGCTTTGGCGTGGACTCGAGGATCAAGCCTGTTCACGTAATTGTCCACATGTCATCTTCACTCCAAGCTGTGGCTGCCTTTGTGATCGCATCGTCATCTTGGGTACGGCCTCGATCCTGGTGGTCTGTGAGTAAGTCGACATCAGATTCACTGCACCCACTCACCGTGGCACTTACCACACCATCTAGCTTCCTGACATCCATCATTCCCTTCTAGAAAATGAACCGTGTCACAGAAACACCATCAGCACAACCATAACTCGTCCGTCATACGTTAAGCTCCCGATGCAAGACCAAACGATTTGTTGAGGGTGTGACCGTCAGAGAAACATACAGACACTCGTGCAGGGATGTGTACTCACGCGCCCGGTAAGTATGACGAAAAGAGAAGAAGGAGAAAGACGAGAAGAGCGAGAAGGAGGACGGAAAGGGGCCGGAAGGAGACTCACAACAGCACCTGGAGTCACAGGCTACAGTACGGGGACTACCGCGACTGCCATATCTTACAGCCGCTTGATGAACAAGAACTGATAACACATTCCCTTCTTACTGACATGCAACCACCAAGGTTCAGGTTAAAGACGAACGGAAAGAGCAATACGGCGAAAGAGTTTCCGTTAGATAGGAGTCTGAAAGCGGGAAGACGAAGAAAACGGAAGCGAAGAAGAGGCAGCCTGCATGAATCTACCGCTTTGATAGACATCGTTCGTGTGACCGAAACTGATAGGATGGGTGAACGGCAAGCGAGCTCGGAGTGAGCTGTGACGGGACCGCTTGACTAGATGGTCCCAGCTTGGGGTTTATCTTCGGGGAGGTATAAAGTTCGGTCGACAGGAAGGTGCATGGTGAAAGTCACTCATGTTGATTCTTCAGGGGATTGTTTGGGCAGTCAGTGAGCGGGATGTCATGGGGAGAAGTTTTGCAATTAATCTGGAAATCAAGAGTGAGACAAGCAAAGCTGAACACGATGTTCAACAAACTGGAGCTGGAAGGAGGAACCGGTTGTCTAGGCCATCCGGCGTTGAACCCGTGCGGCCCGTGCCTTGTTCCTTCCGTCTGGTAGGTATTATTCGGAAGGTCTCGAAGCGGCTCTTTCCCGAACGGGTGGAAATATCTCTCCGAGGTCGGGAAGGCGTCTGGGAATTCCACTGATGCCGGGTGTTTAGATGACGACGGACACAACGAGATCTATGATGGTAACGCAAAGAGACAGGACATCTTGCTACCTGGGCAACGAAAGCGGGTGATAGTCATTGCGGCAGCATGTCAGATATTAGACATGGCGATGAGGTCCCTGAAGGGGTAGACAAATCATCCCGAAGCGTATCCCAAAACAACAACAACAACAACAACAACAACAACAACAACAACAACAACAACAACAACAACAACAACAACAACAACAACAACAACAACAACCAACAAAAAAAAAAAAAAAAAAAAAAAAAAAAAAAAAAAAAAAAAAGAAGGAGCCAGGGAGCAAGCCTGCGCACCAATGGAGAGGAAATGAGCAATGGCGAGGACGGTGATTGCCAAAAATTTGATTCTATCCACCTACCCCTCGCTGATTGATGGATGCTCTAGGAAACACAATATCCAGAAACTGCGCTGATCCCTCACTCGAGGATCGATCTCCATCTAAACATGTGACAGTCAAGACTCGACCGAAGGAAACAAAGCAGCACCGCTTTTCTATCCGATACTAGACAACTGCATATTATTTCGTTTACATACACGTCAGTCTATTCATGGTAACGTTCCAGTGGCGCAAGCCCAAGACTGATTCCAGGAGGATTTGCTCCAGGCGGTTCTGAGCCCGCACCATTTGCTCCTTCCACGTTCACTTTTCATCGGTCGACCCTTCCCTTTCTCAATCTGTTCTTCCTTCGACCCTTCTGCGAACCATTTGGTCCTCTTTCCGGAAGAGAGGCAGGGAAAAAAAAAAAAAAAAGGAAAGAGCGCTGCAAACCGTTCGGATCACGACATCCGATCTACAACAGAAATCCGTGCTTTTTTTCTTTGAGGCGGCAGCTAACATTATGAGATGCGATACGATGTAATACCAGCATCCCCGTCGTTTATCTATTTGCGCCACATTGTTCGTGAGGATCGAGAACTCGCTGACATACTGCCCAGGCTGGATAACAAGCCACTCCCGTCCCGAAGATCGAGGGAGCAAGAAGAGCTGACCTCCACAAGTTTTGCTTCAGCTGCAGCTTTCAACTTTCTGTTTCTTCACCGCTTCGCTTCGCTCGCTTCCATGTGCGGATCAATGCCGTGCATTATCAGATTCCCATTCCATTTGACGATCTTCAGCTGGAAGGTGGTGTTCAAGCCTCAGTGCCAGCAACTTGCAGCCACGGATTGTTTACTGGTTGAGATGTGCTTGACACCGGTCACTTAGTCGCGTAGTGAGAGATCAAGGTGAGACAAGCATCGAAGGCTGCCCTGCCCTGTTGTTCCCAGCTCTGGGCTGTCTCGCAGCCTAGCAGGCAAGTAGCAGGTACCCGTCCCCTCAAACCTGAAGAACAATGGGGGCTAGACTGCCAGACCGGTTGTGAGCTCAACCTATACAACCGCGTTTGAGTAGATTGCGGTTCGCAGATTTTCATCCAGTCGGGAATTTCCGTCGTTGATTCATCAAGTGTTACTGCTACCACCACTTCAACAACAGATGCCCAATGTTGTGCTTTGTGTTCCTGTTTTGGCGGTAAGGTAGGGAAACCTACCATGTTTCCTGTTCGTTAGGAGCGCATTGTCAATTCCTCAACATGCCTCCCACCCTTCAGTTACTCACCTTTTGTTCACCTCTCTCAGCAGTCACCCTCAGACATTTTTGTCCGTCGTCGACGTCTGATATGGGTCAGCCTCATACGCCTTTCATCCCCCTCTTCCCTCACCACTTTGCGCTCCACTAGCCCTCTCCATCCTATCATTCCCCTTACCATCTTTAGTACATGTCATAAAGCAGGCGCGTGTCTCTCCAACACTTGTCTCGTCCTATCCAACCTAATCCTAATCCCAAAATCCCTTGGCGAAAAATGCCCCAAATGTCTCATTGGTCTCAGATATTGCTCGTGCGTCGAGCCCAGTCCCTAGTCGAGCCCATCGTCCTCGCTGTCCTCGCCCACAGATTAGATTAGATTAGATTAGGGGAATACGAGAAACGAGAAAATGTCTTGGATTTCTCGCTTTCGCATGTCGGTCTGTCGCTATCGCTGGAAAAGACAGACATGACAGATAGGGCAGGGAAGGGCGGTTGTGCAGACCAGGGCAAGGCAGCTGGGCAAAGGAACAGGGGGCGGGCATCCCTTGTGAATTAGTGTTTTGCGTGACGATGATATATTGGTTGCTCGTCAACAGTTCTCAGTTGTCTTGATAGTGGTCATAATTCTCGATATTGTTGCCAGCGTGTATGTACATGCTCGAATCGATTGGGGCCGGTTGTTGGGCCTCCCTTCCGGTCGGTCGACATGGGATCGCTTCGGATCGCTTCGCTTCCGTCCTGTCTTCGATGACTCCGGATCGTGGGTAGTTGACTCGGAATGCGATTATGATCGGAGGGTACTTAGCTCGCTAGTAGTCAGTCAGATGGCCATGATCGAGCTCGAGAGACACGCATCCGGTAATGACGAATAGACAGGAATGACGGATGACCACATCGCCGGGGGCGGGGAGGGATAGATTGCAAGTCGGTCGGTAAACATCGAACAATGCCATTGACCAATTGCAGCGACCGGATCGGGTACCGGTCGCGGTACCTCTTCGGTTGGTTCTTGCCTGTTGTCTGCTGCTGCATTGTTTTCGTCAATTGCTTGGTTCCGGAGAAAAAGTAAGACAGAAGATAGATTCAAGGCCTGGAAAAGCTCGTATCATGGTGTCAGTCGCTTTCGTGGTATCGTGATTAATGAAAACGGAAGCGGACAGGCGAGCATGGGAGGCATGGCGGGGGATTGGCGCACGAACCACTCAATTCCTCCCTCCATTCACGAGTTCGTCGCGAATGGCAAGCTGCTCACCTACCCTGTACTTTAGCTTAAACCAAAAAGAAGGCCGCCCTAATCCATACCGTCTCGGCATGGGTTAGAGCGGCCACGTTGTATTACTTACAACGTATCAACGAGCGTAAGGAATGTCGCGCTCTTCGATGCTGCTGGCAGTGCGGAGGTTAGGTTCTTCTCCTTGCCAAAAGTGGTGATCGCAAATAAATGATGAGTTCCATCTCACATCTGGCTTGCTGTCTCTTGCAAACTGGCAAACTGAATCTTGAAAAGCAAAGGCGTTCAAACAACCGTAGAGACTCGCGAATTTCGCCATAGACAATGCAGGGTTAAAGGTGTCCGACAACCACGTACTGTGACGTACATGCTCATTGACGGCCGCCAAATGCAACTGGCAGACCTTTAACCCTTCGTTTTATGCACATTATCTTTTGCCAATTCGCGCGTTACTACGGTAGTGCTTGAAAAACAAATGCGTCATTGCGATGTCTATGTAAAAAGCAGATGGTCTAGGTGTCAATCTCGCGGGACCAGGAAGGTAAATGACAGAATGAAGGACAAACTGCGCGTAAGGGGGAAAGAAACCAGACGAACAGATCGTTAGGCAAGGAAACATAGGAGAGGACAAAGACGAGCATATCCAAGCAGAAAGACATGCGAAGGAACGAAGGAGAAAGCCATCCAGTAACCACCATCCAAGAAGCCAAACGAACACAGAACAAGAACACAATTCTCAAAATTCCTCCATTCCTCCCATGTCCAGATCCACGTAACCAATACTCCCGAACGCCAAAACCCAGGTCATGATTTGACAATCATCCCCGGTCTCATTTCCACCTCTCCCTCCAACTCCTTTTTTTAGGGCTTCTTCCTCCCCTAGATGTTGGTCAAACATCCGATCCCTACTCGCAAGACGCCAGTATTGGTTATAGACCGTTTAGAATTTGTATGTTCCTTTTCACTCCTCTTGTCCGGTCCTGAGATCTTGCTCTGTTCCCCCTTTTTGTTCCCCCTTTTCAGCGAGAGAAGAGTCTGAGACCTCTTTATATGAGCCGGGTTGTAGCGCATGTGAAGGAGAAAGGAGCCGCCAATTGTTCCCGCCCTCATCGAAGTACCTCCTGCTCCTCTCTAGCACCCCTTCCACGCTGGTGTGCCCATCCTCCGACGTCGTTGGTGACGGCTGGTGATTCGCCTTCCAGATCTCGCTGAATGCCGGATGTTATGTTAGAGCCTCCCGGATGAAAGAACCGAGTTGCTTGGCCTAGAGTAGATAGAAAGTTAGCTTCAACGCACTCAATGAATGGGGACAAGGGAAACAACTGACCAAGTCATCCTTCATCATAGAGAAGTGATTGCCGGGCATGTGCCTGAAGGTCATCTTGTTGACATCCAGGTACTCATCCCATCTGTTGGGTCCGAAATCGCTTCTGTTATCCAAGAGGAACAGGGCATGGCCCTTGGGATAGGGCTCGGGGCGCGGATCGGTCGGGAGCTTGCAGACGCCGTCCTCGCACCAGATGGCTGTCACCTTCGGGCACTTTTCCTTGGGAATGGGCTCTGCGTCGTAGTTGCTCAAGGCCGTGACGGAGGCAGCGAAGTGTGGCAGCAGCCACTCGGGGATCTTCTTCTGGTCGCCGCCCTCACCAAGAAGGCCGATGGAAGCGAACCAAGCGTGCAGACCCTGTGGGAGAGGCTCGATGGTCACAGGGCATGGAGCATCGATGATGATGAGATTCTCGACCTCGTCGCCGGCCTTGACGAGCTGGCTGACGATTTCGTAGGCAATGACGCCACCCGCGCTCCAGCCAGCAAGGGAGTAGGGGCTCTTAGGCTGACGCCGCTTCATCTCCTCAATGAACTTGGCAGCCATACCGTAGACGCCGCAGTTGTATTCATCCGGAGTCCTCATGAAGGGAGAGAAAAGACCCCAGACTGCCCACTGACCGCCGACATTGGAAATCTCGGTGTAGGAGGTGGCGCTACCACTGCCGTCGGGGACCATGAAGAGTTGCTTGGTCGCAGTCTTCAGACTTCCGGACAGTAGGGTGGAGGTTGCTTTGCGGTTTGGGTAGTCGTCGACAATTCTAGTGGGACGCGGAGGCTTTGGGGGGCAAGGTTCTTCGAGTCCAATTCTCGGGTGCTCCTTCTTGACGCTCGATGTGTTGGATGAATTGGGCGTAGGCGTAGGCTCCTGATTCTTGGACTTGGCCGGCTTAGGGACTTGTTTCGGGACAGCCTTCTTGGGAGCGTCACTGATACCAAGAGCACGCTCGACGTCCTTCAACGAAGGGTTGGTCACGAAGAGATCGGACGAGATGTCCATGTTCATCTTCTCTCGCAAGGTACCGAGAATAGCCAGACTCATGAGCGAGTCCATACCAAGACTTGCTAGATCAGGGGCAGCTTGAATCTCTTCAATGTCAACTCCCATTTCTTGCGAGATGGTGTTCCGAACAAGGCTCTGGAACTCGTTGCTGTTCTTCTCTCCTCCTCCGGATTCAATTTGACTAGGACCCTCACCCTTGACTGAATTAGCTTCGCTCTCATCAAGGGGAGTGGTGACATTCGACTCGGATCCAAGCTCTGGGGATTCGTCATCGGACGAGTCATCAGACGCGCTGGAAGAAATGGGCTCGTTGGCGCCAGCCTTCTCATACTGGGCAAGGTGACCCTTGAGCGCACCAATGGTCGGGTAGTCGACAAAGGCACCAGAGGGAATATCTAGGTCAAGCTCCTCGCGAATCTTTCCGGACACGGTCAAGGACATGAGAGAGTCAACACCCAGATCGGTGAAGGCAATGTTGTCGGCAAGCTCATCATGGCTGCAGCCCACCTCCCTGGCAAGAATGTCCAGTACCTGTGCGACCACTCCACCCTTGAGCTTCTGGTTGACCTTGCCGATGTTGTCCGGTGTGACAGTCTCCTTCTTCTTCTTCTTGGCAGCCGGTGCGGATTTCGCAGCTGGAGGGGGGGCGGCGCGAGCCGAAGTCGGCGCGGCAGTTCCCATAGCGGCAGCGGCGGCCCCACGGGGAGGCAGCAGCATGTTGAGAACCTTGCGAGGAATGGCAGCGAACCTGATGTCACCAGCAATACCGATGACCCTTTCTCCATCAAAGACGTAGGCATCACCAGAGAACATCTTGCTTCCCTTGACGGGTTGCATGCGGATATAACTGCGGTATTCCTTCTTGAGATCAGGAATCTCAGTGAACCTCATTGAGCCCCAGCCGTGGGAAATGAAGACCTGCTCCCGAGAATCCACAGCATCGGTGCCGTTGATGATGAAGCCGGAGATGTGGCACAAGCTGTCGATGTTGTAGGGGTTGAAATAGAACTTGCCATCATTCTCCGTGGTCTGGAAGCGGATCTTCGCAGTGGCTTCACAGGTGTCGCTGTCCAGGATGACCTCCTCCATGCCCTGGTAACGACGGTTGTAATCAACTAGGGCACCAAAGAGCTTGTACGCAAGACCGCGGCCAATCTTGGAAGCCTCTCCCCGCTGCTCTTGTTGCTTGAGGGAGTCGATGCGGGTCTTGATCAAGTAGGCCATCTTGTCGAACTCGTGTTGCCAGTCCTCGAGGTCGCCATAGTAAACTTTGCATGTGGCGTGTTCGGTCTTCTTCGGTCCATCCCCAGTGGTGAACACAAGGTCAGCGTATCCAGCTTTGGCGTTAGCCGTGACTGTGAGTCTCAAGATGTGGCTCTTGGCCATGTCATTGAAGATGAGTGTCTTCGGGACTTCCATCTTTGCGACGTTGCAACCGATCTTCTCGGTCTCGGGACGCAGGAGTTTGTAGGCATAGTCGGCCACCGTCATGGCCATATCGCCATACAGCGATGATGGGCAGAGCGGCGCACCATTGACCAAGTGACCTGAGACCACCTTCTTGAGGTTCTCTTCGTGAAGCTCAGATTCAATCTCAACAATCGCCACATCATCCTTGACCTCCTCTCTGATCACTCGCTGAACTGTGGTCGTAGATAGTTGCGGCTTGCTGGACCCGATCTGCTTCGCCCCTCCCTGGTTTGCGATACGGTTCTTGGTGAGACACCAGTCACCCGTATACTGAAGCCAGTAGTTCTTTTCGTCGAACGAATAACTGGGTAGATCGAGGAGGCGGACACACTGCAGGAAGTCACGGTGATACTCGCTGAAGTCGATATTCAATCCAGCAGAGTGCAGCGTGCCAAGAGTAGCAGTGAGAGTTTTGAAGGACTGAGGATGGTCGGTACGGCGGAGAGTCGGCACGGCAATGGTCGTAGCACCAAAGGCAGCCTTGACCATGCCCACTGTAATTGCGTGGGGGCCAACCTCGAGCCACACGGTCTTCTCGTCGATTGCATTCTTCTCCTGGGCTCTGAAGAGTCCACCTTGAAAGTTAACAGCCTCTCGGGCATGGTGGCGGAGATAACTAGCATCCACCCTGTCGCCTTCACCCAAAACTTCAGCGTGAAGCGGAGAAATAATAGGAATCTTGATACGCTCGAAAAGAATTGCGGAGGCAAGATTTTCGAAGTCGTCCAGAATGGCGTCGACCTGAGCAGAATGGAACGCGTACGGAACGAGCAATCTCTTGGCCTTCTGGCCAGCAGCATTGAGCTCATCCTCTAGTTTCGTGATGACATCGGTTGGCCCACTGAGTACCGTCTCACGGTTGCTATTGATACAGGCAACGTTCACGCTGGTAGCCTTGCTACCCAACGCCTTTTGGACGTCTTCGACTGGAGCTTGAACGGCGAGCATGGCGTGGCTGTTCAGCGTACACTTCTCAACCAGAAGTTTCGCACGGGTGCCGACAAGGTAGATGGTGTCGCTGGCGCTGAGGACGCCGGCAACGTTGAGCGCGGCATACTCTCCGAGACTGTGGCCCATGACCACGGCTGGCTTGATGCCCCATGACTCCCAAAGCTTTGCAAGCGCCATCTCAAAGCAGCAAAGACCGAGCTGTGTGATGATGGGTGACAGATTGGCGACATCCTTGGCAGTACCGTCAATCAAGGGGAGGAAAGATTCGAAACCGTGAAGGCGAGCAAGACGGTCAAACTCATGGAGACTCTCCCGGAAAATGGAGTAGTTCTCGTACAGCTCCTTGCCCATGCCACTGTACTGCGAGCCTTGGCCCGTGAATAAGAAAGCAACCTTTGGCTGCTCAGGGGTTACAGGAACAAAGTTCTCCTTGAGGCGATTCAGCATGGCACTCTGCGCTTCACTCACGCTCGAAGCGGTAACGCTCATGCGCCAGTAGTGCTGGATCTTGCGGGCGGTTGTGGAGTAAGAAATGTCCGCGAGCGACGCATCCGTATGCGTGTTCATCCACTTGGCAAGATTTTCCGCGTTCCGAATCATGGCAGCCTTCGACTTTCCAGTGACGGTGACGAGCTGGTGGCTGCGTGGATCGGGCAAAGTTGGTGCGGTCTTGGGAGCATCCTCAACGAGAATGCCAGTGTTACCACCAGCAGCACTGAAGTTGTTGATGAAGACACGTCTGGGCTTGCCATCTCTGCGCCTGAATGGGGTCAGGTGGAAGGCGATGTTGACGTTGCGCTCAGACAAATCCTTGGGGAAGGTCTTGTTGATAATTGACCCTTTCTTGATACCGACATGGGGTGGGATGGCATTCTTGTGAAACATCAGGAGCACCTTGCAAAGGGCAGTAATTCCAGAAGCCGCCTCACCGTGGCCGACGTTAGCCTTGATAGCACCAAGATAGAGAGGCCTGTCCTCGGGCCTCTTACGCTGCGCTGGCGCAAAGACATTGGTAACAGACACCATTTCGGTGCCGTCTCCTGCTTGAGTACCCGTCCCGTGCATCTCCACGTAGTCAACATCAAGAGGATCCACACCAGCGTCGTCCAAAATAGCTTGTGAAAGCGTGGACTGAGTTGGCCCATGGGGATGAGTGATTGAGATAGCGTCGGCTGAGTGATTGGTGGCGGTGCCGAGAACAACGGCGAGAACTCTGTCGTTGTCGGCCTGAGCATCTTCCAATCGCTTGATGACAACCGAAGCGCAGCCATCACCACGGCAGTAGCCATCGGCCTCATTATCGAAGGTTGCGCAAGGCCCCTTCTTCGACAAGAACTGACCTCTGCTCAGGCCAGAAAAGATGTCTGGGTTGGTCATGCAAGACAAGCCGCCCACAATAGCGGTGTCGCAATCGCGAGCCCAGAGAGCAGTGCAGGCAACCTGAAGCGCTGCAGCGCTGGAGGAACAGGCAGTATCAATGTTGAGACTAGGGCCACTGAAGCCGAAGTGGTAATTGATACGACCAGGACCAAAGGCACGGACACCACCTGTGATGAAGTAGGTGTCGACCTCCTGGGCCGCGTTAATCTCGCGCCAATCGTCTGACGTCTGTCCGTAGAAGGTACCAATGCGATCCAGTCTGGTAGAGGGCGTTCGGTTGGGGACGTATCCAGACATCTCCAGTGCTTCGTAGGCTGTCGTCAAGGCCATTCTCTGCATAGGGTCGGTCTGGAAGGCCTCACGGGGTGACATGTTGAAGAAGCGCGGATCAAACAAGCCCGGTTGCTCGATCCAGCAGCCATAGGGAGTGTGACTGGTGTTGATGGCCTTGCCCGTAGGGTCATAGTGTGTCTTGACATCGAACCTGTCCGGGGGCACAACGCGGTGGACGTCGAGTCCCTTTTCAAGGAGTTCCCAGAGCTTTTCATGATTGGCGGCATCGGGAAACCTACCAGCCATGCCAACAATGGCGAGCTTGCACTTGCCACTGGACCCATGGTTGCCAATTCTGGAAGCAGTTGCTTCAGGGGAGATGGGCGGAGAGTCCCGGAACGTGACTTCCAGGTTTGTGTGGGCTTTGATCAGCCCAACGAGAGTTGCGCCGTTCTGAGTAGGACCGAGAGGAAGGATGAGGCAATTCTTTCCCTTGAAGCTCTTTCCCCTTGCGATACATCCGTCAAGCACCTTGGTAAATCTCAAGGGCTCCAGCAAAACCTCGTGCACAATTTGCTTCAGCAAGGACGCGGTGGTGAGTTGCTTCTCGGTGACCCATTCACCGGAAAAGCACGACATGACATGGGATCTCGGCTTCGTTCTGTGCAGCGCGTCGATGACCGCCTCGTCATCCAGACGCAAGATCTCGTCGATCAAGGCATCATCGTGAAGGTGTGGTGCATGATAAGGTCCGTAGACCGGGATCGAGGTTACGTTGGTCTTCCCGCCAAAGTTGTGCCCACTTGCGAAAGCCTTCAGAGAAGAAGGAGGCCCGGAAATGGCGACACTTTGTGATGAGCTTGCACTCAAATATAGGCGGTTGACGTGGTTCCAACCGCTTTTCTTATTGAAATCCTGGACGACCGGACCGGCAGCGCTTTCGGACATATTCGTGAAGATATATGTCCAGCTCTCGGATTTTTCGACCGTTGGGTAAATCTGCTCGGCAACCTTATACACGTGTCTTCCAACTCTGAATGACATGAGCGTCACTTGAACGGCAAGTGGTACCAACTCTGACAACGATTTTGTACAGGCGATTGCGGTGGCTGCGAAGAGCCCGGAGCATAGGCCGACAAGGCATGTATTCTCCGGTCTGGCGAGGTCATCGTGGTTGCTCTCCATATGACTAGACACGGGGTCAGGTTAGCCTGAGAAAAGGAAGAGGGCAGACAAGCAGAGCACCACTTACTCTATGTAATGAACCAATTGTGATATGCACAAAAGGGCACCGTCGATGCCAGGGTGTTTAATCTGCTGTGCGTGGTATCTCTCATTGAGTTGCTTTAAATTGAGGAACTCGGGTAGTTTCGAACGTTCTGTCCTGGGAAGCTGTTCTATCTCGCGTCGGATGGCGTAGCCAACCTGGTCCAAGTAGGCTTTTGCGAGAGTGCCTTTCTTTGGTTTGAGGAAGTGGCTCGCGAGGAAAGCGTGGGTGTCAAGGGACTGGTCTCCGAAGAGGTAGAATGCCAGCGGCTGTTCCTGGAGAGAGGACATGGTGCAGGATTTTCTTCAGGTTCTTCTCGGCCGTATGCTGTATGGTTGTCATGAATGATGCAGAATGTATGGAAGGATCCTGGGAAGAAGAGATGATGCCGCGAGATGGTGCTGCAATATGGGCAACGGAAAGTGACTCGCCCTTTGCCTGCCCTTTACTTGTGACAAGAAAGCAAGAAAGGGATGGGGCAAGCTTAAGTAAAAGATATAAAAAGACGAAAGTGACTAAAGGATGAAATGTAAAGCGAGGGGGACTGGAGCTCTCATTCGGAATGTGAACTCATGAGCGACGGACGTACACACCACCATCGGACGAGGAACAGGTGCCTCATGCTTGCAGTTACATAGGTTTGTTCCGTAGCCGGTGGACGGGCTGCTGGCCTCAGCTTATCCTGGGTGACCATGTAAGCCTCGGCCGGGGGGTTGATACACAAGCTCGGCAGAGATACTTAGGGCATTGTTTTGTGTATCTTGGTGCCTTCATTATTACCGGTAGACCGTTTGAGTGTGTTTGGGGGGGATTGTAACATCCGTGGTATCTTGAAGACCCGGCGATGCTCGTGAAAGAGTCCTTGACTTCTGTCTATCAGGGAACTCCTGCCGCTCCCGGGCAGGACCATACCTGCTTCAAGCCAGATCCTCGCGGAACTGAACGATTGACATGGGCAGCGTCTCCCTCTGCATCTGCGAGCCCATCAGCACATTTTCGGACGCGGACTTCCCCACCCCCTTCTAAGACATTAGACCATACAAATCGGTTTGCGACGCTTCCAGCCAGTCGTATAGGATTTAGCCATACGGACATCCGGAACATGTTGTTGTCCATGTCCAGCAGCTGTGATGCCAGAAGCGGATGATGGTGCGAAGCTTCGGACGCGGTAAGAGCGATCGGTCGTGGGAAGGATCGATGTTGCGAGGTTCTCGTGCCCTTGTGTAAATATAGACAGGGCGCAACATTGAATATCGTCCCGGGGCGTTGGGCTACCACACCACCCAAGACGGGGAATGATCGAGTGTCTGGTTCAGGCTGTCCGGGTGGACGAGATGCTATAGGTCAGAAGCACCCCTGCCTTGGCTCAATATGGCAAGGCCTCAGGGGTCTCAGGCTCTCATTGAACGGCTCCAGCGCTCCCCTCTTGTCTCCTGCTCCCTCCCTCGGTGGATGATAGCCATGCGCTATCGTACAACTCCCTCTGGATGAACGTAACCCTAGCAGCTGCCAGGGACGTACCAAGCAATGTTGTACGGATCTTCGACACCGTAGGTCCGTATGCCTTGTGGAACGTCAACGAATGCACGTTAACCTGGGGGACCGTGGGCCACGGATGGCCAACTGCCCAATCTCGTTAGTATTCCTCCAAAAGTGAGAAGCCTCTAAGCCGTTTAGGGAAATAGTTGAGCAATGCGATAATGCTGAGCTTTCTTAACCTGTTCAAAGTATCGTTGCATACAGGCTGGTGTGGAAGTACCATGTCTGTCCTCATACCATGGCCGCAAACGTGGAGTGACATGTTGATCCCCGTTTTCGGAATCGGTAGCTCGATGGACAATGTTGTGTCTATGTAGGTAGCAAAGAGGAGTGCCAAACGCGCTCACTGCAGCTTGAACCTTGTCGGCCACTCAAGATGGATTGGAATGCTGGTGTTGATGTCCTCAGGCGACTCAGACATTTTATTACCAAGATTTATCGACGTCTGCAGTGCAGCCCAGCTCAGACGGGGAGCTGTCGAAGGCGTGTTTGGCCCCGGGGGCTTGAGCTGGTCCGGACATCGATGTCAGTAGCATGCAAGGCCCATCATGGATGTAACCATAAGAGAACGTATACATACATTGATGATATGGTGTTATTTACCTGCTTCCGTAGGCCGCTGTCCAGCAGATGGCGTGTTTTCTTGCTAACGATGTGCCTGTGCGCCGCATGCGATGCTCGTCTGGTTGCTCGATGCGCTCAAAAGGAGAGTCAAAATGTCTGGTACACTCGCTATGGGGTAGGTACATCTTAGTGGTCGGGGGTGTGGTTGCGTGCGTTTTCCAGAAGTTGACTCCAGCCGTAGGATCACCAGACCCAAGAACCAACCAACTATTAGAGTGCATTGTTCCCTTGCCTTGAACGGGAAGGACAATGAAGCCGTGAGATGATCAACTCTTGCTAGTAGTTCGGCTTGGTCTTGAGTTGGGTGAGGAATGAATCTTTGTGTACTCATTCATCGGATGCCCATAGCATGAGACATGCCAAGCTCATTACAGCTCTTGCACTGAATGGGTTCGACCACTCAAGTATTGTATCGAACGGGTTAAGTGCATGCAATGCAGGTACAAGAAGACTGTGAGGCCGCCGGTATCCATATGGTAATGGTCTTTGAGTTCTGGACATATAATGCCAATGCCCCCCCAGTAGATGAGCTTCTTGATGATGTTCCAATGTCAGTAGAAGTCCCTCCATGTTCGGATCATGACTCTCGGGATTGTGTTGAGATGCTCACGGATTGTCATCCTTGTGGAGTACCGTATGAGCTCTTCAAATTCGTCCACCGTATTGACTGATGGAAACCCCAATTCAGGATGAAGGGTTAGAGGTGTACGACAACAATGTACATGCCCCTTGACAGCTGCCAAAGCAATTGTCTTACTTACAACCCTGCGTTCGCTGCACAGTCTGGATCTGGTTTTCCCGAGTCAATACAGTATATCCTTTCAATGCTTGGGAGGCTTACTGATGCTTGTATCTATTGTTAAATACTTGGATACACCAAGGGAATATAACGAGTTTGGAGTTAACTGGTGAATTTTCAGGATCTCTCTCTGCCTCCTGCATTGTACGAAATCTGCGAATATGTCTCCTTTGCCGTCTAGAGGTCCGGATTATGGTTATTCCTGGCCTGGAAAGCAGAACGGATATCCAAGTTTGAAGAAATTATACGGGACCTATTCCGTGGGTGAAAGCTGGCCTTATCCACACAACGCCCAATGTGTGTACAGGGTGGGTGAAGACACTGTGCACAGCCAGATATCCGTTCACAGCACAGTCTGGTGAAGTAGTTCCTGATAGAAGTGTTAAACGTATTCCTTAGCCTTCACAACGTTACATTGTTCTGAGGTGTAAGTTACCGCACTCACAAAGCCCCAGATCTAATAGCAACACAATATGCATCTCGCTCCGGTAGTCACAGACCCTTCCATCCATTGTCTGCACGAGAGTAAATGTTGTGTGGACAAGCTCATGCATAGGAGAACGGGCAGAGTCTCAGGCCACATGAAATTCTAAGTTCCGGACGGTCTCTTCTTGGTGACTGTGACTGACATCGCCGGGGTGTGAGCGTTCGATCACCAATGCCCCATTATCCTTGATCATCTCGGTTGAAGGCTTCGGATCTAGACGGCGGAAACGTTTGCGCCAACCGATCCCACCGGTGCTTGTTGGTGTATACGTCTTGTCCTCTGGAATGCTGATGACGCTACCGGTAGCATGCACTGTTCTTTGCCGGCATGTGGGAAACTCCGTAGGTAGCTCTCAGCATCAGAGCGTAAACGGTGAGCGTAAGCGGCAATGGAAGAGATTCTGGTGATCTCAGCAGCTCGGGTCCCCAACGGTATACGGCGGTGCTAACGGATTTGATGAGCCTGTTGAGGAGTAGTCAGCCTTGTTTCGTTTTGGCCCGACGTAGAATCACTGCTTAGGTGCCAGAACCCACCTTACTGCGCTTCAGTCTGGCATAGCATTGGCCAATGACCAGTCTGGTATCGGCGGCTAAGGTGGACGAAACCTTGGATGACGATGCTTTGGCATGGCTCATGCCGTTGGTTGAGGCGCGCAACCTCGTAGGATTGGACTCAAAGGGTGTGATGATTGCGCAAAGGTGAATGTGGGATAGACAAGATTGTGTGTAATTCGGAAAACTGAAAGCAGAAGGTACTTGACGGTTCATGTCAGCGGAGAACATAAAATACATGTACGTAGTTTCAATGGAAAACTTTCTTGTAGTTCTTCGTTCCTTCTTTGATCAACAGTTCGCACAGACCAAGTATATCGGGGCTTGCCGCCCGCCAGGGCAAGAGCGAGCCTTCAAAGTCAGTGTGAATAATCTTCGGCGGCTGGCGTCCATATTACCATTGAACTTTTCAACTGCCTTGAGGCTGTACTGAAGAAGCCTGAGAATACCTTAGCTTTAGACCGTCAGATCTGCCTCAGTTGGTGAGTGGTGAAGGGTTGACAATCTCTCGAGACCACCTAATACCGTACACCCCAGAAAGATGTCATGTACCGTATAATGCGGTCATACTTGCGTATGCCCTCTCTGACTTTCATAACATAGCGTATTTATACCCACTTAACTGGGCCGTGGACACCATTTCCTCGTTTCCGGATTTCACAAGATTCTAAGGTATGCGCGTTTTGTCAAGACCGAGGCGAGGTCATGCGCCCTTCTACAGGTACATGAACGAGACCGATGTGACAGGAATTTTGATATAGATACAGAAATGGCAATCTTGAAGTTGCTGTATGACAAGCGTCACCTTACGTGGAACAAACGTGAACATATGAGAAATCATCCACCTATGAACTGAATCCAGAGCTGGACACACCGCAGTCCGTGCCAGCTTAGGCCGTTTGTGAAATGGAAGAATGTACAGCGAAGCCCCTACTTAGTTTAAGCCTCAGCTGGTCTTTACGAAGATTCGACGGTCATCTTCGCGATCTGGTCTTACTCCCTGATGCTTTTGGCGGATGAAGACGAGTCAATTGATATGAGGGTATGGCTGAAGGAGCATGCGGTACAGAGATTCACCCTCTTGCATGCACAATTGGGTTGGCACATATGCTCCACCATGTGCTAAAATTTGTGCCTACTTAGTGACCTGACTAGAAGGTGCACGTGCCAGAACCTGTGTTTTAGCTGGATCTGGGAGCCCCACATTACTCTTACACAGTAAGACAGAACACATCAGTCTACTCTACTCTTTTGGAGCTTCCACACTCTGCTTCTTACGTGCCACTATTCAGACTCGCGTCACATCCATTTTGGACTGACCTTCCTGAAACTTAACTCCTGTACTGCCATTCTCTCTTTGCTGGGTCTGACACATGCCAATCTCGTGGCATTTGCCTTTACATTGCCGCGGTTCACTCAATTCTTGTAGCAACACGGGGAAAAGGAAACAGGCGAGGTTGAGAGGTAACATAGTGCAGCCTGCAGCCAGCCTGCAGCAATGTGGAGTCAGGTACATTCGATCGACGGTCTTGCTGCATGCTAGAGCGTACCTCAAGTTCATGTAAGTACCTTGGTACTACATGTGCGATGTATTGGCGCTCGGTTCTGTTCTCCGGACATTCCCCGATTATCGCCGTTTTGAGCTCCGGGAAGGCAGATACTGGGGTAATCGGCCACCACCCCTCACCAGTTTTCACTTTATCACTTTTTTCTTTTCTCATTATTATTCTGGTTGGCAGAAATAGGTGGCTTCAGGTTACCATGTTCGAATTGTGGTACCTTTATCAAGCATCCGCCCCGGCACTTCCGTTTAGTAACGGATCATTGCAAGCAATACGACATCCCCAGTTCCGGGAGGATGATGGCTTGAATCCAACAGATGGCAACACGAGATCCAGTACTCCTCCACGGCGAGATGCTTGGACAGTAAGGTGCTTAGATAGCCGAATGTCAAAAAACGTCCTCCTTTCAATGTGGCCAAATGCTTACAGCATGACAGTAGTATGGAACTTTTTCGGCCCTATTCCGTGTGGACCTGATGTCCATACGCCCATTCTTTTCTTTATGGCATTTCGCATGTACGGGACCATCCGTGCTTCAAAGGCCGTGTCCTTTAACTTGCAAAAACTTGCAAATATCAAAGAGCCTTACAGCCTTGCATGATGCATCGTCAATAGCTCGCACAAAGCCCGGACCTATGGGCAGGAGGTGGCGACTTTGTTCCAAAGTCTTGTCGATGTGATGGCTCCTCGAATCCGCAGTCTTTCCTCTGTCGATCCATCTTGATGTGTGCCTACCAAGCGAGGCAACCATTACGTCCTACCCCAGAATAAGGCTCACGTCCCCCTCGTCCTCCTACAGACGCCATACCGGGTGTCCTGCACTGAGCTGCTCAGCCTCGCCCAGTACTACAATGACCATAAGGCCCAATCGATGGCCCAACAAACTCGCTCTGGCTATTCTGGCTGGATTGTTGCGATGGGACACAAGACCCATAGAAATCCACATGGGCGCGAGACATTGATCAGCCTCCGTCCTTACTAGTTCAATCCGCTCCGAGACGTGCATGGCATCCCACCACATTTAGTATCACACCTTTTCTTAACAGCCCACCCACTGGCCATCAGGTAACCCGATTTGACACCCTTTTCCACATAGCCGGATTGTAGATGGGGGAGTTGGCAAGGCACTGGTACGGGTAGTTATCTGTCGTTTGGCTGCTGACAGATTGACAACCTTATCTTGCACCGAGGAGATGTGCATTCGTGGACTGCCCCATCCACATCCCCGTGTCCGTCCCGTCAGCATGATGTAGGTGCCAAAGATGATAATGACAGATGCGATGTCCGGTGGTGTAATATTCTACCTAGATTTAGGTACCTACCCCTGGTTAAGACCGCTTCTGCAATCATCGACCGGACAAAACCATCACCTCCACAACGAACCATTCACAACCTCCACCAATGCATGGAAGCTCGTAGAGAACAACGGTGTTTCACATTGAGGCTGACACCTTCCCACCTTTCCCAAGTTGAGCGGCTGTCTGAGGTGAGCACGTACCAGACAATATCAATATGGCGTGGGGGTTGGAGTGAGCATCTGGACCTCATCATGCCATGGACATCGCACGCTCTTCTAGGCTTGATGCCTGTAAGGTAATACAAGGGCTGTATTGTGTTAAGTATCGCATCTGACCGTATCTTCCCCTCTCCATTTTCATCCAGTATTCCCCTCGGCATCCATCGCATCGCATCGTCACCTTCCCCGCCTTGCTTACCCGCTGCAAGCCGTTTTGGCGGCAAGTAACATGAAGAGAGGCAAGATGTAAGGTACCTTACACCCGGACTTGAGACAAATGCACAAACCAGGGGAAGGAACATTTAAATGCCTCTGACACTGACCATAGTACCTTCCCTGAACCCACACGGGCCCAGTTACATCAGGACACATTATTCAGGTTGTTCACGATCAGCATGTCTCAGAAGGCTCGATTTAGATAAAGTGCCAGTGTCGTAGATAGAAAAACTGCAGGGCCGATCCGTCCCTCCATCCTTCCTTGCTTCAGTGCCTTGACTCTCTTTTCACCAGCAAGTTGTGGTGTTGCGCATGTCTCCAATGTCTCCTCCCCATTGAACCCTTCCATCAACCCCCTCAATTCCCCTCCTATTGTCGCACGTCTCACACTTCCCTTGTGCACACTGAACCGTACCACCACTGACCCCATCCACCCCGACCAGTCCAGCCCAAATTTTGTCTCATATGACCGAAGACCTGGAGAACAAGTCAGGTTCACTGCATTTCAAAAAGGCAACTGGAACTTCCAAATGCGTTGCACTTTTGAGGGGTCATGGAGGGGCAAATTCCAGAATCACCTGCTGGTGTGCAGGCCAGCGACGGTGCCGTGGGCAACTGCCTTCCATATAGATTGCCGGCCCCCGCAGTGGCACCTGCCGAATTCCGACGCAGCGCCCGGGCCTCTCGGCGGCTGGTGGGAAAGGACGGGGCATCGTGCGGCCCGGTGCCGGCCCGGACGCGCTTGGCGGTAAGGTACTCGGAATGGAGTGGACAGTTCGAGGTCTGGCCCGCTCCCCTGGAAAGTGCATCAGGCAAGACTCTGGAAACGACACCAACTCGAATTCATCTCACCTCTTCATTCCTATATAGGGGTTTCAATGCAACACTACACGTCCCCCTTTTCCCGCAGCAGCAACGCACAGCCTTACCGAAACCCCCAAGTCTGAAGCACCTGAGGAAGGACCTGCGTTTTCCATCCTCAAATCACCCTACAAACTCTTCGACGACTTCCCTTGCTGGATAGAGGCATTCGCACTTTCGTGACAGTCGAAAAACAGCAGCAACGCAGTAACATCGTCAACATCGACAACCACCTCGCCTACATTCAAGACTCCGAACCGTCGTTCAGTTGCGCCTCCATACCACGCTACACATCCACAAATCCAGGCACGTGGTCGACAAAAAGAGCCGCATGTACGCACTCGCCGCCTCGTGTCCCGTAACATCTTCACATCGTCAAATCGTTGCATGGTCACATTCGCATTCGAGACATTCCAAAAACCTGGAGGACGGAAAAGTGGAGGTTGCGATGCGATGCCGTGTTTTTGTCACCAAAGCACTACAGTAACAAAATGTCTAAAAGTGGCATGTTGTTATTTGACCGCCTTTTGTTTCGATCATTAGGTCACCATTGTGATTGCGGGATACCAACAGGAGTTATGTATTTGTGGGTAGTAGGGTAAGGTATAACCAAGAACTCCTGCGTCGTGCATGCCATAGTTCGCCACCGCAGTTCGACAAATGCGACCGGACCGTCAACTCCTCTGACCGATTGTAGAGACAGCTTAGACACCTTCTTCAGATTCAAATCCAACAAGTAACTTATGTCATCGCCATTTAACGCCAGCGCTTCCAGGCATCAAGGTACTTGGTCGCGCTTGGTCGAATGGTTGAATGGTCGGTCGGCAGACATCGTGACACTGACACTGCTGCTGCAGCTGGTGCTGCTGCTGATGCGGCAGGTCTTCATTTGCCCTGTTCTCAGTTTTGGTCTTCTGGGCACAGGGCGGTCAAGGTGACGACGTCATGCAGTTCTTCTTAATGTGTACGGTTGTTGGGGTCAATGATGGGGAGGAAGCGTGCCGCAAACGAGGGAAAAAAAGAACAAAAGAGAAAAAGACAGAAAATAAAAAGAGGAACATAAAAAATGATGGAAAAAGAAGAGAAAAGGGGAAGTGTGTTAGCTTGAGGGGTCTGTGAGGCTGTGCATGCTCGATGAAGGGGGATGCGACCCACGCAGCCTTTACACCAACCCAAATTCCCAGGTATTTTTGGTCGTTGGCAGTGACTGGAACGACTTGGAGAGAGTTTCCTGGTGCTTCGTTGCACGCCGTGGCTTGGGTTATGGTTGCGACGAAGAGGATGGCAGTGTTTGGTGGGACGCAGTTGATTGAAGGACCAGGAGCTCCTCGGGTTGCTTGGAGTTTTGCCCGGTCGCACGTCGGTGTGCGATACCGGTAAAGATTTGTGTCTGCGCGCGGTGACAGTCAGGTGTGAGGATCGATGGCAAGTGTTGCCATTCCGAGATCACTAGATGAGGGGGTCGGGGTGTTTCACTTGCCACCCGGTGACCGTATGAGCGCTCTCCGTGGGTTGGGGTTCCGGCTTAATCTTTCAATCAGATTTGTTTCCGTAAATTTACAGAGTATAGGTAAGTTCCTGAATCTGCATATGGTACTGTTGCTGTACTTCTGTAACTCTGTGGGCGTCATGCCGTCGTGTGTTAAGACGACAGCACCGTTGTGATCTGACTTCCCGTCCCGCTGTCAAGATTTAAGGTTTGACGGGTATAACAGGAAGCAGGCTATGGATGCTTCGCCTTTGCTTCGGCGGGACGGATGTTGATGCAGGCATAACGGGCTTCCTACATGCAGTTATGCAGTTATACAGTTCATCTACATCCATCGGATCCTGAGGGTGGAGCGCCCTGACATGATGAGGTCCTCCCTTTCGTGGGAACGCGCAAAGCAGAAAGGCTCATGCTAAGGACATTGCAGCGTTTGAATTTGTAGGCTTGCGGCTTATTTTGAGGCTCACTTGTCGCATTGTGAGCTTTGTCAAATGCATGACAATGCCGCCTGGTACCAAGGTCTTGGCTTTACTACGCTGCTCATATTCGTGTTCATAGAAGTCATCGTCAATTGAGTGTAGGCTCATCACATTTTCTGATCTGTTGTGTTGACAAATGCCGCCTCCCCCATGCCGAGTCCGAAATGAGTGACCAGGAAGGACTGGTCGGGCGACCGGGCGCCCGGGCGCGGGCCCGTGCTGGAGCATGTTCGGGACTCCACACCGGAACTCCACAATGGAACTCCAGCGGACTCATTGCCAACAAAGACTTTGCCCTTCGCAATGATATTGAACTCGTAGGAAGCTTGATTAGCCTCGAGGCACACCCAACTGGTATATTCTTCTTCGTGCCGCAGACTGGACAGTAAAATTCTAGTCATTTGGATTGTTCTCTCCAAGAACGACGAGCGACGTCCTCCTGCAGCCAAGTTCAACCTGCAGCTTCTACTTACCCGGCACGCTTTGCATGCTTGCCACCTTGCCTGCCTGTGCGTCTGCCTACCCGTAGTCAAAGCTCATGCAGCCCTATAAGGTTATAAGTGAATTTTGAACGACCTCTCATCATTGACTGGCGTTGTCGAGCGTCCGACTCTCTCGAAATCTCCTTTAAACCATCGCTATCTCTCAAAAGATTTGACAGTTTACGGCTTGGCGATGGTATTCATGCTTCGTGCTTTCCTTGCGATGCGTTGCGCATCACTTGGCGGGCAGTTGCGCAAACATGAAGGAGCCTAGGTGCTCAGGCGCACTTTCCAACTTTGCGCCGAAGCGGTCGAGCGTGATGGCGCTCTATGGACGTTCTTCAGATCTGATTGCGAGAAACAATCCACAAGGGCAATGTCAATCCGCGAGCAACACTGCTTCACGTTTGCGCTCAAGTGCTGTTCATGTTTGCAACGGAGAAAGATAGGTTCATCTGGCAGTCGTGGCTTCAGTTTGTTGACGACTTGACGTGCAGTTCTTTGTGGAGCACCTCCTGACTGCCGAGTGGAGCCCCGGGGTGGATCCAGTCTGTCCCGGAGACCTGGTCCAGTCGCAAATTTCAGCAATTTATCTTGGGCCCAACTTGCGCCAGGACAGCTGTCAGAGCGGGCTACGATATACTCAATGGTATCACCATTGAGCCCATTCTCTCAGCTTCTGTTTTGGGTTTGTACCGGCGTCAACAGGTGCCCATCCGCCCGCTGAGATCCCGCCGTGAGGATGTTGTGAAGCCTGATTGCAATGCTCTACGTCCAGAACTCTCGGCTTCTGCATTTGCCAGGATGCTAGAAATTCTCGTTCTATATCCCACAGTCAAGTTTCACGCCATTCATCTCACAATCTTGAAAACGGTTATTGCGCAAGGCCGGGTTTGAGCGAACAAGCCTCTCAAAACACTCGTCGCTGGTTTGAGAGTTTTTGAGCTTCGCTCTGTACAGATCTGATGCGTCGCTAGATTCTTTAACAATTTACCTCTCCTTTTGGCCTCCTGTTCTGATCATCAATGCCGAAATAATAACAATCGAGTGTCTGGGGTGGCTCAAACAACGCGCCGTTGGTGGGCTCCGGTAGACAATCGAGCAACTCTTCAAAAGACGCCCATTAGAGTATCGAGGAGTTAGATTTGGATCATAAGTACGCGAATAAAGAGGTTCTAGATCGTTTATGACACAAACCGCGGAATTATGAGACAGTGTCACTTGTGTCACCGAAGGTCGGAGGAGGGAAAGCCTTGGGCAGAGATTTTTCTCAACGAATGAAGTCAAATAAATGCTGCCGAGACGATATATGACATAAAAGACGTGAAGACATGTTTGAGCTCCTAGCCGTGAATACAGAAGGAACTATGAGAGAGTGTCTCCGAGCGTCGGCGGCGGCAAGGCCTTGAACAGCCTCAGCAAGAATTTTTGTAAGGGAGCAAATGAAGGACAACAACACATTATCGAAGCTGGTACGCCTGAGCCAAGGCTTCTTCGGGAGGTTTTACGTTCCAGTTCTCCGAATGGAAGGAACTATGAGAGAGTGTCTCATGAACCTTCCCGGCCGTCGGGTCGCACCGCCAAGACATAACCCCTGACCCAAGTGGGCCCAAACATGAAAAGAGATCATGATGCCATACTGCACTTCCTCGCAATATACCTTCAATAGCTGCATTCGAGAGTGATAGTGTCCTTTATTTGTGACTCAATCTCGTTCGACAAGACAGGGCTGAGATTTGCAGGTGTCAGGCGTAGATGAGGGCATTCCGGCTTGCCTTGGTGCAAGAACGGCCCGAAGTTCGGCTGAGTCATCAGTTGAAAGAGGAAAGAGCACATCAGAACACTCTCACAAAAGGCAACAGCAGCGGGTGAGCGGGGTTATGTACTTCAAACCTTTCATGGAGCTCCCTCGCCTGCTGGGATGACAGGTGGCAAGAGCCTGATGGCCGGCCCAGCACCAGAACACCATGCCCTGCTCACATGAACGAGAGGTGACGGCACCTGGCCGGAAGCACAGCTTCCAAGCTAACCAGAGCATCAAGCAGGCAGCTTCCCCTTCTCGGCGGCCAGCTACAGGTCTCATTGGCTACAGATATCACTGCCTGGGCATGGGGAGCGGAAGAAGTGGCAGCCAGGTGCCGGACTGCAATGGCTAAGCCCAGTAGAAATCGCAAGGCAAGACGATGACGCGAGTGACGCGAGGAAGTGGCCATGTCCATATGACGGCAGATGCCTAAGAGACTACTTGGCCATCACGATCATCCTGCCAGTCACATCGTGCCTTCCAACTGCGAGCCGCTCCTGTTAAAGAGAAGCCCATGGCAACGTGGCCTCTCCTTCACTGGGCTTTCTACTCACCGGACAAGGCTCTCTGTCTTCCTTCCTGTCAGCCTTGCAGGCCTTTTCCCTGTTCTTTTGCTTCCAGCAACGCAATCAGTTACGGTATCTACACTCCGGCGTCGTTGCCTAGCGCCTCTCACAACTCCACGGCAATCAGAGTACATGGGCGGACATTCTGCGGCTGGCATCGGGCTTCTCACGGTGAGCTTGCAGTCACAAATTCACAAGCAGGGCAGATAATGTATTGGAATCGTGTCACTATGCTATGTACAAAAGTCCCCTCAGTTATCCGGATGAAGATGGTGCCGTTTCTGGGTCGAAGAAGGAGTGAACTCCCTGCCTCAGAATCCCTGGAGGTTATTCACACTTCGACCATTACCCACTGTAGCTACAGAGCCGGGCGGTTACTTCTGAAGTCCAGGCGTTGAGCTTATGGCTCCGGAGTACTGTAGCCTGAAGGCAGCATGCCCCCTTCTGCACGCCCCGCGGTTGTAGGGCCTTTCAAGAAGTAGAATGGGGTGGAGCCCTTACTCAGAGGGCGGGGAGGATGACCGAGGGGGCCCAGACAGCCGAGATGGCCTCTGACCGCTGGTGCCAGCTTAAGGTACGCATAAGCAAGGCATCGGGATGGGCTACCGGCTCAGTCGGTGCCGGTGTTAACCGACGGATGCGGCCAGAAAGCTGCCAGGCATGGTCGAATTAGACCTATGTGGAGGCCCGGGGGTGAAGATACAACTGTATCTGGGCGGCGACATCCGGGAGGGAGGCCATCAACATGACTAAGATGGATCGGAGGTGTTCGTCGACATCAACATTGATGTACAGGGAGCAAAGGTACCTCTCACGGCATGACCTTGGCAAATTTTACTAGCACAGAGGCAGGTTTCGGTACGGTTCTGTATAGCTATCTATGTCTGTATGGTACTTTACAGAGCGGTTGGTACATCGCTTGTTCTCTCAGGGCAGTACTATGGTAATGGAGTCATGGTCTGCGTGCTGGTGAAGGAGTCGGAGGGTGGTCAAAGACCCGGACCCGAAGGCCAAGGTTTGGCTGGGCGCGTCCTCCTCCTCCTCCATCCTCTCCTCCGGACACTCCCTCATAATATTCCCCACATCATACATCTGATCCCGGTGCGGTACCCCTTCTTATTGCCTTGCGCCACCTTCTCCGCCAGTCTTTTGCACATTTCCTCCGACCGGGCCTTGAGCCGCAGGCCCTGGGCAACTCACCGCGGGAGACGGGTCTGAGAACCTCTTTGGCGGCCTCACTTCTCACAGAACTCTTCGCAATGCAGCTTCACCCGGATCGGGAGAAGATGGCGTGCTCTTCACATGAAATTGGGGGATTCGGGCTTCAGGGACACGGTACTCACTGCAAAAAGTTATTGGGCAGTCGTCATCTCGCTGCGGGAGTTGCTGAGCAAAGACGTGGGCGGACAGAGAGCGTGCTTCGGCGCCTTGACCGTCTCAAGACCCAATTACCACCGCTGTGGCGTGGGTGTTGAAGTCCAAGTCGCTGTAGCTGTAGCTGTGACAGGCATCATGTGTGGAAGCCTTGATGCTGGACCGGCTGCCAGGAGGGCTCATTTTGAAGATAAGGTGGTGATTGATTGGTAATCTTATGAGAGGGGAGACGCCGGGAAACTAGGTACAAATACTCCTCCTGCTGACCACACAACGCACCTTCTCACGTGCTAATGAAGACGATAAGCAGCTTTAAGTGGTGGGTGATGTGATGTTGGGGTTTCAAGAGGAAGGGCAGAAACACAGAAGTAGAAGCTTTTCCGAACGTACCTGCATAATATACATTCAAGCTGTTTTGTCTGAACGCCCGCCGAAACGACGGTGAACATGGTGATATCTCCTCGCCGGTCCTAGATGTCCTCCATCGGAACAGGTAAGTATCGTGCCAAGAAGCAGTGTGGCGATCAAGGGGAAGGAGGGGGAACAAAGGGTGTGTGTTGACTTTAAATCATGTGTTACCTGTCTGTGTCTGCGGATCAGCCCTATCAAACTTCTCGTCCGTCATCAATGCTCTCAAACAAGTTCAAACTTGCCTGCTGTGCTTCAAAGTTGGAACTCCCACATTCCCGGGTTCTTGTGCAGACAACAGAAGACCGGGCATTAACAGCTTCGTCGATGGGGTCCATAGCCTTAGGCAGGATGCAATGTCTTGACAGAGTCATCGGCAGTGCCCTGTCATGTAGGGAGCAGCCATCGGCATAACCATAATGCTTCGAACTTGGGCTTGTGGTTGGGCTCTGCATTGGAAATAGCTGGAATGCGTGGCCATGCTTCCATGGGGGCAAGCTGCCTCTGACTGAGTTTGTCAAGAAAAGAGGGCAGTGTTGCAGATAGTCTGTCGAAAGTCCTGGCGGCGTTCAGAATGCTCTCGGGGCGTCATGGGCCGAGTTCTTCTCCCCTCTCTCTTCCTCCCCCCTCTCCACTCTCCCTCTGTTCTCCCCCCTCTCTATTTTCCCCCCCTCTCTCTCTTCACTTCCTCACTCACTCCTCCTCCTCTTTCTCTCTTCTCCCCCTTTCTCCCTTCTCCCCCTTCCTCCTTCTCCCTCCCTGTCTTATCCTCCTCTCTCTCTCCCATCTCCCCCTCCCCTCTCCATAAGAAGACCATGGCCCAGGTACCCAAAAGCTCAGAGAGATGCGTGTCGTGTTTCCGGAAGGTCATGGATCGTCCAGTGGGGTTTGTGAGGTCCGGAATAAGGACATGGCATCCAAGAAGTTTCGTCAAAGAAGAAGAGGAACCTAGACAAAGACATCGTGCACTTGTTCGTCTTCCTAGTCCTTAGCGGCTTAGAATAGGTAACTTGGATCGTGGATGAAGACTGGAAGAGATAGAAATACGGGCTACCGGTTTTTGAGGGTCACTTGAGACGTTGATCTCAGTCCGAAACCAGTTATAAGCCTCATGGAAGAAGGAATGTAATGAGAATGATGTCTGACGAGAGTCGGACAAACGTGGCGGCCAGGACGCCAGTTATGCTATGTTTATCGAATAGGTACGGTGGCGGGTGGAGATGCGAAGGTCATGTACCAGGAATGTCCCGCTTCGTTTGGAGTCAAGGGAACATTCCTGTCATCTAGATCCTGCCAACGACATCACCAGATGGAAGCTTTAGATGATTCTAATTATCTCTCTAGCTAGAGAAACAGGAACGGAAGCGCCATAAGAATGAAACCAGTGTTTGCAACAACGAAGAAATGATGAAGGAAATGAAAACCTACAGAAAAGGGTGTGAACTGTTACACCCTTCATTTGTTGAGGCAATGTTGCAACCTGAATGTCTATGGAGAAGACAATAGGTTTTCGGAATGCCTCTTCCGACTATATCTTTGTTCCTTCTATCTTTACCCATTTGTGTGAGAAGGTCCCTGTCTGTTACCCTAACTCTACTTCGTACGGTGGTTTCTGTGAAGCAGAGTTTGAGTGAAAGACCAAGTCTTCCTCACACCAACGGGTATGCCTTGTTTCCATGGTCTTCGTTGTTTCTTTTTCCTTGTCCTTTCTCTTCGTTGTTCGAGGAACGGAGGAGATCGAGTGGTCGCCGGCACTACGGTCGGTAGATATGCGCCGTATCGTTGGAATAAGAGTGTCGAGAAGGCGCTTTCTAGTACGGAAGATAGTAGGTAGGAAAAAAGGGACTCCCCTGTTGTGTCTGCTAGAGAGACTGATATGGCAAGTAAAGGTAATGGAAGATAGAAAAGTTGAAGGGGAAGACAAGCAGCTTGCTAGGGACTAGAAAAAGAGTGAATACCAAATCCTTCTGAACGGGACTCAGCTTGGCGGAAGGAGAATTTGCCCATTGTAGTGGAGGGCCTGCGAAGAGAGAAAAGGTGCGCTGTTGTTTGCCGGAGGAAAGATAAAAAAAGAGAAAACAATTGAAAGCTAAGCGAAAGTCCAACATGAAAAAAAAAAAAAAAAAAAGAAAAACAAGAAAGAAAAGAAGAGAAAAGAAAAATTCCGAGTTGGACATCCAACCTTTGGGCAGGAAAATAGAGCTAAGAGCTTGTCCTGTAAGGAGAAACAAGACTTGGAGATGTACGAGAGCACAGCATAGCAACATTCAAGTACTGCATCTTAGCTCCGTAATAGCGTCTCCCATATATCCGTGTTTTCTACTGCTGTAGGCTAGGCCGGGAAGAGCCTCAACTAGAAGGAAAGAACCTGGATGGGAACGGTTCAACTGCCGAAAGGCTACGTGCTTGCCACATGCTAGACCTTGCACAGGCTCTTTGACAAAAATAGAAGAAGTTGTACTTACCGGTTAACTTGCCGATCACAAACGCTTGTCCATGATCGTGCCATCTCTCGAGGTGACCGCATTATTCTTCGGTTCGAGGTAAGCAGGATGCGACGTGGAGCGGACTCCATCGCATTTGTTGCTTGGCTTGGCTTCAGGGTCGTGTCCTGTAGCTCTGTTTGTCGTGCGTCTGCTCGTTACAGACGGAAATGGCTTGTCGGGGAACTGCGTAGATATGCTCGAATCTAGAGTTCTTCGTCATCATCGTCATGGCGGTTCCCACTGCGGGTGGCGGTCGTCAGTCGATGCGGCAATCGGGCTTGTTGTTGCCGGTATGGAAAGGATGGTTCGGCTTTTGTGCGTCGATAGCGAGGAAAAAGGATGGGGGAGAAGGCGCGAGATAAGGTGGTCAAGGCCAACTGCCTCAACGTCTTCGTACGGAAGCAAAAGTCGATAAGCAACGTGGTTGCGCGATCATTCTCCGGCGTTATCGCAAGTGGGGGGCTGGCTTGAAAGGTTGATATGGTGGAGGAAACTGTGAGGTAGTCGAGAAGCAAGCACTTGACGTGGCTCGCCAGATCCCAGTTCAGGGTACGGCGACTCGGTTTCATGCTTGTCGGCCTTCTTTCCACTCAAGGTGCCTGGAGAGACGGTAAAAGTTCTTTCAACACCCAGCATGGTATCCGATGCACGCCACGGGGCTCATCGCCGGCACTTGTCCAGCTGTCTTGTCCTGGCCACATGCTGGCCAAGTTCTCCATGTCGATGTTTTATGATGATGTGGAGTACCCTTGTGGACTTGGTGCCGTAGATATCGACGCTCCCCATGTTCAGGCGCTGACTGTAGCCCATGACGGAGGATGCGATAGCGCACCTGCGGTTTGTTTGGGTCATTGCTAGGCTCTATCCGCCTTTCCAAGGCGATACCGTATAAACTCGGGCCGTTCGTCTTCGGAAACTAGCAGGAGAAGCACATCTGAGGCATCTCTAGCACTGCAGACTGCTCGAATCTCTTCTTAAACCCAAACCCTAAGGCACCCAAGTTGCGTTTATGTAATTTTTCCTTGTGAAGCCCACAGCTTGCATACAGATTCTGTTAGTTTCCGAAGACGAACGGCCCGAGTTTATACGGTACCTAGAGGTATGCTGTGCCATGGCGGCACCTGCGCTCGCATCGTACCCCCTCGCGTACACTCTTAATAGTACGGACAGCGGAAGTTGTCCAAGTTGTTAAACTGTAAAGATTGGTAAGTGACTGTAAGACTGTTGTTTGGGTAGTGTAAAATACCAGGTTCTTGTGGACTTACCGAACTCTCGGCGCTGGAAGACAGTGCATGAAATGACTGGTCTCTATCCACAAAGTCAAAGGCTACGTGAGCATTTCTCTCCCTTCAGTTGTTGGCGCTGTAGTAGAGCCCTTGCGCAGCCCTCCGTGCTCTTAGAAGCGCAAGAAGTGCTATTGTTAGTTAGGGGGGGGGGGGGGGGGGGGGGGGGGGGGGGTCCAGAAACGACGGATGATGAGGGGCAGAGCGAGAACAACACGTATAAGAACCTGCCGGCTTGTTAGTCACATTCTAGAAAACAGTAATGCAAAGCATGGAGTTTGGAGAACGTGCAGTTGACTCCAATTAGACTGTCACCATTGCAGTCTTGCTTTTGGTAGCCTTGCAGAAAGCCCTGCTGCGTGGATGATGGTGAGCCGGGTGGACATTGATGTTCACTTACCGAAGCAGTCACTCAAACTGGCATAGTAGCGTGATGCCAGGTCGAGATTGTTTCGTTGTGAGTGGCAGCTTGGGCAATGAAGCTTAGAAGACGAGCAAGTACGGAAGAAGTGAAGACCAAAGGGGGAAAGAAAAAGGGAGGTTACAAGGAGAAAAAGGAAGGATACAAGAATACAATGAAAGGAAAGAAAAAGAAGAGAAAGAGGGAGAAAAGGTGAACAGAGATCAATAAGAACAAGAGGAGGCGGAACACCGGCGGCCATGCTAGCTGTCAGATACTGGCCACTACGCCAAACACCCAAAGATTGGAGCTCCGCACAGGTGACGGAGTAGTGGCAGCTCTGGACCCCCTATATTCGATACCAGCCTTGCAGCCTGTCAAGGATCCGCGGAGCAGGGTGGGCAATGCAACAGTGACAGAAGTCGAAGTGTTTTGTCAACCACAGCACTGGTTAAAAATACGGATGGCGTTGGAAGTGAGCAGGCCAGAATCGGAATGATGGATTGGAGGGGAGAAGAAGGAAGAAAGGAAAAGGAGTTGAACAAGTTTTTGAAGGTCCCCTGATCGGAAAGGCTTGTGGATCCTGTTGAATAACGCAGACGTGAAATGTCACGAGGTAGCAGCCTGCGCTGTTTCAGGTGCTTTGCCGTTTGTTTACCATAGTACGCTGGGCAGGTGAGTACGCCAATATCTGGGTCAGGTATCAAACTCGAACACCAACAATCATTATCTTTACTCGTTAGGATTAGACTCGTCCGTAACGTTCGTCATGGACGTCTTTACGCACCTTGGTTCGTTCGGTCTGTCTTCAGACAGGCATCGAGAGCTAGAAAAGGGAGCTTCTATAGCTTCCGCTGTTTGAACTCGACTTTCGCCAGTAGCATAGAAGTGCATCACGCATTGCTCAAAAGCCCGAACCAGCGGGTACAGATACCACCTTCTATTTTCATGTATCTGCAAACCGTAGCTATACCATTTCTCTACCCCTTCCTTAAAACACCTGTGACGATACGGTGTGCTTGAGGTTAGCCTTATATACAGCCCAAGCCACGGCCACTCTACTAAGGCAAGCGTACGATGTGTCCACTGCTTCCATGCTTTCTCTCTCTTGCTCTGTAAGTTCCCTAGTCAATCCTCGCCCTCTTGCTCTCTCCCTGCTCTTCCTTCTCCCCACCACCACCAGCCGGGTCCTCCACATCCTCCCTCCTCCTCACGGTACCAGCACCCTCACCCAGCTCTCCACTAACACCATCCTCTTCCCCTCCTTCAATCTCAACCTCTACCTCCTCATCCCCACCAATCCAATTACCCTGCTCATCAAAGTACTCGTGCACGTTCTCCGCCGTGATCCACCCGGAACTACCAGGCATCGGCGGCGGCAGACCTCCCGAGCTCGAACCCGCAAACACACCCTGGAACCCTTCGATGGCGTCACCCTCGAAGACTATCCTATCATCGTCGTAATCATCATCTTCGTCGCCTTCCTCGAAGGGGTCAGGGTTGAGGTCGGAGCAAGCGGAGATGGCTTTGTAGAGTTTTGTGGCTTCGTTTTCGGGTTGTTTCTTGCCGATTGTTGGCTCTGCCTCGGTTGTTTCGGTTTGGGCTTCGGCAGCGGCAGGAGCAGTAGTGCCTGCAGGAGCAGGTGGGGGAATGAGGGTAAGTTCGACGGTCTCGAAGTCGTCGTCGTCGGCGCCGCCGTCGGGGGAGAGCTCGAGCTGGAGGAAGACGGAGGGGTACTTGGCTTCGCCGGTGCCGATGGTCTTGATCGCGTGAATGCTAATCACGGGGTAGGGGATCTCAAAGCCAACTTCGGCGGAAGGGGAGAATATTGTGAGGTTTCTGCGAGGTGGAGGGGACGGATTAGCCTGTGTTCAAGCGCGTGAGGACCTTGACGGTTCGAGAGCAAGAGAACGTACTGGGAGTTCACATAGAGATCAACTTTCTGCTCAACCGTTTCCTCAGCGCCCTCGCTCAAGGCAGCGCCCTCAGGAGCTGTAGGTTCGGCCTCGAGGTCGGCCGGGAAGAAGGGCAGCCTGCCGCGTTGGGACTTGGGGATCCAGGCCTTTGCGCCGGTCGCATGGTAGTAGAGGACGGGCTTTCCGCCAAAGAATGTCTCAGGGGTTTGCTGGAGGTGCTCCTCGAGAGGCTTGAAATCCGCAAGCGCAGGCGGCGTCCGAATCGTGGTGGGTGCCATATTGAATGTTGTGTTGATGTTTGGTGAAATTACGTACAAGTTACGGTGCTACCTACAGACGCGACGAGGTTGGAGTTGAAGCTGCTGGAGCTCCAGAAGCTCTCTGGGCGATCTTTTAGTGGGGTCGGATTGCTTCATTATGGGGCTTATCAGCTTATCGTTCCCGCTGTGGAATGACCCCTGCAGCTCCCTCGGCAGTCATCATCGCCGAGTCCAATGGCACCGAATGGCACCAAGCCCAAACTCGTGCACCAAAATTGACCAACATTCACGCACTTCGCTCCTCATTTCGAACGAGATCCTCGAACCAGGCTCACGGTCGTATCTGTGTCTTTCCAGTTGATATATAACGGAATCGCATTGACTCTAAAATACCACGTCTCACCCCTCAGATACACGGCACTCGAGCACTTCATCCATCCTCTGCCCCTCGTCCTGTGTGCCAGTCCTCAAGGTCCTCCTCCGCCTGTCCACCCTCTCAGCCTCGCAGCCTTCCCTCACCACAACTCTTCAAAATGCACGACAACAGTAAGTCTCCCACCCTCAACCCTCCCCCCATCCTTTTTTCCCATCCTTCCCCTCCCTCCTAACAATCTCAGAACTAACAACCCCCTCCTCACCCAGGAACCCACCCCCTCCTCCAACAACTCCCCCTAACCGTCTCCCCCTTCGTCTCCCTCCCCTCCTCCGCCACACTCCCCTACACCTACAAGCCGATGCCAAGCGCCCTACCACCCTCCACATCCGGTGTCGGCGTCAACACGCCCCACTCCTCCGAAGGAAACGACCAAACAACACCCAACAACAAACCAAAATACATCATCTCCCCCACCTCCGGCCACGCCGCCCACCCAGACGACATCATCGCCTCGTGCCAGGCTCTACAAGCGCACGTCGCCAAGTTACAATCAGACGCGGGCGCGGAACTGAAGGCTCTGGAGGAGCGAATCAAGAAGAGGGAGTTGGCCGAGAAGAGGCGAGTGGCGCCGGGGTGGTTGGATAGTGAGGCTAGGTTGTTGGAGCCGGAGCGGAAGGGTGGGAACTCCAACTCCAAAGGAGGGAATGGAAATGGGGGTAGTTTGTTGGATGCGCAAGATGGTGAGGGTGGCCACCAGCAGGGAGGAGGAAATGAGGGGAAGGATGGGGGTATTGCTGGGTTAACTCAAAGGTTTGGTGCGCAGGGGTTTGGATTGGGACACGGAAATGGGGGTGCAAGTGAGATGGCGGTGCCAGACCAAGGGGAGGAGTTGGATAGGGCGTTTGGGGTGGTGGGGGTGGGTCAGAGGTGAGGTTTAGGTGTTGCGGCGTTGTGAGTTTGCGATTACGGAAATCCGGTGTCGTTGACCCGATTCTTGTTATGTTCTGCACTACTACATACCTCATAGCCGGGTGAGGTAACGTAGTGGAATGGGCTGAGGAATGGACAGGTGGTCACGTAGGTGGTCGGGCGACGGACGGTTCTGGGGATGGAGACATGATTGAACATAGAACTGTCGGATGTGATCGAGGACGTGATGAACTACGTGACTGAAGATACCAACTGAATGCGTCTGCCTCTAGCATACCTCGTATACACTACAACTCCCTCATAACCTCTTCGACGGCCTTCGACGCCAACTTCCTCCTTTGCTCCTCCGGTACTGTGCCGCTCATATCCCTAACCGCTTGCAGCTTGAGCATCATCTTGGCGATCCTCTCCACATCTTCCTCTCCTATTACTTCTTCCTCGTCGTCTTCCTTCTCCTCTTCCTTCTTCACCTTGTCTGCCCCAGACCCAGACCCAGCACTCGGTCCAGCCTTTGCTGCGTCTGTGGCAGCAGCAGCGGACTCCCCCTTCTCCTCACCCTTCTTCTTCGTCTTCTCCTGCACCTCCTCCTCTAGTTGCTTCCAAAATCCTTCTCTCGCCTTCTTCTTCGTCATCGCATCCCAGGTATTCCCTATCGACCCGTCTACCGTCTGCGTCACCCTCTTAAACGCCTCCAACTCTTCTTCCGCCGTCCTCTTCGAATCTTCAGTCCCCTTCCAAAACGCCTTCCGCATTTCCATTTTCTGCTTCTTGGTGTACCCAAAGCCAAGATCAAACTCATCCTCGGTATCCCAGTCGTTTTCGTCAATGTAGTCCTCTTCATCTTCAGACTCGTCGAACGGCCCACAATTGTTGTTGTTGCCCTCCGTAGAGCCGGCGCCGCCGTCTCCGCCTGACCAGTCATTAGACTGCAGTGCCTCCAGGACTCGCGCGATGCCCATCTTTTCGCCATATTCGTTCCTCTTGTTATCGCTATCCGCCGCCCCCTTCTTCTTCTCCTCCCCTTTGTTGCTGTTGTTGCCAACGACATCGGGTACCACCCGATGGTGAACAAACTCCAACCCCCATTCCGCACACAAATCATCCCATTCGTTGATCTCATCCTCCATCTCGGCGTCCATTTCAGTAGTCTCACCAACATCCCCACCCATTGACGCCGTCGTAACACCAACAGCCAACCCAACACCCTCCCACTCCCACCCGCCTAGTCCCTCCCTGACTACCTTGCCCACCCCCTCGATCAACTCTTTCGTCTTTTCTTTCTGTGCTTTCACCCCACCACCAGAAGAAGAAGAAGACCCCCAAGACCCAGATTTAGAAGGAACCTCAAAAACACAAACAACCCCGCCCAAAACCCCCAACACCTCCTTCGCCTCCTCGCTCAAAAAGCTCGCTGACCAGTCCGCGGGGGAAGAAATCAAGTCTAGCCATATGGGGATTGAAGCGGTGTAGTAGGGCGTGGAGAGGGGAAGGGGGTGGGTTGTTCCTGCCAGGGAAGGTTCCGTTGCCGTGTGTTCTGATGAATCTTCTTCTTCCTGTGAGGGTGGTTGTTGTTGTTGGGGGGTGGGAGCGGTGCTGGTTAGGTCTGGCTTTTGTTAGTCGATGGGAATATTGGGGGGGGGAGTGGTGGTAAGGGTGAGGGGGTTGTGAGAGAAGTGGGAAAGGTATGGAAGTAATAAGAGGGGAGGAGGGAAGAAAAAGACATGACATGGCATACCTCTAATGACGGCGCCGAGATGGTCTGAGGAGTCGGTGAGGGCGACGGCTAGGATTCGGCGCGGGTTGGCAATTTCTTCCACTTCGGTAGGCGTCATTTGTGAGGTTCTGATCTAAAAAGATGGGTTCGATGTTTTGTTGAAGTGAGGGGTTCCGAGAAAGAAAGACGTCAAGTGGTATAGTGAGATGAGCATGGGATGATACTGTAGTGACGCCTGCCCAACCGTTGAACCGAGACGCCACAGTAAGTGGAACGGGGAACAGGCAGTTGGTGTAGAAAAGTGGATCTCTGTGGCTTAGTATGTGGCGCATATTATTCACCGAGTTCAGTCGCCACCATCAACATGATCACTTTTACACAGATCCGATTGCATATTCCTAGTTCTGATCTATGTATATACACCATCCATGCCCGCTGTCGATGATGTCTATCATCTCAAAGCAAATGTGTTAAACACCAAAATGAAATATGCGCTCTTCTTTTCCTCCATCATCATGAGACCCAACCCAGAAAAAACACACTCCTCCCATTCCCGAATTTCCATCCCATCATCCGTTGGCATATTCCTATTTGGATCATATTCCATAATCCATCACGGTCATTTCATAACATGACATAATCCCATTTTGGTTTTCATCCGTCTCTTTTCCTTTCATCTTCCCCAAAACCTTTTTAGTTCTCACCATCCTTCTTTCCCTCATCCCCAGTCCCGCTTCCCTCAGCAGTGGTAGTTGTACTCTGCTCATCATCCCCATCGACATCAACCAGCTGCTTGGTCTTGTACGCCTTCTTGGCGATCTTGGCAAGTGTATCGTAATCGCCGCTCATGTCGCACATACTCCTGAAGCTGCCATCGGTCTTCTTCATCAGCTCCCAAGGATGTCCGTACTCGACGATCTGGCCCTTGTCCAGCACGAGAACCTTGTCGTAGTCGGCAATGGTCTGCAGACGATGAGCAATGGTGATGATGGTGCTGCTCAGCTCGCGGATAGTCTCCTGGATGGCGGAATCGGTGGCGTAATCAATCGAGGCAGTGGCCTCGTCCATGACGAGAACGGTGGGCTTCTTGAGCAGGGCGCGAGCCAAGCAAAGAAGCTGGCGCTGGCCCTGCGAGAGGTTGTTGCCAGACTCGGTGACGGGAGAGGAGAGGTCCAGGAAGATGTTCTTGTTGGTAGCGGTGGCGGGGCGGGAAGGCTCAGACTCGCTCTCGGGGGCAACGGGGGTCTGGGGGAGGAGGGCGGTGCTGACGGCGCCGGGGATGACCTCATCAGCCTTGATCAGGTGCACGCGGCGAAGAGCGGCAAAGATCTCCTCATCAGTGTACATGTTGAAGGGGTCGAGGTTGGTCCGGATGGTGCCCATGAAGAGGGTAGGCTCCTGGGGAACGATGGTGATAGCCTCGCGGAGATCACGGAGACCAATCAGACCAATATCAACACCGTCAATCAAGATCTTGCCCTCATCCGCTTCCAAAGCACGGAAGATGGCCAGGGTAAGAGAACTTTTCCCGGCACCAGTGCGGCCTACAATACCAACCTTCTCATGGGCTTCAATCTTGAAGGTAAGATTGCGCAGGACGGGCGCCAACTCAGCCCTATAACGTGTAGTGTAGTTGATGAACTCAACAGAGCCGTGGGCGGGCCAGTTCGCAGGCGGGCGGTTGTCCTCAACGATAGCCGGGGCCTCTTGCTCGACGTCAAGGTACTCCTTGATACGCTCAACAGAGTTCATGTTCTGTTCGTTCATCGCATAAAGACGAACCAGCCAGAGGATGTTGTCGGCAAAACCGATGGCATAGCTGAGGGAGATACCCGCAGAACCAGGATCGATCTTGCCGAGGCTGAGAATGACGAAGACTCCGGCAGCGAAGGCAACGAGATCACCAAGAACATCAGTCCTGAACGCGAGCCATCTGTTGGCAGCCCAAAGGTAGATGAACGGGCGGATCTGAGCATTGATCTTGGCAAGGTTTTCCCGAATGAAACGTCTCTCAACACCATACGCTCTGATGGTGACGACACCGCTCAAAGTCTCTCCGAACTGCTGGAAGAGAGGGCTGCGCTGCACGGACTCCAAGCGCTTCAGGTCGCGCGAGGCATGGAGATAGAAGGCACCAAGGAAGACGTACAGGATGGTGATGAAGAAACCGGCAATCAAGAAACCGGGGGTGATCCAGGCAATCAGAATAACAGTGACGACAATTGCGAGGACACAACTCATGACCCCAATAGCAATAGGCGCAACCTCCTGATCAATAGCCTCCAAGTCCTTACTGAATCTGTTCATGATCTGTCCGAGAGGGGTGACATCGAAGAACTTAAAACGGGCACCAGCGACGGCACGCATCAGACGCTTGTGGAGCTTCCACGAGGCAGTCAAGGAACCGAAGAAAATCCACATGTCTCTGACGAAAGCAGCAACGGCGCCACCGATACCAATGATGGCCAGCACGGTCAAGTAGTAACCGACGTTGACATCATTGTTCGAGGTAGTCGAGAAAGTGTTGCTGTCGTTGCCCTTGATGTAGGTGGCGATCGAAGCAAAGTAAGTAGGTGAGACGGTCTGGCTGGAATAGCTCTGCGAGTTCATGTTGAAGGTGGGGGCAACAACCTCGTCCCTAGCGTATTGGTTAGCCCACTCCTTGATCCAAAGACTGGTGGCGACACCAGAGAACTGCTGAGCGCCAAAGACAACCGCGGCCAAAACCCAGAACCACCATTTGCCCATAGCGGTGAGGTAGAGCTTCATGACGGGCCACTTGACAGCACCGGTAGCCTTGCTTTCTTCCATTGCATCCAGTTTCTTGTGCTCCTTCTTGATCGTCTGAGCCTTAGTCTGAGATTCCCTGCCGTCGGCCTCGTTGATCATGGTGTTGTCGCCTTCCTCTCCGACACTAGACGGAACCCGGGAAGGAACACGCGAGACATGAGCGGAGCCAGGATGCGACTTTTGGACGAGGTCCTCGCCGAACTTTCCAGCCGCGATGAGCTCCTGAGGGGAGCCCTGAGCGGTAACACGACCATTGGTCATCTGGACAACGAAGTCGGAGAAAGGAACGCAGAGAGGGATGTTGTGAGACACGAGGATGCAAGTGCGGTGCTTCATCAAAGGACCCATGATGCAGTTGCTGAAAATCCACTGAGCGGTGTGAGAATCGACGGCGCTGAGGCAGTCATCCATGAGAACGTGCTTAGAGTTGGAGTAGACGGCACGAGCCAGCGAAATGCGCTGCTTCTGGCCACCGGAGAGGGTAATGCCCTTCTCACCAACCAAAGTCTCATCGCCGTTATCAAGAATCTCCAGATCACGCTCCAGAGCGCAAGCGACAATGACGTCCTTGTATCTCTGCTCATCAAACGGTGCACTAAACAGAATGTTGTCCTTGATGGAACCATTGACAAGCCAGGCTTGCTGGGCAACATAGGCGCATGTGTCGGCAAGACCAGTTTCGGGGTCGGGGCGGACATCCTCACGGCTGCGACCTCCAGGAAGGAAGACACGACCCTTAAGAATGGTCATCTCCCCGAGCAAAGCCATAAGCACAGAGGTCTTTCCGGATCCGGTGGGGCCAGTGATGACGTTGAGCTTGCCCTGCTGGAACTCGACATCGAGGTCAAGGAGGCGGAAAGCCATGCTTCCATCCTTAGCAACAGTGTTCCTGCCGCCCCAGATGAAGCTGGCGTCCCTGAAACCAATGATCTTCCTGCCGTTCTCGTCAATGTTGTCCTGGCCCAGTTGCTTTTGCTTCTCGGTCTCCTCCTCAGATAAGAACTCCTCGATGCGGTCCACGGACACCTTGGACTCCTGGACGTGGGCAATCATGTCTCCGAGCTGGTCAAGCGGATAGCGGAGCAGCATAAACAGAGAAATGGCGGTGAAGGCGATAGACGGATACAACGGCTTCTTCTCAATAACGGTGTAGACGAAGAAGGTGAAGAAAGTGATGAGGATAGGAACCGTGTTCCAGACAGCCACTGCGCAAGCCCAGACCATGTACCGGGTGCGCAGGGCCTTGAGCTCTGCCCGCCTCTTCTCGTCAACAATGGTCTCAAACCTGTGCTCCCAAGCGAAGTACTTGATGATCCGGATGTTTTGGAGGACTTCGTTAGTGGTGTGGATGCGCTTGTCAGTAGCCGACATGATCTTCTTCTGCGTATACTGGAAAGTCTTGGCGAAGCCAATGTTGACAGGAAGGAGCAGAGCCATGATGATGAAACCAGGGATGGCACTGTAGCCCATGACGCTATAAAGCAGGATAACGGCTACAAGCAGCTGTGTAGGAGCCGAGGCAAAGAGGAAATGAAGGTAGCTAGTGACTTCAGAGACCTTGAAGCTGTCGACGGACATCAAGGTAGTGATGGTTCCCAGATTGGCCTGCTCATCAGCCTCGGCGGCCTTATCCTTGGCCTTCGCAACAGCAGCCTCAGCCGCAGACTGATCATTGGCCTTCTTGTCATCCTTCGCAAGACCCAAAGCGCGCTTGAGCTTTGCGCAGAAACCCTTCTTGGCGGGAGCTTCATCCTTCTTGTCTTCGCCGAGAACCTTATCGTTACCGGCGGCGGCCTTTCTCCTAAGCGCCTTTGCGTAAATCTCACCGACAAGGATAGCACGGATGTTGATGCAAATCTTGCGACCAATCCAAAGCGCCTGAGCGTCTCCAACAGAGCGGATAACATCAGTGATGGGGAGAAGGATCACATAGAGCCACAAGACGTTGCGGGGAGCCTGGGTCGGGTCCTCAACATATTCGAGGATAGCCTTGAGCAGCAGGGTGGGCGCAAAGGTGAAGGCGCCCGACATGACAGCCCAGGCAGCCTGCGCAGCAACCATACCCTTGAAGTAGCTCAAGAGGTGGTAGGCCAGCGAAGTGGTCTTCTTGGCCTGGCGGTAGTTGGCCAGAACGGTGGCGGCTTTGTCAGTAGGAAGCAAATTCCAGACCCGGTCGGCAGTCAACGGCTCCTTCCAGCCTTCCCACATGATGGAGTCAACCCAGCCGAAAGTGAAGTGGGAGAAGAGAGAGGCCAAGTTCTCGCGACTGGGCTGGATACCGTCCTCCCACTCCAGAATGACCGTCTTATTTCCTTTGCGTGTGCTGATCGCCATGAAGAAGAGGAGCGAGGTCAGGGCGAAGTCAACGATGGTCAAAATCTGCCTGAACTGGGTCGCAGGATGGATGATGGCGGAGCGGAAGCCAATGAGCGAAAACAGCCACTGGGCACAGTAGATGGCAGCCGTGTGGTTCCAGAGCTGCGGTACGCGCCACTGGGTGTTTCCGAGGAAGAGACGCAACGCAGCAAGAATCAGGACGTAGGTCCAGGTGCCGAGACCAGCAATGGCGGCGATCTTGCCATGGCGACCGCTGTAGGCTTTGAGAACCAATGCGACAACATTGACACCGATCAGACCGGTGATGGCGAGGACTTCGATGACGGTAAGGAGAGTTTGACCGGCAGGAGTATCAGCCTGAACGATGGAGCCCTTGGTGGTAACCTTAGCCAGCGCAAGGCGGCCGCCGTTGATAGCTAGCGCCTCATCTTCGTCACTCTCGTCGACCGGTTCTTCGTCTCTGGGCAGGTGGGTGCGGTCTTGCTCGTTATCGGCGACGCGATCGTACCCGCGGTTCGGTTTTAGCTTGGCAGCTCGAAGGAGATTTGAGACGAGGAGTTGTAGTACGGACAGTCCTACAACAATCAATGGTAGGAGGATCCCAAGGTAACTGCGGAAGCAAGGTTTGTTAGCGGCCGGCGGTGGTCAAGATAAGAGAAGAGGCAGGATTTGTTGATAAGCGCAAAGCTGGCGATGGCGTTGGGACATACTCTTCCTGGAAGCATGGCGTGAAGTCGTCAGTCCGCCATATCGGCCACCCGCACTGAGCGAAACCCATTTCGCGCGCTCAGCAGCGCCTTCCTGGCGAGCGAGCTGGAGACAGATGGAGTGTTGTTTTCTATGGCCGAGGCGTTGATGTTGTCTCGGGAAAGCGGGTGAAACAGTCCAAAAGACGTGGGAACTTTGCTGCCTGGTCGCAAAGTCTGGCCGAGCCGGGTTGGTTCGGACCGTTTGGGTGATGGTATTTTCTGGCGGTCTAAGGATGCGGCGAGGGAAGACCAACTTCCTCGAGAGCTGATGGGAGGACCAAGAGAAACGAATTTTCCGGACTCGATCGACCTTAAGTTGGATAAGAAGCAACTCCAGTCTCGGGTGGATGATGGGCCTTCTGGCCTTGGCTGGGATTGCGCCGTGCTAACAGCCCGAAAGTTGCCTGCCGTTCCCCGCTGTGGAGGATGGTGGGTTCACGGTCCACGTCCGGCCAGCTGGATTCAGAATTGGGATGGCGTTCAGTGGTCAGCGCGCCTGCAGCAGGTGGACTGCAGAGGACTGCCTGCTGCAACACTGGGGGGTTGCGCTGTTGTTGGAACGGGGAATGAGCAATTGCCCGGCACGTCGGTGGGGTCGATTTGACACCTCTTTTGTGTTTTTCGACTTTTTAGCCTTGATAGTGGGGCCACCTAGAGTCTTTAGACCTGCCAGTTGTCAATTGAAAGACTTTTTGTGATCATTTGGAATCAACAAGCGGTCGGAGATCAATCTTCCTTTCCATCTCAGTATCGTCTGTTTCTTGTGATCTGGGACTGGTCATTCACAAAGTTCTTCATCCACTGTTCCGGGCTTCATTTGTCGAGTCACAAGAACATGACTCAAGGTATGTAAGACGGCAAGGCCCGAACGGGAAGGTCCCATCAAGATGGCTGTTTTATAGAAAATCCCAGTCGACTAAACGACTGGTAACACTATCAAAAACAACTGGACACCATCGTTTTCCGGCCAGGCAGATATAAACTCATCGTGTTTGGCCATATCACAGCTCCTGTTGGCTTCGAGCCTCGTCATCATCGTCGCCGTTTCTTTGATGTCTATCACCAACATGTTAGGAATGCCTCGGGCTCCAGGATTTCCATCGTGATTGTCTCCCACCGTTGCGGTTTTCTTATCGCTTTCCGTCCCGCCTTCAGATCGGTCATGATTTTGATTGGACCAGACCCTTAATTGTCTGACGCCAATCCGGACCCCCGAAAGCTGGACAACTGGGGAAACTTCGTGGATTTGGGAACTGGCGGGCAGAACGTTCGAGCCCACCTACCTCTGACGTCTCTTGTCAATGATGTCAGTTTGACCTTGGATGATTAAATCAAAGCAAATTACCCTGTCGACGTAATTTTAATTTTTTTTGTTTTCTTTTTCTTTTTTTTTCCTTTGAATCACATCGATGGAACAATTCCAGCCGAGCAGGTTGCGCAAAACACATCTGTCTCACGAAAAAAAGGTCGTTCTACAGACACGAATCTCATGCAAAAGAGACACAAGGAAGACACAAGGGAAGGGGGAAGGGGTTCTTGATGGACAAGACAAGGGTCCTTGTGTGCCAGTCTGCGATGCACAACGGGTACGTATCCCCAAACAACCTCCACACCGCACCTCCGCCGTTTCGCAAGGTCGCAATTATCATCACCACCTAGAATTGTCGGACCTGGAGCTCTGAGCTATCTGCGATCCTTTAAACCCACCCTTCAATGTCTACTGTGTAGGTACACGTTTTTCAATTGACAGCCCTTTGCTTCACCTCCAGCCCATTCAGGGTTCAACTCCAACTTCAACCTCTGCATTCCCTTTCCTGTAAGGGCCCGTATGGTTACCACGAACTGCTACCTCACTGTACCTCGCATTCTGTGCTGTGTTCAGTAGCGCCGGCTTGGCTTGCTGCACGCGACCTTGGTGCTTCCTTGGTGCTTAGAGAAATCCTTGGGAGTTGGGGGAGCCCTCACATCCCTCGGTTACAACTTTGCCAAAGTGTCAAAACACTAACAGATCGTCTTTCAATCCCTACCAAAGTTTGTGAGTATCAGACCAAACATCCATTACACATCCGACCCACCTGCTCGGTCTCGACATCCGTTACCCGTTACCCGCACGTTTTCAATCTTGCTGACCTTCCTCTTTCATCCAACTTATAAATTCAGCCCCAGAGTCCAGGTTCCAGGGCGAGAGATTGAAATTGTGAGTCACGACTCTTTCTGCCCGACAAGGTTCATATACGAATGTCGGGTGGTTGTGGACGGTTGTTCTGGACTCACATCAACTGGCTTTATTCCCAGACTTACAACAGAAACATCAAATTTCCTCTTTCATCCGACCTGCAACTTGCAAAATTCAGCCCAGAGTCCAGACTCCAGACGAGAGATTGAAAGTCGTGCGTCATGATGACTCTTTTACGTAGGCTCGTTCTGGGGTCGCATCAACTGGGGAACTCATCAGAACTTCAAAATTCCAACCAGTAGCTTCACGTCTGTTCACATCATCGGATGGCTATAGGTGGTTGGCTCGAGGTTGGTAAAAGTCGCTCCTGTCATCACTGCTTGCGGCGGTGATCATCCAAGCACCGCCATCGCCAGTCGTTCTGCATATACAGACGTATAGGTACCCTACCCTACATGCTCAGTGTGTCATGTATCCTATCAGGGGCTATCTACGTACATATCCAGACTGCATTGCGTATGTTAAGTTAAAAGCAAGGGCTGTGACTCACTTTCATCTCTACCGCCCTTTAATCCAACCTCCAAAATACCGTCGATGGAGAGTGTAAGCAAAGAAAGAAAGGTTTGGGTACAGTAGCACCGGCGGGAATATCACAAGACCTTACAAGAGTACTACAGATTAGATAATATCTCCGAAGTGACGCTTTGCCCATCATATCTCATTGGACTCGACCTCGACGCTCTCGGATTTGGAGACCACGTCGGACTGGCCATATCTGGGTTGTACGATAGTTCGTGGTAAGAAGCGTGGAAGGCAGAAAAGCATTCAAAGCGCTCGACATCAAGTCAACGAGATGTGAGAATAGACATCCTGACGAAAGATCGATCAATGTGCAAGTATAAACACTTTAAGAGATGAAAATCAACTATATACGTGTGGTGAGGTATCCAACAGGGCCTCATGGTCTAAGTAGGCAAATACAAGAAAAGTGGAGTCCCCAATAACGCCTCTTGCGCTGCTGTCAGCTCAACAGAGGAGGGACAGACAGACAGACAGAGGTCTTCGATCGTCCAAATAATGCAGGTTGAGTGCGCAGTAGCTATAATGTGTGCGCTCTTTCCAACAAAACAATGGAAAATATCCCCCAAGTCATCCACGCCCATCTCGTCTTCTCATCGATCAGTCATTCATAACCCCATAAGGTCTTTCTCCCCATCAACTTTCCTCACACAATTGCGTAGTCACCGTAGTAACGTGTTATGTTATTACTCATATCATGAATCATCTCACTTCACCCATGTCATCATCTTCTTCTCCCATCTCTGCTCATCACAACAACTGCCTCGTCACCGGCGGCTGTCCCTCATCCTGATTAACAGTCGTCCCCGTCAACTGTCTCTCCACTGCACCGCCTTCTCCCGCTTCCCCTGTTCCTCCAACACCGGTGCCCGCCGCAGCCGCTGCCGCCGTTGACACCACAGGAGAATGCATCTCCGGCATCTCGATCGGGCTCGTGACAAAATACGGCTCACCGGCTTCCACCGCTGACCTGCTAGCAATCGGCGTATTGGCCCTCCCCTCCCCAAGGAACCTTGTGCTCACAGCCACGTCCGTGCTCGTTCGCAATGCCGACTTCCTAGGAGTCTTCCCCTTCATGCTGCCCTTTGCCTCCTCCGCCGCCTTGCTCTTAGGCCTGACGACGTCCTCCACCGGATCCTCCAGCTCCTCCGCCGGGGACTCAAAGTTGGGACGCGCGTAAGCATGGCTCGGACGACCTTCAGGCATCAGAGGTCTGCTGCTGCTTCCGACGGCGGCGGGGGTCATGCCGGTGCCGGTGAAGTCGCCATAGCTGTTCTTGTGCCTCAGGCTACCAGCCTCCGCGGCCGCCGCATCCGCCGCGGGCAGACCGGCTTCTCCACGCTCGACGGCATGTTCCTTCATGACGTCCAGGACACCCTCGATGTGCTCAATCTCCTTCATCAGGTCTTGATCGGTAGGCCATAAGGATCTGCGCACCGCGCTGATGGCTACCTCAAAGATAAGAAGAGCAGACAGCGTGATGATGCAGACGACCCACCAGGGCGCGTGTTGGCCGAAACCCTTGATGAAACCATCTCTGACAAGGTACGGACTCATCTTGGCCGAGAAGATGCCGCTGAGGAAGAGGTTCCAAAGGAACCAGCCAAAGACAGAGATGAAGAGACCGGCGAAACAGATAGCGATGCGGTTGTGGAGTTCGAGGACAAGCATCTTGATGTTGATGAAAACGACGCAAATGGTGAAGGCCAGGGTACCGACGGGATAGAGAGCGGTGTTCTCGGGCGGCAGGGTGATACCGTAGACGAACCAGACAATGGCGAAAATTAGCACTGACTCTGAGACGGCCATGAACATCCAACCGATGTACAGCTTAACGTTGAAGGCTTTCTCCTTCTGTCCGAACGTGTACAGTTCGGGTACTGCCATCAGCGTGTCGGCTTCAAGATCCTTCTCGAAGATACCAAAGAGAATAACCGGGAGCGAGGTAAACAGGGTGTTGAAGACAGTCAAACTCGTAGACTCGAACAGAGAAGTACCCGTGTAGCCGTTGTAGCGTTGGTATTGCGCCTGCACCAGGTAGAAGACAATCTCCTTCCAGAAGGTACCAAGGATGTACTTGCCAGTCCTGATGTAGTTCCAGCGACCGTGAACAAAGAGTAAGCGTTGCAAGAACCGGAACTGAGCGATGGCGTAATCCGAGATACGAGCAGCCTGAAGACCCTCTCTTCCGGAAATACCGATACCGACGTGCGAAGCCTGGATCATGGCAATATCATTGGCACCATCACCAATAGCAAGAGTGACAGCCTTGGGAACTTGCTGACGGATGCTCTGGACAAGCGTGGCCTTCTGCGATGGGGATGCGCGACAGCAGATGACCGAGTCGACTCTAACAACAAGGTCGAAGAAGAGAACGCGGAGGGACTCATCCTCCTCCACGACACTCAGAGTGTGACCATCAATAACAACAACCGAGTGAGGAACCATGCCACGACCCACATCTATCAGAATCGAGGCAAGTCTCTCCTGAAGATCGCCTTGAGTCGCGTCCAGGATGTAGACCTCCGAGAAGGGCTTGCAGATCCTAGCCGAGTGAGCGATGTTGATGGCAGTCTCACGCTTGTCACCCGTAAGCATCCAGATCTTGATGTTAGCACGGCGGAACTTGTCGATGGTTTCGGGCACACCGTGCTGCAGCTTATCCTCAATGGCGGTAGCTCCAGCAAGGTCAAAGTTCTGTTCGATGATCTCAGCAGCCGCCTCGATGCGTTCTTGGCGGTTAACCAGGCTGGTAGTGGCTTCATGATAGATCGTCTTCCACTTTTTGTACTCCTCACCATCCAGATAGCGGTAGGCAAAGACGAGGGTTCGCAGACCTTCAGAGGCGAAGTCATCAATGTGCTTGAAGCAGCGTTCGAACACGGCGGCGTCGTTCAAAGCCAAATGCTCGTCGACCATTCCGTCGAGCGGATCATGGGGACGACCGACTTCAAAAGACCGGCCACGCTGCATCGAGCGACGCGGGGGTGGGTTGGAATCATCAAACTCGTCAGTCTCACGACGTACTAGCCAAGAATCAACCTCATCCGTGAAGAAAGTAGACCGGCGCTGACTGCCCTTACGCGAAACCCTTCGGTGATCCATCGAAGCACGGGAAGCCCGAACAAGATTCATGCTGTCACGCTTAATACTGTGGAGACTAAGCCGACGGAGAGCCTTCTCCTGCTCCATACTCTTGCGCATGCTGGCCATCTGCCCGATCTTACTAGCAGTCTGGATGGCCAAATGGCTCTGCTTGAGACGAGGCAGAATCATGCTATCAGCGCCCTTGGTGAAGATACAGGTAGACCCGTCAGGCATGCGAATGACAATGGACATGCGCTTCCGCTTGCTACTGAACTCAATGACGTCTAGGACCTCATATGTCTCGGTAACAGGGTTGCCGTCCGCATCGCGAGTTTGAAGCTTGATGGCCTGCGCAGGACGGTCGATCACCAAGTAGCCCAAGTCCCTAGCTCCTTCCACCAGCGCCAACTCATCAGGAGAGGCGGCCTGGAAAGTCATTTCGCCATCCTCCTTGGTCTCGGGGAGACAGGTGTGGCAAAGCGCAATGCAGAGTATGAAGTGCTTAGCGGTGCGAGAGAAGGGCGTGTTAGGCCTCTGCTGAAGATAGCGAATCAACTCCTCGGTATTCGGTTCCGGTTGTCCGTGCTTCACACCAGCGCTCGAGTACCACGCAGATTGGTTGGCGACAATAGGCTCGTTGCTCGACTCTTCTGCAAGCGGTTCCAAGGAGGCCTCGACATTAGAGGGCCGCGGTTTCGCTGAGATAGAAAGGCTCCGTTTCGGCAGATCCTGGGCGAGTTGCTTTTGCTTTGCCTTCTCCGCGTCCCTCCGTATATCCATGTCATGAAGAAACGCCGCTCCTCCCACACTGATCTTCCGGAACCTCATCAGGTTCTCAGTCAGGGTACCTGTCTTGTCCGAAAACACGTAGCTAACCTGACCGAGGTTTTCCAAAATCGTCGTGGTGTTGGCGCTCATTGCCGTGTCTGTTTTGGGATCATACATCTCGACATCCGCAAGTAGGTAAAGCTGCCCGAGCTTGATGATTTCAAGACTGACATAGAGTGACAGGGGGATTAGAGTGTTGAAAGCGATGATGAAGCCAATGACAATCTCCTTGATCGAAACCTTTTGCTGGATGAGATACCAAGCCTTCTTTTCATTGCTGCGATGCCACATGGTATATCCACCAGTACACCCAACAGCGAGTGCAACGACGAAGACCACGAGAAGCATGACAATCCGGTTGACCATGAACTGCATCTCGGGTGCCTTGGTGCGAACATTCTTGTGCGCATTCATCCGAATCTTGCACTCCTCGCCAGTGTTAACAACGATACCAATCGCTTGCGTCGTATTCCGTAGGGTTGATCCTCTGTACACGATCTGATTGGAGGTCAAGGGCATCGTCTCTCCGTTCACTGTCACTCGGCCTTCGTAGTTGTAGAGGTCGGGATTCGGGTCCTCGGAGACGACTGTAGCATCGCAGTGGGCCATGGCGTTGATAGAGGAGCAGTGGTCGAGCAACAAAGGGCAGGCCTGTTTGCTCTTGAGATTTGTCTCGCCATCCAACGCCATAGTCTCGATATATGCGACTCCGTTCGGGCCATTGGCATGGAGAAGCACCATGTCGGCGGGCACATTTTCGTCTCTCCGCAACTGAATAATGTCGCCGACTCTGATGTCCTGCCACTCGATTCGTGCCCAGGGCTCATCTTCCCCCTCTCCCTCACTCTGGTCGACTTCAGCTGTGGTCACCCTTTCCAAACCAGCTAGTTCCGTAGCAGCACCATCCTCAGTCGACTTTTTGCCTTTGACCATTTCCATGAGCATCCCACGTTTCCTCCCTCGTACTCTCGTGCTGACGGTGCCATCGGGATCCAGCACATACGCGGCACTCCTATTCTCCAGTTTGTCGAGTCTGTAACGGCGGTAATCATCATAACCTTCTTTTGCCATGCTAATGCACACAAAGGCTATAAGCGGTGCTATTGTTGTGTATGTACCGGTTGTACTCAGTCCAGGAATCATCTGTAGGATACCGATGACAAGGAAATAGAAGTTGGCGAGCTTGCTGAACTGGAAAAATAATTGCTTTGGCAAGAAGTCGTAGAGGGTATATCTGCTGGAACGGATAAAGTTTGAAACGTAAGGCCGACCCGTCCGCTCATCGTTCAACGGTGTCTGTCGTACCAAACCGGGTTTCAACGGTATGTGCCTTCCATCTTTACTTGGGGCTATCGGCCTTTGTCGCAAAAGGCCTTCAACGATGTATTTCTGGTAGGCATTCTCGGCGCCAGCCTTTATCCTATTCAACGGATCGCTCGTCAACCTCTTTTGTCTCTCCTTCTGTCTCCCAATCCAGTCCTTGTAAGTGTCAAGAGTGATCTTGGTCTCCTCCTCCGTGGCCATAGCACTGTTGACATCGCCGTACGCCTCATCGTAGCGTTGTCGTGGTAATGTTAACGATATACGAGAGCGGGTGCTGTTCGCTTCGCTGTGTCGTGGTTCCAAGCTTGGCCGGCCTGGTTTTGTTGGTCTTGAAGACGAGGACGGGGGGTCGATATTAGAGTTGATTGTGTATAGTTGGGACGGAAGTTGTAAACTCGGGCGTGACAGGCTTGGACGCCCAGACCTCGGGAGATCGTCGTCAGGAATATCGAGACTGAAACGCACGCGCGTAGCCGATGGCGAGGCTGGTGATAGGGGGGATGTTGGTGTTTCGGGAGCAAGGTGGGACGAATGCCTGGGAAGTCCGAGGCTTGGTCTCCCATGCGCCGCAGGATGTCGGCCGTCGGTTGATCGCCGTTGCCCAAGCCTTAGCGAGGGCGTCGAGGCTGGTAGGCGGCGCAATGCCGGGCGAGGGACTTGGACTTCATTCTGCTGCTGTTCGATATTCTCAAGTCGGTCTCTGAGAGCCTCGGTGGGATCTGGCTGGCCTGGTCCGGCCATGGTGGAGGAAGCAGTTTGTCGCAACCCGTAAGCGAGTCGGTGTAAACGTATGCGAAACGGCGTATCGTTCCTTTTCTAGCAGCAATTCGACATGTCCTCCCCCTTATATCGCACGATGACAATGGCGTATGTGATCGACGCCCTGCCAGGAATAAAAAGAAGCTTCCTTCGGGATTGTAGCGGTCTGGTTAGTAATCTCTCTGGAGACGTTCAAAGCATTCTGGCGACCGAGTCCAGGGTCGGACGGGGGCGGTTGGTTCGTTGACGGAGTCTCGATGATCAGAGCCGCCGTTTAACTCGTAAGCTACCTCCGCATTAGCTGCGTTTTAGTGGAGTTTAGTGACGGAGTGCTGCTGCACTGGTGCTTCGGCGCCCGAGTATGACAGGGAACTTTGGAAGAATCGCGATCTCAAAGAGTCTCGAAAGCAGACGGAAACTTTATGCACGCTTAAACCGGGGTATATCTGTCGTACTATGATGTCGCGAAGAAAGTTAAATTAACACCCCTCAGTTTCGAAGGCTCGTGGGGTTGTTTCGATGCAAATTCGCTCGCCGTCGCTTGGGTTTCTCTTTGTGTCAACCGGTAGGCGATATGCTAGGGTTCTGAACGCTCCGCTTGTCTTGGTGCCAAGATGTCGCTGTCAGCCTGGACGAAAGACCAAGTATGTAAGAGGAGTTGAGGCGATGGGTGGTTGTATGTGATCGCGCGCTCACAAGCAGATGGTGAAGAGACCAAGGGGGGTATCTCAAAAGACATTTGGCAATGAATCCAAGATGCGGTATCCAAGGCACGGGCAGAGCAAGAAGGGAATGAAGAAAAGCGAATGACAACCTGAAGAAGAGGTTGGGTGGTGACATGCATGCAGTGTGGATTCAGTGATGCTCCGAGCCTGGAAACTTGAGGAGGCCAAGGTGGAGAGAAAGTCCACTGTGAGTGGAAAGATCAAGCCACGCTTTCCCCTTCTGGGTTTGCTCTTGGCAAAGGAAGCGGGCCTCGACGTCCACCCGCACGCCCGTCCGCTGTCCCACCGAGCCCACCGCTGCAGCTCACCTTGGACTCCCGGGCCGCAACTGCAAGCACTCAAGAGTTCAGCGCGAAGACATCAAGCTCCCTGACCAACTCGGCATCCGGAACCGCGGCAGATGTTTCCTAGCCCCCCTATTTTCTAACCTCAAATCTCTATCAAAACCTTCTCAATCGCCTTCTCTTTTTCTTCTACTGCAAAAAGAAGTTGACGCGCATTGGTGTTCGTGTGTGTACATCACCGCCTAAAGTTCAACTAGTTGTGCTAGTGCACAGCCCCAACGCCAGGAACCTTGGCGGCCGGCCTTGGAGCTGTTTCGCCGCTTTGCTTATTCGGGATAAACCTCCCGTGCCTCCCAGGCTCACGTTCCGCCTTATCACGATGGTCGAATCGTTTATCACGCGACGCATGTCACTCAGGAACGCCGCACTTCAGCACTCCATATTTCAGGTCCGAGAGACACACAGCACACACACACACATGGATTCGAGACAGAGTTCCCGACCGTTGCGTGGCATGGCTGCAGAGCCGCATGGCTTTGAATGTCGTGTATCCGGAGAACAGGACGACAAGAGTGGTGTTAATGCGCTGTGGTAGGTATCCGATGGTGTGAGGGCTATTTGAGGTCTATCATCCAGCTGGATGATGTTCATCTGCTGTGTACTGCGGGCTTTGTTGGCAGTGTGTGGTGTGACACAGACTTGACGAGGAAGTCACCCGTGAACTCGAGCCACGGCCGAAGCTGTGCAAAGTCCATCTAATAATTCACGTTCAATGAAGAACCGCGTAGCACAGTCGGGAAATAGTAACCAACCCAACATATCAGAAAGTATTATCAAGGATATCAGAGCAAGAAAAACGGACATGAGACGAAAAGCATGTCAACGCCAAGAGCTCAACATAAGATGAATCCAGGACCATCCCGCATCCCGCTCGCGTGGTCAGAAGATCAAAAGTTAAAACTCTAATCCCACGACATGTCCACTCCGGTTTCTACAGATGAGACTCCTCTTTTTTCTTGATTTAAAGTTTGCAGATGATAAGGGTCACGGTACGTACACTCGGTACTATTTTGCAGTACCTAGGTAGGTATCACGCCGTTCCGTTCCGAGGGTTCCGGTATTCCCGCTCCCGCTTCCCGCTCAGAGGGTCCCCGACTGGACTTTTTGACAATTGCCCAGAATGCCGGGCTGTCCCGTCTCCGTGCAGCAGAAGATGAAGGGCCATGTGAAATATTTCGCCACGAAAAGAGGGACCCCGAGGAGCGTATTGGTCGGATCTGAGAACCAAGCAAGATTTAAGTAATTTAATGTATTCACCTTACCCTGCGTTTCGTTTCCAATTACCCCAGACTTTGGGAAATTTGAATCCGGGGTCCGGATGCTACTCTGTAATTTCTCTTCTTCAGACAATCAACAACGTGAGACTGCCGTGATTGAGAGGTTACAATTACGTATGCCCAGGCGTGGGCTTTTGCTACTAGGTATGTGGATGTTTCTATTGCCGGCCATTCTCATGTTGTGGGATTTCATGCATTGTTTCACCCGGAATCCTTTTCTATCTTAAATCGAGAAAATCGACAGAAAATGCCCCGATGTCGAAACTTGGCATCCTAGACGTTGCCTCTACCAGCGGTACCCTCTTTCACACTTTCTCACTGACACAGAGACTCAAGGTTTGCTGATTTTACTCGACATTGATTATTTCTGTTATGCTCTCCATGCTAACTACCTCCATCACCAATACCGTAAACTAGATCTCTGCGCAATAGCTTTCCAAAACTCCCCCCCCCCCCCCCCCCCCTGATTAGAACCAGAATATCTGAGAAATAGTAGCCGCCTGGGCTTCTCCAGATCATCGCCTTTTAAACCTCCCCGCAGCCAGAACTTCATGGAGACACCTGATGCTTTTTACCGTCGACACTTTCCCCCGCCGTCCCATCAAGAGAGAGGGGAAAACGGGAAACCCATGATAAACGAAGAGCTATTACAAAACCCGAGGCCCCAGGGGATTCGCCGACAAAAGAGGAATTATTACCCCGGGATATCGATAGACGAGTGACCGCCAAAAAGAGCAACGTAATAGAGAAACGAGAGGAGAACTTGTGCGATACTAAAAATGATCATAGTAGGGATAACGAGGATCGATGTGCCAGACACGCATGAAAAGACAAGGTATCGGCATGCAGATTTCGTGGCTGATGGATGAAATGGGACGAGAACAGAACATTTATAGGAGGGGTGTTCTTGGCAGTTTTTAGATCTGGAAAATGTGGTAGATATGTCGTCAAGCCTTTTCTTTTTGAGGCGACACATGGAGGCAACAGAGCGTCCTGGTATATACAACGAGATCCTCTAAACGCCAAAAGGAGTCGAACCGGGAGTATACTCTCCGGAGGGGTATTATAAGGAATAAGAGTCATGAACCATCGGTGGCTTATAACCTATCGCAACACAAAGCCGTGCTGCGAGGCAGACAAGGAAAAAACTTTTTGATTCACCCGCTCACTGTGTATGGTGAATGCTTTCAGGAGACAGAGAAGCGGGATCAACGTCAAAGTGTTTGAGATCCATGTACTGGTTCAGCTCCATTTCTGCTTGGTTCGGCTCAGCGAATGGCGAGTGAGGATGCATCGGAAGTGTGTAACTGTGCTTGCCAGGCTGGTACATGTCATGGTTGGAGCCATCATCCGAAATCGCAGAGCCTTCGCAGATGGGAGGCATAGACATCGGCGGAGATTCGCTCATGATAGCAGGGTGGTCGAACGATAGCGGGGAGATCGGCGGGGGCGGAACACCGAGGCTCGAGGGGTTGATCATGGGCGAGAAAGTGGCGCTATAGGGGGTGAAGCTACCTGCCATGTTGCCATGGTCAGGGGGGGCGAAGTAGTTGGGGCTATTGAAGCCAGCCGGGGAGTGAGGAGCCGTCGTCGCCGACATGGGATACTGTCGCATATCCAAAGACCCGAAGCCAGCCTGGGTATCAATGCGCAAGTTGGGGTTGAGAGGACCCAGCATGTTGGGTTGCTGAGGGATAGGAGCGAAGATCTGGGGGTTGTGAACGGGAGCCTGGTGATGCTCAGGTTGCGTGATGTGGAAGCTTGGGGGCTGCTGGAGCATCTGGAGTGTCTGGAAATCGATCGGCCCAGGGACACTGCGGCTACGCTGCCTCTTGTGGCCAGGTCCTCCCCGCATCATCATGTTGTTGTTCTGATGAACGTTGATCCCCCATTGGTTCTCCTGGAACATGCCAACGTGCGGCTGCGCGAAGTTTGGCTGAGAAGAGGGACGAGCTGGGGAAACAGGCGCAGACAGGGCCATGGGGTGGTGCATCTCCTGGAACATGTGGTTCGGGCTGTGACGATGCATGAAAGCCTCCAGGCTGACAAGCTTGGCAAGCTGGCCGCTCAGAATCTTGGGGTTGCCACCAAGGTGGTGGGTGAGCACGCTTGAAGCTTGCTGATCCTCAGTGAAATCACCGACCTGGAAGAAGCCGCTAGCCTGGCCAGCCGCATCCATGAAGAAGAGGGGCGGGTGGAGGAGCTCGATCGTGATTCCGCCCATATGATCGCCATCGCCATTGTTGAGGTAGATATTCTTGATGTAAGAAAAGGGATACTCGATCTTGTATCCTTCCTGCTCGTTGTTGATGTAGTAGGTCATCGTGCACTTGTCGGGGGAGTAAAAGATGATGAGATCCATAGAGTTTTGGGACACGCGCATCCACTTGCCAATAGTGAGCGACTTGCAGGTGAGATGGTGAATCACTGTCGCGAGTTAGCAAGCCGCCCCAACTCCAAGCTCCATGGGGTATTCGAGCCGCAACTTACAAACTTTGCCCTGTCCGCCTTGCTCACCACCGAGCATGCCCTGGTGTCCATATGGCAGCAAACCAGTGCGACCAAAGTAACCAAGACCCTTGCCCGACTCCATCGCCTGTATCGCAAGATACTGTCTCATGGACTCGGGGATGGAATCCATATCCTCGCCGCTTTCCAAGCTCTTCTTCGCCAGAAGCTTGATCTTGGCGCGACTGCTCATAGAGTTAGTCGACAGTCGCAACTGTGAACGGGGAAGAAGCGCGCAGCAGCAAAGACTTACCGGTTCTGGAACCAGATCTGGACAGACCTTTCGGTCATGTTGATCTCCTCCGCTATCCTCTCGCGAACAGTGGCAGTCGGGGTAGGGTTCTTGTTGAACTCCATCTCGAGGGTTGTGAGCTGGTCCTGCGTCGCACGCTGCCTCTTCTGGTTCTTTTGCTGCTGAGTGAGGGTGCTCTTGCGGGGAGGACGCCTCGAGGCCGAAGACTGGCTGTGGTTTTTGTTGCCATTTGCGGGAGTAGAGGGAGAAGGCGAAACACTGTCCTTGGGGCAGCTGGTCGAGGTGGGAGTAGGAAGAGGAGTCATGCTGGAGGTTGGCGAAGGCGCTTCCTGCTTCATTGACGGCGGGGCCAAAGCCTCCTGGTTGATTATGTCGGTAGCCATTGCGAACAGCGCTGGTGCCGTTTCCTTGTTTCCAAATGAAAGCCAAGAGCGCGTTGAACGATGTTTATCTCTCAATACACGGATCCAGATGTCTCTGGATTTGGCCTAGTGCTGTCCGACACTGTTTGCCCGTTTCAGGTTGCGCGTCGAGCGGAAGGCTGAAGTGGTGGAGGTGCGATGTCGAAGGCGTATCGCAGTCGTGTGCTTGAGCTAGAAGCTATCGCGAGATTGCAGATGGCAGCAAATGGAGGAATGTCGCAAAACAATATGAAAGTCGTTTCTTTTTGTGGTAGTAATGAATGTGTCGTCCTGGACCGCAGTAGGTGGGAACAGGATGATTAGTAGTGATAGTAGTATAGTAGTAATAAGTACCAAGTGTCTAGCAGTGTTTTGGATTGCCAGGGTGAGTGGCAGAGAGAGTGTGGTATGTGTGTGATAGCGGTGATGCTGGTGATGGTGTTGTGTTGGTGGTGGTGTTGATGATGATAATGCTGAATTCAGACCGTAAAGGAAGGTAAGGGACCCGGAAAGAGTGACGGGACCTAATAGAACGGACTGAATTGATTATTGATCCAAGTGAACGACTGTGGTTAGAAAAGCGAAAGAATGAAGGCAGGGGGAGAGAGAGAGGAAAGGAAGGCTTGTCGGTGAGAGACGAGACTGACGATGGCGACCGAGGTGGGTTGGAAAAAGAGGGAGTGGGAAAAAAGAGAGCGACGAGGGCCGGGGACGGGGACGTTCGAGGGAAAAAGCAGAAAGGGCAATGGTGGAACATGCGACCACCACCCGACTCCAGCGGGCTCCAGGGCTCCAGCAGCGAGCGAGCGATGGGGCGGCACCGGAAAAAGCGGGTCCAGACTCTGGGCAACGAGAGCGACGACTGGGCGACCACCTGGTGGCACTGCGAGACTGCGAATCACTGCGAATCACCTGCGCGAATGGCTGCTGCGAATGGCACCGTCCAGCCAGTGCCTCTGCTCGCTCTGTGGTGCCCACCACCTGCAAAGGTGGGTCGCTCGATGCGGGTCGAGTGGCATGGCGTCCAGGGTTGCGGTTGGCCCATATCATCCCATGGTCGCTGTGCCTGGTCGTGCCTGGTTCCATCTCTCGTCCCCGAGGCAGCTGTCGTCTGGTTCCAGCTTGGTGCGGTTTTGGTGCAGTTCTGGTGCAGTCTGGCGCAGAGGCGCTGCAGCAAGTGAGATGCATTGCCCGCACTGCCCGCCGACAACCCACAGACACCGGCGTCAGAGGTGGGAGGCAGACCGTTGGGATTGGACGCGGTCCATCACTCGCGAACCACACAAAGCACGGCGATGGCACAGCTCGACACGGACCAAGCAACAAGCAGACTTCACACTAGCACACTCGCACATTGACCAACACTCAGCGCGGGACACGGCATGATGGCGGCCCTCCTCCCAAGACGTGAGCGACGGTACCTGCAGGAGGACGTGAACTCACTCACTCACTCCCGTCACTCACTCACTGTCCCCATCCACAGTCCGTCAGACGCCATCTCATACCGTGGTCCCGTCCCGTCTCCATGGCAAGCAGTTCAGTCTTGTCTCTTTGTGAGAAAGGTTCTGTCTGTCGTCTGTCCCTTCTGCAAACCAAAAAAGTCCCAGCGAACAGCGATCATGATGAAGTGGATCTCACCCACTACGCACCTCTTCCTCGTGCTCCTATTCGGGCTCCAACGGCCAGGGCTTTCCGGTCGACCCCGTCGTTTTTCCCGAATTCCCTTCCATCGTCCCTCTCACAACTTCTCTCACACTGTCCAGCTCTCCTAGTCAGACACACTACCTATGATATAATACCCCCAGGTGACCCAGGTACAGTACCTGCCCGGCTTGGCTCGACCCATCCAGGCCCCGTTTGCACCAGTCGACCCTTAATCCCAGGTCGGACTCGACCATTCAGATGAGAGACGCTACTTTAGCTCCCCAGGGTTACCTTACCACTGGAAAAAACGGCACTCATCCGACTGCCGCCAGGCCTGTTGGTGAGATCCTCTCCTCTGTTTCTGAGCTAGACAGTACCGAAAGAAGACCAAGAAGTTGAAGGGGTCTGAGGAGAAAGAAAGGGGAGGGGGGTGCTGGAATCGGGAGGGCTCGGCCTTGGGCCCCGCAACCACCGGACTGTCCACAACTCCCATTTCGGTAGTCAAGAGCTCGAGACAGACGACGGGGGAGAGTAACCAGGCCTTCAAACAGACACAAGGATACACAGGACACAGTACCCTGATGGAGATGGGGAGCCTGACCTGACCTGACTGACCACGACCTGGCCACCATGCAAGACAGTGGAACCGGTGCAACGGCGATGCTGCCAAAAGGTTTACTAGTCCCGGCCGGCATGGGCAGTCGAGTTCGTTTTCCTACATATGGATCTCATTCCCGTCGACAGCAGGTGGTTGTTTTCCTACCCGGTGGTGAACATGGTAAATATCGGACGACGACGTTTTCATCTCATCGAGGGAGGACTCGTCCGTTTGATCACCAGCCCAGGAACAATCGACATCCACTCACGGTCACCGAGGCAATGGTCCTGTTGTTCATTGGGTCCGTGGGGGGATGCCACGGTCCAACATCCGTCAAGGTCAATTGGAATGAATGAACACAAGCGGATCTTACAATAATCGGGTGAGCTTGCTGCTCCCAGAGAGCTTCTCCAAACCTCCAGGTACGTATACAATCGGTCCAATTTTCGTCGTCTGTTATACCATCTGCCACTTTCTCGCCTGGCACCTGTTCATCCGGATACACGAGGAGGTGTAGCTACCCGGATAATCCTGTCGTGCAACGTGCACTCGCGTTCATCCTCGGACTCATTCGGGTTCAGGCTGGAAAGCGGATCGCCATTCAGTGATGCTCACAGTGATAGCATACTCACGGAAACAGATCTCTATGCCCTCCCAAACCCTTCGATATGTTTGGACCCTTCTAAAGTCTCCTAGCTGATCGGCCCTGTTGTCGACGTCTGCCATTGCCGTTGCCGCGGGTTAGCGGGTCAGGAGGGACTGGGAGCCCCAGCAGTCATATGGTATTCGAACAGCGCTACCAGCAAGACCATGCAACGGCCTGACTCCTGCACAAACCATATGCCTCCACCAGCTGTTTGAACTGAAGGTTAGCGCAATGGATCGGCGCGATGTGGTGCGAATTCGAATTGCATCAAGCTGGGAATCATCCACTTGACACCGGAGAGAGACGTGTGTGTTGCACGATGGTCTCTCCACCATCGGCCGTTATAAAGCCATGTCCTAGTGTTTTATTTTCTTTTCGTTGTCACCCGACGTTGCCGTTAAACACCAACATAGCCAAAGCTGGATGTTTGATCCGTCGCTTGGCAATCCGCGCCGTTAGCCTCTCCGAGGCGGCATCAGGTTTTGACACACGCCTCCAGTTGTGGTGCACATGGACAGCGAAGCACGGGGCAGCGAGCCAAAATAGATATTCGTTCCCGGGGGGTGCAGCGACGTGAGGGCTTTTGGTGTGCACACCAGAAAGCCAAGAAGTGCTTGATGCCATATTCAGGAACACCAATCGGTGTTCATTTAAGCACTTCGGCCCCACAGTTGGGGGGCAGTCTTGGCCCTCCTGGGACTGAAAAGGGGGGAAACAGCGAGACCTCAAGCGACCACACAGTGCGTTAGACTGTCATGGGTTCATGTTGCCGTTGGTGTTGTTCTCTTCGCCCTCCTCGTTGTTCTTCTTCCATTTCTCTTCCTTCACCACCATGTCTAGCCTCCATCTATTTGAGTCGCGATCTTAGGGATGGGGCGATTACGTGCGTACACTACTCCAGCTCCTTGGTGTCGCTAAAGCTCATCGATCTCAGGCGAACACTAGAGTCTGTGTCTCCTCATCCTTGTCCTCAGACCACTGTGTGCAGTGTTCTGTGAGACAGGTTCACAAGTTTAGTCCCAATGTTTACAAGCCTCGACCCCCTCGAGTCCTGTACTATTCGAATTCGTGCATTGGCGGATTGGCCAGTCACCAGTGGGGGTCTATCGGGTCAGCTGGCGGACCTAGAAGCCCGAAGCACTGCCCACGTTCTCGGCTTTCCTTTTTAATTGGGATTCTATGGGGAAAGGGCAAGGGGTTGTTGATGTTGGAATTCTGGCTGATATTCCTTCGGGACATCGCCACCACAAGATGGAAGTTTGTTCATGTGCACCTTCCATCGTCGTTTTTGTTGCCTGCAGACAGAAAAGGGCGCGGAGAGACAGACTTTGAGACAACAAGGTAAAAAAGTCAATTGAAGTGGGCAGAGACGTCAGATGCACGTCTGTGTGCACGGTGCTGCGACCTTGCAAGTTGCTGCAGTGTGTTCCTGCGTTAGCGCCCTTATTTACTCCGCGATGCTGATGCGGCGTCAACACACGACCATGCCTGCTCCTCTTGCCTGCTGCATGGTGACACCCACCGATGATACACTCAACCAGGCAGGTCAAGTTCTTTCCAGGCGGCTCCCCACAAGTATTGCGGCAAATATTGTCGTGGGCTCTCTTCCGATGGTTCGCATGACGCGGTCAATTCGATAAGCTTGCGAGGAATGATAGGTGACCGGCGACGAGATGGGGGCGATAACACTGATAATCGACAGCCTCCTTCAAGATACCAAGCACGAAAACGATATAGAAAAGAACAAGTCACTGATCGGTCCTATCACATGATCACAGCCGTCTACCGGGACGGGTATATGATCTTCTTACAAGCCCACATCGTCTGTGTTTTCGCACGTCCTTCGCGATCTCGCACTGGTCTACAGCATCATGCTCTCAACGGGGAAGGTCCGGCAGCCGGCCAATGGAATGAAATCGGGCCCGAGCTTGTGGACTACCAGGAACGGGGCATTTTTCTCATGACAGCCGCCCGGTCCGCAGGAATGCTTCCTAGCTCCTGAAACTTGATGGCAGACGTGACAGAGGAAGCCGGAGACACTGGTATGATCTTGATCAAAGACCGCAGAAGAACTACTATACTATAGCCTTGACAACCGGCGTGGAGGCTCGGACAGCGTTAGCATCCGATGACAACCAGGACAACGCTCCGACAGCCCGGTGCTGCAAAACCGCGGCAAACGGGCGTTTGTCCTTGTTTGGATTCCAGATCAACCCTGAGGTAATGCCTGCCTTTTCTCGGACGTGGCTATCTCCAAAAAAGATATGTTCCGGCACGGCAGATTCTCCATTCCGAAAATTGGTTGTTTGAGGTTTGTTACCCTTGAGAAGACAGGCTCTCTGGATCTCAACGAAAACACGGCATCCCCTCATCATGGTCTGGGTTTCAATGCGACTGCGATGCGATGACCGGCGTCCCTGCGAGGGAGACATCCACAGAAGCCAGAAGGAGCTTGAGGTTGTCCGGACAGTGCGACAGCGACAGCAACAGCGACGGACAAGCACAAGGTCGAGAATCCACCTTACCCCTGGATTTGTGGAGCAGACAAGGATAACTACACAGTAGCGGGACACAAGTCAGGAACAGTTTCTAAGCGGTACGATTCCATTGGTCTTCAGATTTTGAGCTACCCCCAACGCGGCTTAGCTCTGATCGTGGGCAGTTGCCGTGGTCTGTGCCCTTTTTACCCTTTTCCTCTTCCTCTCAGAGCCTTTCTGTCGCCGGTCACCCATCTGACCCAGAGTCGATCTCTCCTCCTGACAAGCCCGACCATCCGTCCAATCGCTCACCCCCAAGCTCACCCAAGACAACCCTCAATGCCGTCCATCCATCTCACCCCCAATGATGTGCGCCGTCTCAATGCACACATTCATCGGAATGTCAAAAGAGGGGCATGCCAATGCAAATCCTACATTTCTTTTTTGAGGCAAACCCAATGGTTTCTTTGGTGGGGTTACAATGTCACATTCGTTGTCCTGGGTCGTACACACAACACACACAACACGTCAAAAACTGCCCGGATAGAAAACACAGGAAGAACAGGAGAAATCAACCAAAAAAAAAAAAAAAAAAAAAAAAAGAGGAAGAGTTCTCAACCGCCCCAGCACACCACTTGTCACCACGAGGTGCACCGTGTGGTTACATCTTCTGATGACGACCTTCACTGCTAACAAGCGATATGATCTTTGGCGGAGCTTTTCGTCCCCCTTTCTCCATCCGGCTGTGGAGGAGGCATTCGGACATCGTCCGTCTACCGGAGCTGCGAATGGGCCTTGGGGACGCGCTTAGAATAGGAACCGAACGCGCTCGCGGCCGATTTTCTCTTTTGTCGACGCGAGACGACGGCGGCGATCGTTCATGCGGCTACCCGCCCGGTTTGTTGATTGGTCTGTCGTCTGAATGTCTGTTTGAAGGTGTTCATAGCCTCATGCACGTCTGACTGGCCGTAAGCTCTGTACGCCAGCGAAACAAGGCAAAAGCACTGTGGATGGAAGCTGACAGAAAAAAATATGCGAAACACCCGATGTCGTAAAAGCACCACTGACTATTAGGAGTAGGGAAGCCGGAAACATGTCCCACAGCAACCCGCGAGCTGGAGAAGCAAGAGCCAAAATAGCCATAGAGGCCTCGTCGACACAGATCTGAAGATTCTCGAAACACACCTGGCCGCGGGAAGCCATGTGGTTATGACGATAAGCTCAAGGCCAATCCCTGGTGAGATATCGACGGCGGCCATGGAACGTGGCCGGCCTGAACTGGGTTTACATGAGCACACCGCAGTCACCATCTCCTGATGTTTCCGCCCACCAATCGGTCACGGAGCTCTCGGCAGTTATTAGGCGACGGTGGCGCTCTCTCTCTCTCTCCCCTTCTCTTCAGCCCTCAAATGGACGCCCGTTCCTCGAAATCATGAACCATAAACATCATCTCCCCTTGTCCGATAAAAGCCGCTGTGCTCGCTGTCAGCCTCGAGTTTATCTACCTGGCATGAGCCGCATGACGGACGAGCCCGGTCAAGGTTGTCAAAATGGGTGTATGCACATCGTGTTCGGGGCTCCATCGATGTTGAAGCATGACGGTCTCCTTACTTGACTGGATTTGGACAGCTGCTCCGAACGCACGCCAGCGATGCGACCGATGTCCACTCAACATCGTCATGCTAGTGCGATATGTGTTTAGAGGATATGAACCAAGTGGTTTTTCGTCAGTTCATCCTATGAAGGCACAATAACTCGCTGTTTGTTCTATGTACGATATTTCCTTTGCGATGAGTGTTGAGGGAAGAAAGACCCCACTCTCATTGGATACGCTCCTTCGAAACGATGGATGATAACCAGAAACACAATGATGACCGTCAGGATTCAATGCGAAGGTCACACCTAGACATCAAGTGATATTAGGTGATAAGCACATTTCCCGGCCTTATACCCAGCAGATTTTGGTGCTGCGAACATTTGGTTCGTCAATGCCGGACTGTTCGTGTCTCACGAGCGGTCCGCCCCCGGCTCCGGGGTAGTCACCGGGGTCCCGGGGTACAACATCAGAGAACCTGTCGACCTCGGATGATCGGCTCCTGTCCGAAGCAGCGGGCCGGAAGAATGAACAAAAGCGGATGACGACTCCGTATGGTCGTCGAAATTCCCCCATCCCCCCTAAACTCGCCGGGGTATTTTCCCCCGTCACAAGAGTGCCCTCTCCGTGCCGGGTTTCTCTCATGATCATGCAACGGTCAACAAGGTTGCATCCCATTCCAGAAAACCACCAATCCCAGGACGGAGCTCCGAACTTCTGAAACTCCCGCTTTTTCCGCCCTGTCAAGTGTCAGCCGAACATTGACGAAAAAAAAAGACTGGGTTCACCCTGGTCACTCACTGTTCAAACAGGAGCGACATCTCGCCCATTGAGGAAGGTTGTTGACGACAACCCGTTTTCGGCTCGTTTGATAACCCCGGATCTGACGGTACGATGACTCGCGTCACCGCCGTCAACATTTATGCATCTCTTGGCGGCGGGCGGTTCATCGATCTCAACAACGACGAGATCGAACGAACATGTCTGCATAAGTCTTCATCCTGCATGGCTTAGACAACATGAACGACAACACTGCATTCACCTCCAACGCAATCCTCCAACCAGGGGTGGCGAATATTTACCGGGAACATCGAACATGCAGCTTTATGCTTGCTTTATCCTAATTGTCTTCTATCGCTGGTATCCTCGTTCTTCTCATTCGCTGTTTTTCTCTTTTCTTCCCAACCTCAAGACGTACTCTGCCCATCAACCTGTGACAGGAACGTTTCGTCAACAGTGATTGTCGACCAGGGACGGATGCCACGGTGACACATGCTACCAAGACCGGGAGATCCTCTTCTCCTTCAACCGTACACTACTTGTCATTGTGCCCTGGGCCATGATCTGGCTAGTGGCAAGATGAAGATAGTTGTTGGGGCCGTTGAGCGACAGGATTTTCAAGGCTATTCCTTCCTGGTCTTTTCTTCTGTTCACATTCTCCCAGAAAATCTATTCCATGGGAGAACCGACTGTACTAAGACAGAGTTCCCTCTCGTGGAGATGTGATGCAGTTTGTGATGCAACAGAGCTATAGTCAGATGCTTGTAACCTTGGTCAAACCAAACGAAACCATGGAGATCATAGAATATATAGCTATGCTATATGATACCCCCCACCTCCTTACCCGTCGATACTTTGAGATACTTCCTGTTCCCTTCTGTTGTATCTTCTCGAAGCTGAGGCAGCATGATCCCAGTGCTTATTGACCCAGAGTCATGCTTTACCCATCCTTCCCCTACGCTTTAGATTTCAGTCACACACGCGTAAAAGCCCAAACACCGCTGCCTTTCGAAGTTTCCCACACTCAAGTATATATCCCCTCAATTCCTATACCAAGCCAATCCCTTTACTTCCAAAGCCATGCTGATCCTCAACAAATACCAGGATCCTCCGTCCGGATATATACCAATCGTACAATCCCTCCACAAGGAAACCCCAGGAATATCACAATAGCCGTCTTCCTTGCCCACTCGTCCACTCGTCCCGCTCCGTTCCGTCCCTCCCGGCCGCCGCACGCCCGACTACCCGGGCAGCCGGGCCGATTCCTAACTAGCTGAGCTTGATGAGCTATGTAAGGTAAGGGAGCTTGGCGAGCTTGGCTGGATTGTTGGCTTGTGGACTGGGAGTTTGTGGGATTTTGGGACTTTTGGGAAAACAAGGGACTTGGGCGACATTCGAGTTATATGTTTAAGCAGGCTGTTTAATTGTTTCTTACTCGCTGTTATTAGATACCTTGATTCGAATCATCCTATGCGCTATATCTACACATGCTCCCAAGAGCGTTATCTCATGTTTCAACTACATTCCACGAGTGAAATGACGTCGGCCATGTTGGAAAAACCACATCCCGCTCGTGAGTAAAAGAAGACTAGTGTGAACAAAAAGAAAGCAGTCTGGAGCAATACAGACGGGGAAGCAATAGGCAAGATGTACGAATCAAAAATTGTCACAGAAGGTGAACATGAAAACCACCATGATCGAAAAAGGACAATAGCAAGTGTGCTGAGAAGGAGGAGGAGGAGGAGAGACGGATATGTGGGCGTGACGGTAGATAAGCTCGTGCTGTCGAATCTCGTCTTGATGACGAGAGCAGACAAGCCTTCATTCAATTGCGAGATTGGACTCAATACTCTGGCATTGCATGACTAACAGATTGTCAATAATAAAGAGAACAAAATATCGTCACCGCGCTTGGCTCACGCGCACGCGACTGCGACTTCCAGTCAGAGGCTGGCAGGCAGGCGGGGGCTATACATGGAAGGAACAACAGGCAGCTAAGGGTCGGGTGAGGTACAAAGGAAAAGAACGAACAAAAGCACAAAAAAGTAAAAAAAAAAAAAAAGGAGAAGACAACGACCCACCCCTGGTTCGAATGCCTTACACGCGGGTAAGTTCAAGAAAGGGACGAAGGACCGGGGAGGGGCAACAGCAATACCGCTGCGCCATCCGTCCCAAGGACTCGCCTTGTCTTCGAGGAGGTGTCGGGGTTGGGTGCGGTCGAAGTAGTATATCCACCTGCTGGTGAGGAGGGAAATAAATGATTGGCTGTGCTTCTGGTTTGGGGACACCGCTCGGGACCGAGGTGAGAGTTGGGATGAAAGGCTGGGTTGTGGGCTGGAGCCTGTTGGAGGAGAGTTGCTGGTTCTGTCGTAGTACCTGGGCCGTTTTCCACTGGTGTGTGGCTACTGGAATACGGAGAATCGCAGTTATTTGCTGAAGTGTTACTCACATGTTGTGTTTATGTTCGGATAATAGCCATACAGTCATCAGATTGTAGAGCGTAAGGTTATATGGTGAAGAAGCGACCCGTTTTATATTCCAATGATGTTTACAAGTGTTTGAAGAGTGTTAACCAAACATTGGGGTGGTTGTCGCTACGTTAGGTTACCCCTTATCAAGCAGAGAGACCGAGTGTTGTTTGATGTACCTCTTAAAGCAGTGCCAACCCTTTCTTCAAATTTAACTGATATTATGCTTCGCCTTCTATGATGTCTAACTGACCAGAAACACCCCAATGGCGCCTAGCTTTCTATAATTGGTATCAAATATGCGACAAAAGCTCCATTCTACTCTTTACCTAAACTCAGTGCGACTAACCCCAACACCGTCCATTTGACACCTGGAGCGCACCTTCTAAGCAGTGGTCTCCCCAACCTCGGTTGGCGCGACAACCTTTGGCTTTTCTTCTTCCTTCTTCTCCTCCACAGGCGCCGCCGCAGGAGTAGGTTCTGGAACAGCCGCAGCCTCGGGGGCCGGTGCTGGCGCCTCCTTGGGAGCCTCCGTGGTTGTTGGTACGGGGGCAGCAGCGGGAGCGGGAGCAGGGACCGCCTCAGGCTCAGCAGCCGGCGCAGGCGCAGATGCGGCAGGAGTGGACTCGGGAGCAGAGGTGGCAGCGGCAACAGGACCGGCAACACCAACCTGGGCATGGCCAGTGATGAAATCCTCCAACTCGCCAATCTGCTGGCCACCGGCAACCCAGCGCTGGTACCTGGCCTCCCGCTTCTCGGCGCACATCTTCTGCAGGGCGGGCCAGTAGGTGGCGTGGTCGTAGTCGAACTCGAGAGAGCCATTGAACTCGGTCCAGAGCTGCTCGGCGGGGACGTACTTCTTCATGTCCTCGTTGAACTTGACCTTCTCGCGGGTGTTAGGGTCGATGAAGGGGGTGATGAGCTTGAAGAAGCCGTTGACGATCCAAGGAACTATGATTGGTCAGTTATTGAGAGTTCATCAGTGATAAGCATTGAACGTACCGTTGATAATGAGAGCGCGTCCGAGTCTCTCGGGGTAGTGGTTCTGAAGGATGTTAAGAACTTCGCGAGCCAGACCGAGGCCGGGGGCCGTGTTCGACCTGGACTTGCTCGACTTGAAGTTGATGAGAAGAGACAGGGTCTCAACCTGGGGCGGCATAAGCTCGATGACGCGCTCGAGCATGAAGACAAGGTGTTGGACTTGGCGAGGAGAGGCCTCGGTGTTCTGACGGCCGGGGTTCAGGTAATGGCAGACGCGGCCCTCCTTGTCGTAGCCCAAGATGATCTGCTTGCCGGTCTCGTTCTCGGGAGAGATGTGATCCGCGGTCAACTCCTCGACGCCGTACTCTCTTCTCCACGTAAGCGTGCCCAGGACGCGTTTCTCAGCCTCCTTTTGATTCCATTTCGTTGCGCGCAGGTAGCGGACGAGACATTCCCGAGTCAACCAGAACTTCTCTTTGTCGGTGAGGGGACCGGCCTTGCCCTCAGTCGCTGGGACTTCCTTCCAGTTCTTGACTTGCTCGAGCAACCAGTTGTACTTTTCCTGCTGGTCAGCCGTAAGCGCCGCTTGGGGCTTGGGCTGGCTGTCAGGGGTGGGGGAAGCCAGAGGGACCTTGAGGACAGTGGCCATTTTTGAGTGAGCGATGGGTTGAAATTTAGGAATTAAAGAAAGTAGGTTAACTAAGATCAGAAAATGCAGGAAAAACGGAAGAAGATGTAAGAAGTGGTTTAGGAAAAGAGAGTTGAGATAAGTCAAAGTGGAAGTGCAGTGGAATTGGACGATGTCATCAGCCAATCTCAAGCGGCCGACGATGTGTCAGCCACAACCGAATTAGGGGTTGTGATTGCTGGCCTCAAATCACTTCGATGATCACGGAAATTGGCGAATATCTATCCGACTGAACCGAAGAAAAGCCAAGACTTGGATCCAAGATATGGAAGATTTGTAGTCAAACATTGAAAAAATATGCTATTTTCAAAATGTAACAAACCGAACATGTCAATCTTCTTGAGTCTTCGTGAAGCAATGCACCTTGATGAACACCTGCGTTCACTTCGGACGATCCGTCTGCAACATGCAATGCACACCTCTCAAACTTGCATCGAAGCGCTTTCCCAATTCTGGAGCTAGTGCTCAGGGAAGCCACTCACCAGCCACAGATCCCCTGATCTTCATAGCGTCACACCCTCAAGACACAAGGACTACCCCTGCCAATTGGTTTAGTGTGTTTTCGCGTTAATTGATTTCTACGGCGCGGTTAGCATGACGCGTTCTGTAAATGTGTAGTTCCCCTCCATGATCATACACGTGATACCCAATTACTTTGTTGATTGTGCCACTCGAGCTGCGACTGCACAACTCAAAACCGATAATTGTTGGAACTTTAAATAAATAGGGATCGCATCGACCAAACCTGTCAAACACCACGAGCACTCAAGAGAAAGGCCAGCGCAAACAACACAATCGCGCGATCATGGCCGATCCAGTCGTGGCCGAGCTCAACGAGCGCTTCGGCACTGCCAACACCGAGCTGTCACCCGATGTCATCTACGAGCTCCAATCGATCATGCGTCTGCACGAACTCGACGTCCAAGACATGTTCTTCAAGTGGGAGTCGTACTGCATCAAGATGGACATGGACCAGCCCAAGATGTCCATGTCCACTGTTCGCAAGTTCAAGCAGGACCTACAAGACACACTAGAACGAGCAAACCGAGCGCAGGCTCTGGAGCAAGTCAAGACCGAAAAACGACCGGGAGGAACACCACGGCCAGGAGCGAGGAACAATAGCGATGTATTTGGTATGCTCGATGAACTCACAACACCGGCCGCTCGACGGGCAGCAAAGCTCGGCTCGGCCAGGAAGACACCAATGGGAACACCCTTAAGTTCTCGCTTGAAGAATGAGCCCGTAAGCTCGCCGATGAAGCTGGAGGCGCAACTGGATGCTATGGGTGCTATTCCGTATGTCAAGACTGAACCGATTGCAGGCGTATTCTTGCTAATTCTTCCAAGACCATCCTCTTTCAAAGACAGACAAAACGCCGGCGAAGTGATCGAGATCCTCAACGAAAACCTCCCTGCGCCCGAACCACCCATCGCTCCCTTTGGCGAGTCCCGCATCAAACTTACTGCCGCCTCCGATCAAAAGAAGCTGGGCTACAAGCCACTAGCAATGAAGCTTTCCGAAGCATCAGAGATCTTGGACGACAGGATAGACGACTTCACCACCATAGCGCTGGAACATCACAAGTTGGACGAATCTGCATTCGGCAGCGCGGCTATGCAGAGTACTACAGAGATTGTTGCAGTTGGACGCATTGCATCTGACTCGTCTGAAGGAAAACTCAATGCCGCTTCCCTGGTATTAGAAACCTCCAGAAGGATGGGCGGCGGTTTCCGCGTACCCCTAAACGTCAGCAAGCTCAAGGGTTACCAGTTCTTCCCCGGACAGATCGTCGCACTACGCGGAACCAACACCACAGGGCGCGAGTTCACCGTCAACGAAGTCCTGCGCATGCCTCTCATGCCCAATGCTGCCTCCACACTAGAGACCATGGCAGCACACCGTGAGAGGCTACGCGGCGGTCCGGACGCCATGGACACCGACGACGAAACCCCCATGCCCCTCAACGTCATCTTCGCCTCCGGCCCCTACACCGCCGACGACAACCTCGACTTCGAGCCTCTCCACACTCTCATCAGCGAAGCAGCAGACACATACGCCGACGCCGTCATCCTCGCCGGCCCCTTCATCGACGCCGAGCATCCCCTCATCGCATCAGGCGACTTTGACCTCCCCGAGGAAGCCGTCTACGACCCCGACGCCGCCACCATGAGCACCGTCTTCAAGTACCTCATCTCGCCCGCGCTGAACCGGCTCGTATCCGCCAACCCGCACGTCACCATACTCCTCGTTCCCTCGGTCCGCGACGTAATCGACCGCCACGTCTCCTGGCCGCAAGACGCGTTTCCCCGCAAGGAGCTCGGCCTGCACAAGAGCATCAAGATCATCGGCAACCCGATGACGCTCAGCCTCAACGAGACTGTGGTGGGGATCAGCAGCCAGGATGCGCTGTGGGAGCTCAAGCATGAGGAGTTGATCGGCGGCACGGTGGAGGATACCAATGGCTTGTCGAGGGTGGCGAGGTATCTGATCGAGCAGAGGCATTACTTCCCGCTGTTTCCGCCGACGGATCGGACGAAGCTGCCCAAGACGGGGAGGCAGGTGATTGATGGGCAGGCTGCGCCGGGTGCGATGCTGGATATCAGTTATTTGAAGTTGGGCGAGATGGTTAATGTGCGCCCGGATGTGTTGATTGTGCCGAGCGCGTTGCCGCCTTTTGCAAAGGTATGTTTTTGTGGTGCCCGTGTTCTTCCATCTCGAAAGAATGTGTGCAGTTGCTGACTTCCCGTCCCTTTTTAGGTCATTGAGAGTGTGTTGGTTATCAACCCGGGATATCTGTCACAACGCAAGCGAGCTGGTACATATGCCAGGATGACACTGTATCCGCCAAAGTTGTCGGAGGCGGATGCGGTGCCTGGTGGGATGCTAGTCCATAGGGTCTTTGAGAGGGCGAGGGTGGAGGTTACCAGGATTTAAACTGGATATCAATGTTTTGGGGGGTTCGTAGACATGTCTTGATGACGTGAAATTTGGAGGCCTGAATCTGGTTTGTATTATGTTTGGCATTGGCATGAGGATAGGAATAACCAGGTGGTTCGGCGTCGGAATGGAAAAGTATGCACATCCAACTTGGTGATACATCGATAATAATGTAAGAAGTTCTTGCATGAGCCGACGAGGCCGCAGGTAGCAAGACATGGGCTACCTAGTATCCACCTTTCTTCGCTTGTCACTCTCATACCGGTCTCGCTCTCTGGATGGTGACCGTTTCCTCCGCTCACCGTGGTCGCGATCACGATCGCGTCTTGGGGACGGCGACCGGCGCCTCTCCCTGTGATCATCATTTCGATGTCTGTCACGGTCCCGGCCACCATCCCTATCTCGATCCCGGTGCCGGTCTCTGTCTCCGTCCCTGTCACGGTAACGGTCCCGAGAACGGTCTCTGTCGCGGTCGCGATCCCTATCGCCTCCCCTATACCGATCCTCGCCACGAGACCGGTCATCACCCTTTGATCTTTCGGGAGCACTCTTCCGATCACCGAGCGGAATGGCATTAGAGCCCTTCGGCCCATCACCGCCCCTATCCCTGTACCCATCGCTACGCGAGTCATCTGGCTGGAATCTTTCATCTCCAAACCTTGCAAACTCCCTCCCCGGCCTGTTGTCATGCAGTCGGCCCCACTGTCCCGTATCCTCGCTCTTGAGATCTCTGTACTTGGTGGCGCCCTTTCTTCCCAACTTGGTCATGTCTCTCAACTGCAGCGCCTTCGGCAACAGCTCCCGGTTCTTAACATCGTCCGCAAACCTCGCGCCCATAATGTCTCGCTTATCCAGTCCCATCTCCTTGCTCTCATCCTGGTAGAAAGCACCCTTGTGGAAGTACTTTTGCATGTACGCCATCTTGCCTTTGCCCTCCTTCTCCTCCTTTTGCTGCTGCAGGTGTTTCTCATCTTCGGCACGACGTTCTTCTTCCGTGAGGTTCCGCCGGCGCTCGATCTCTGCGAGCTCCTTCTCCTTCGCCTCGATGGCCTCGCGCTCGCGACGCACACGCTGGAGCTCGCGCAGCTTCCAGGCAGCGTATTCGGCTTCGGGGTCGATGTCGTCCGTGTCGTCGATTTGGTCGTCTTCTGGGTCGGTGTCGTCATCCCAGTGCTTCTTGCCAGCGGCGCGGGCGGCAATGTCTTTCTTGATTTGCTCTTCGACAAGCTCGTCAGCGGCGCGGCGGCGGGCCTCTTCGGCAGCTGCTTCGTCTTCTTCGGGTGTTGACTTCTTCCCTGTTGAGGTGGAGTTGGACGCGGTTACCCCAGCTTCGCGGTCGGCCTTGCGAATGAACTTTGGTCGCAGCATCAACCGCCTTGGTGCTTCCTCTTCTTCCGAGCTCTCTTCCTCTTCCGACTTTTCTTCCTCGCTACCACTTTCCTCTTCCTCTTCGTCTTCCTCCTCTGTCACGAACCCTTCCTCTCTTGCTTTCTGTTCGGCCGCAATGCGCGCCTTCGCAGCTGCCTCCCTTCGCTTCTTTTCTTCTTCCTCGTCGTCTTGGGCGCTGCTGCCTATCCCGACGGCTTTCAGGTTGATCTTGCCATCGTTGCCACGGCTGATGATTCGGCCGGGACCTGCTGCGTTGTTGAACTTGGGCGCTGGCGCCTTCCGTGTGGGAGGCTTCTTGGGGGCCTCCTCCTCGTCTTCGGAAATGTTGTCGGATTCGGATTCGGAGTCGACGCCGGTGGGCTTGCCGGCGCGGTAGCGCGGTGCCTTGACCGGGTTGGCCGTCATGCTCTTAGCTGGCGGCATGGTGGGCGTGGGTGTGGGCGTGTAAAGCTGATATCGGGTTGGAAATGCAAGGCTGAAAGATTAAAGTACAGATAGCGAGCCCAAAAGGATGAAATGGAGTTCAGAATGATATGGGAAGTGCAACTTTCATATCCGGGTGGTAATGATGAAATTACACTGCAACGGTCAAGTACGATACGTGCAGTAAATTTCGTGACGCGGCAAGTGGACCTTGCATGGCACAGCGGATGTTTGCCCGGCGCAGCTACCGAATGCCCCGCATGACAGCCCTGGTTCAGGCTTTCGTTGGTCTGTGCTTTCCGACTTGCAGCGACGCGACGAAAGGAACAACTCTAGGACAGGAAGGAGCTCCAAGACTTACAGAAAGCGCCCCTCCAGGCAGAAGGAAGGCAACGATGCCATTTGGCAAAGAAACAAGACACTGAGGAAGGTACGGAACTCAGCCAAGACAGGAAGATAGTCCTGGAAGCAAGGTGGGGGACGAAGAATTTGGCGCATATATTCTGGGCTCCCCAGCTCTGTTCGACCCGTTCGTTTTCACCTCCATCAATCATTTCAATCTCTGGGGATCCGCCATTCACTGCACACATCCCCACCTCTCTATAAGATCCCTTCTCCCTCCGACTTTTGTCCTCTGCTCAAGCTTCACTTTTCCTCATTCGATACGCTCTCTTGCCAGTCTCCGCATCCCACGTGTTGCACAGCATCAGCGACATTTCAGCAACACGGTCTTCTTTCCTCCTCCGACCTCCGTTGTCTCACGTCTCATCGTCCTACAACTCATGAGGCACAACCGTACGATCATCCATCAGCCTCCCACCAGCAGCATATTTGCCTTCCTTTCCTGCCCATAAGGTTCTCGTTCAGGCGTTGTTCCTTGTCGACATTGCCTTGGGGCTCGATCTTCTTCCCAGTGCGGTTTCGTCATCAGCGCCGCAGGGCGTGTCATCGACTCTGGTCTGGTCTTGAGGACGGGTCCGTCATCAAGGCGATCCAGTAAAAGTCATCCGCAGACTCTTCCAATATCGTATGTCTCTGCTCTCACACCGCACATCACTCGTTTGCGCTGGAAACTGACCTCGGTCTCACATCCAGACCAATGCTGCGAAAATCGACCACCTGGTAGCTGAGCACAGGAACGAGTCGCTCGACAACCTGGTTTCTCTTCATCAAAGCCAAAGGATGGCGATCATCCCGGCACCAGCAGAGACAAGAAGCGCCCCTGCCTTCGCACGTCCCTTGTCTGTCCTTGCCCCTCCTCAACCAGCATTGGCGCGCAGTTCCTCCTATCGCGCAGTCTCGCTGATCATTACAGAACCACCTTCCAACACCGTCCTCACCTCGCATCATTTGTGAGGGCGGCGAAGTCGGCCTCTGCACCTCCACGCGGTGCCGCCCGGGAACCTGAATGCTGATTCCACCTTTTCGCGCCAAGTTACTCACGCCCATGCGCGCGAAAACGACTGGATACTCCTTCGACAGCATTCAGAGCCAACGCAGAGACGCAACCATAAGTCTTGTCACGGCCACAATGACGGACTGATCACCCGAATCACAGGCCGGATGGATCCTCCGACAGGACTACCACGGGGAAGTTCGATGAGAGCAGAGGCGATCGTACCCTCTTACCTCTCCTTTCACAGGCGACCCCACCATCCCCTCCGATTGTGTTGTAAACCACAGTTGGGCAGGAGTTTGGTCCTCGAAGTAGCTGATGTGCAAAGTGTCTTTCCGCAGCTATGATCATACTCCTGTTATCGGCCGTCGCCGAGGGTGCTCACATGCAACACACAGATTGCAGGCTGGAAACAGCTTATCTCTTGTATTCTGCGTTGATCATCTGGATGAGACCAAAGACACCGTTACATATCGAATTGCGAACATACAACATCCGGTGTCCAAGTGTCTTGGCCCGGGGCCCGGGCGCCATTCTTTTTTAAAGTTTTTGCGGATGGCGCCTGGGTCTGATGACGACTGGAGTATCCGTCGTCGTCGTTCTCTCGGAGCACGCCAGGCGTGTTTTGAGAATGAGGTGTGCCGCTGTGTATGAGCTGGGCGGGTTCGATTCCTGTTTCTTTGGGCCCTAGTTTGGAGGGACGGCTAACACGGCGCCACTGCCTTGCGATCTTGATGGCTATCCTTTACTCGGTGAAGGATAGGCCGATCGTGGTGCGCAGAAAAAAAATGGACTTGCAAAAATCACCCAAAGACGTCATGTGTTTTCCTGGAGGGTTGGGCAGCTTGATGTGGACGGAACTGTTGGACCTGTTGGGGTTTTGGCGGAGAGGTCGTAACGTCGATGGTGTATCATTCTTGATGTGTCTGTAAAGTAGCTCTGCTAGCGTACTGGCCGACAGAAGATATTCGAGGGCTCATCGGGCTGGGTGTCAAATGTCGATGTGACCAACCAGGCCTTCTGGAAGCACAATAAGGCCGCCCCGCATCATCAAGTATGTTGCTTTGCACTTAGAATTTCAGACTCAATCACATTTGGTGCTAGACAATCTTGCCGTGCCCTCTGATCTGCCTCGAGATGTGGTTGACATTCCATTCCTTGCCTCGTGCGATCTTATGTTTGCCCAGTTAGGTACTTGACAGTCAAAAGCCAACGACCTAGATTATCTGAAATGCTTAAAGGTAGCCCCAATGCTACCTGTCCAAACACCAAAACATAGCCAGCCAGAATGGCCCTAGGCTAAAGAGACAGTTAAAAGGGTCTGCTTCACGTCCCGTCCACATCGGTCGCTCCTTCCTTCGACACGAGGAAAGTAGACACTTGCCTGGTGAGATAAAATCAAAACCGCAACGTGCCAGCCGTTCCTTCCCAGGGCGATCCAGCGTGGAGGTGATGTACCTCTTTGAAAGTTAACCGGCCCATCCACGGCAGAACTGGATTGCTGATGACTTCTATCGCAATATCCCTTTCTTTATGGTGTTCGTTTAATGTTTCGCACAAAGCCTTGTTCTTGTTGTCCCGTCTGGCAGCATCATTTTGTCAAAAACAAAATTACATGTAGATTTTACGATATATCATCAAGTGAAAGTAAAGTGACTGAAACATCCATTTCTGCTCGCCTAAATCACCCGGAAGAGACTTCATCATCTGCAAGAGCTATTGATCCAGAGCCAAAATCAGATCACCATTTCCTGGATGTTCCGGAAGACACGCAGGACAATGAACACACTCCCCATACGTGTCTGGAAGTCTTCTTTTGAATTCTGGATGAAGTCAGCCCCGATCAAGATGGTAAGGAGCAATACATATAAGGACTCCCAAACATCCGCCATTCTTCCCGTTTCCCATAACCCAAGGCCAGTTCTTCACTCACCACCTTGCAGACTCCCATCATTCAAGAACCCAAACCAACACCCCACGCGCTCAAACTACACGACACAATTGGAGTTTACCAAACCTACCACCGTCTAAGAGATGAAGCAGACAGCGAGACGTATTTTCCCTCCCATCAACATGAATGCACCCGCCCCGCGCGGAAGCAGCTACAGTGACTCTTACTCCCATGAGAGCTGCCCCACGTCCTCTTGCGACTCTTACTTCGGTTACATTTACAACAATGGCTACAACTCTAACACTGAAGAGTTGGACGAGGACGAGGACGACGATGACGATGAGGAGGGTCTGGAGGGGCTTGATGGTTGGGATCAGTCCTCCGCCTCCGCCTGTCAGTCGCAGATCACTGACCCGTTTTCCATGTCTTCCATGTCTTCTCTCTTCGGTTCTTCTTCTTCTTCTTCTTCTTCCTCTCAGCAACAACCTCAGTGTTCCTTCGGCGCTCCTCCTCCTCCTCCTCCCGTACCCCTAAGTTCCAGGGGAAAGGGACCTCGAATTGCTCAGCGATGTTCGTGCCAGAAAACTTCCAAGGGGTTTTGCAACATCTCCCCTTCCGGTCCTCCCAGCGGTAATGGCAGCGGACAGAACCAAAACCAGAACACCACCACTGAAACTCAGCTTTCCCAGCTCTCCATCTTTAGCAGCAACGGACAGGCCGGAACCGACAACCAGACCCAGACTCAGACTCGAACTGACAGTCAGGCCCTGGGACATTTGTTGGGCGGTGGTCTTAGTGGTGCCAACATGAAGGGCAAGAATGGGCACGGCAACGGCATGATCAAGAACTTGAATGTGTATAACCCCAATATAACTATCCAGGTGACGCCGGAGAACTTTAATAAGTTCAGCAAGTTCTTTCCTCAGAAGTCAGGCAATGGCAACGGGAGTAAGGGAGCACACATGTAGTTGCGTGAAGACTAGGAAATCAGCGTGCTTGATCGTTTGATCATGGATGAGGCTTTTCAGCGGATATTTGGTGCAAGTTGATGTGGTTTGGATTTGAAAGGGTTATGGATAGTGATCATGGTCGTGGAAGCGGGAGGGAGAGGAATTTCTTTGGATACATGGTAATAGCTGCAATGAAATCTTTGGTTCAGCTCAAAATAACAGTCTGCCTTCTGTAATGTTTGTTCGAGGTTGGTATTACATGATGATTTGCGTGAGGAAGATGATGAGAGAAGCCGAAGACATGTGATACAGTTGTCTTGAAGGGCTTCGTCATCCTTCCTCATCAGAGAGACGGTGAGACCTGGGTAAGATAAGGCAACCACAAGGTATCACAACAGGTCTTTGGAACAATACCTCAGTCAACATCATGAACAGAGACTTCCAGGGAGTAGCCATGCCAGTCATGAAAGCTGAGTGAGGGGTAACGAGATTCTCCGCTGCATGAGGAGGCCGGGATCAGGAAGTGGTTATATCATGATAAGACCGAGTGAAGACAATATCAAGAGATGTTGAAGCTGAAGTTCTTGGTAATAGCGGGGAAGCATCTTCATTGCCAGGATCCCTCGGTCATCTTTTGCTGCGAGGAGGTTGCAACGGCGCAAAAGCGTTGCTTGCACCGCACCTTTTCCTCGACCACGGTTGGTTGCATCTTTTCCGGACATCCTGGGTTGGCAGTAGAATCGTGGTAGCTAGCCAGGCTAGCAAGGATCGTGACAAGCCCGATTGTTCAACCTCGTCAAGGTAAAATCTCGTCAATACACGTGATGGAGGCGTCGTGTAGACTGGAGACAACAGGACAGGCAAGCTCCTTTGCTATCTCCCGAAGGCACACAAGAACACACAAACGAGCTTGTCCTCCATTTGTGGTGTTGCGGAGTTGAAGGTTTTCCTCTCATCTCCGGGCTCCCCTCTTCTCGTTCAAAAAGATAGGTCGAACAGACCATGGTGAACATGGATACTATGGAGTAGCATGGCCCGTTGACGCGGCCAGCCGGACCGAGCAAGGTGAGAAAACTGTCGTCCTATCGACGATGCGAGATGGTTTGGTGCAGCGTGCTGTGTGCTGCGAGCGTGCGTGCATTGCATGAAAGACTGCAGGACGCAATACGGAGCAAGGAAGTAAGGTACACAGAAAGAACACATGGAGGGACCTACATTAGTTCACTGATGGCCGCAGATGCGTACTTCATTCGTCATAACGAGATGATCATCCAAGGTTCGGAGGGATATATACCGGATCCACCTCCCTCTTCTCCCTCGTCTTGGTCCTTTGTTGATTCCCTCCGTTGATGATGCCGGACCACGGTTCCTGACAGATTGCATTGACGATATCGAGATGTGAGATTCAATGAGATGGCTGCTCTTGCCAATTGATGGCTGAACGGATAAGCATGAACGAGGCAAGAAGTGAGGTTGATTGGTGATAGCGGCTGCCGTCTGAGTGTGATGAGAGCCGATGGGGACGCGCGAAAACGACGCACAACAAGCGACTATTGGCCAACTGTGGCAAGGATTTAGACGCCCATCTCATCCGCTAAACCCAGATTGGTTAAGTCCTGTAAGTGATCACTCGAAAGCGAGTACCCACAGCGGACAGGAACACCGACCGACGTCTCCCACACCTCATGGAATGTGCGGGGCCTTGACCACCTAGTGCCTGGTTGGCTGCATCGAGAACTGCATCTTCTTCTTTTCAACTTCTTCTTTGGAAAGTGCAATCGTCAACACGCCTTGCAGGACCGTCAAGGACCGTCAACGCAATACCTAGATCTCCGGTTCTGGCTACCATGGGTGCTCACCTGCTTAACCGCCCATCATGCAGTCGCATTGGTCAGTAGCATTGGTGGACCCAGAGCTCAACGACTTTGAACGTGACAGGCACCATCGCCATGGACACACCCTCGACACCCTTACCTCGCAGCTTCGTGATATCGATTGATGCCCACATTGCCTGGAAGCATCTCCCTGGCCCCGGCCTTGTTATTGGCCTCGCGTGGGAGACGGCCAGATGCGTGGTACTTGCGCCATCACTTGTGCTATTGCACCGACAGAGCCGACTGGCTTTGATCAGATAGCAACCCCTCTCTGCCGTCACTCTATCACCGACCAGCCATGGTCACCAACAAGGCGGCCATGGTCTCTTGTTGATGCATGCCGTTGTGGACCAAGGCCTATTCTTAGGTAACCACCCGTCTTTCCCCCTCTTGATGATATGTTGATATAAGGCTCAGTTTCCTCCCTCTCTTTCCATTTCTCTTTCTTCTTTTTTTTTCTTCAGCAAGTTCTCAAACTTCCAAAAGCCAGTTGTGTTTTTTCCCCTCCCCCCCTTTCTTTCCCCTTTCCCATCGTAGAGCTGTGCTCTATCGATTAATTCACTTTCACTAATACACCAAAAAATCAAATCACGGTAGCTTGCTGGTCTCGCTATCCCCCAAATTCACACTCACATACCCCCTAAAGCACTAACTGGTTTTTGCTTGCTCGACTCGCCGTCATACGCGCCAATTTACATTCTTCTCAAGATACGTTTTTAGTTTTATTTTCAGCATTACCCCTTAACCAGTCAACATGTCCGCCATTCAGCTTTCGTTCTCTCTCCGTGTTTCTTCTGGCGTCAAGACCGTCCATCTTCTTGGTTCCTGGGACAACTACGCCGGCCAGCTCCCCCTTTCCAAGGACAAGACCTCCTCCAAGTCCGGCTCGTGGAAGGGCACCTTCCGCTTCCAGCCCGCTCTTGTCCAGCCCGGCCAGCGCTACTGGTACTACTACATCATCGATGGCTACCACGTCTCCCACAACCCCTCCGAGGAGTTCACCGTTGAGCCTACCACCGGCCGCTCCCTGAACATCCTCGACGTTCCCAAGTCTTCTTCCTCCTCCAAGAGCTCCTCTCGCCACTCCCGCGACTCCGTCAAGTCCTCCAAGCGCGAGTCCCTCTCCGTCGACATCCCCAAGGGTCGCCCTCTCTCCATCTCCCAGATCAAGGCTCCCAAGCCCATGTCTCCCCACGCCACCCGCCACATCCTCGATGCCGACTACAACATTGACGAGCTCTCCACCCGCTTCGCCTCCACTGGTATCTACGACGAGTACGATGAGGACGTCATCACCGACTTCGACATGCGCTCCTCCCCCGTCTCCTCCACCGGCTCCTCCGTCAGCTACCGCTCCGACAGCTCCAGCCCCAGCTCTTCGCTCTCCGGCTACTCCACCCCCGCTTCGGACTGCTCCAGCTGCATCTGCGAGCGCTACGGCATCACCCGCAAGGGCGAGCGCGTCCGTCTCGACTGCGGTGGCTCCCGCTGCGGCTACGAGGACTCCTGCTCCTCTGAGGATGAGGAGAGCTACGTTGAGCGCAGCTCTCGCCGCAACGGCATTGTCGTCCGTGCTTAAGTGGCTTCGCCCCTGCCTCGGGTGAGGAATCCAAAGAAGACTCCATCCTCCACGACTTTTGGAAGGGAACTCAAGTAGGAACGTTTGTGTGTTGTGTGCAGCCCGGCCTTATTAGTGCCATTAATTTGCCACCCACCGTCCCATACTCCCAATCCGGTCAACCAAGAAGACATATCGACGTCCCAGTCTCGATTCCAGCTTTCAGATGTTTGCGCCTAGTTCGCCATCTCGTCGCGCGGAATTCGATGAGAGATTAATACGGTCCGATCACGCTCACTTTCAGTTGTTGAATAGCGACTGCAGCGAGAAAAAGTGTCAGGCGACTCAGCTCTCCCAAGTGACTGAAGTATGTTGAAGTCAAGGTTTCTGTCCCCTTGCGCGCAAGCCCAACCGGCTGGTCCCTCGGGTTCGCGTCGAGGTACAGACCTCATTCATCATTACATCCTTCACTGTCGCTTTGCTTCGACACCTTTTGCTGCCCATCTGCTTTCCCACTATTGTGGTTAATGCTGCGGCCCTCACTCCACACTTGCTTGCTTGCAAGTATGTGTGTTCCTGTGAAGTCGAAAAAGAAAACTTTTCTTGAGATGTATTTTGCGTGTTTTACTCAACACCAAACTTTTTTTGTCAAGCCTCGGAGTACTTGGCCCCACTGGTTGGTGGTCAGGTCCAGCTTCGGGATATAATATTTCACCCTTTGTCAATGATGGCACTTCTCCTGGTCACTTGGAGGAGCTTGGCCTACATACTTGTTTCTGTCATTCTTGTGGCGCTTGAACTGGATGGTTTTTGGAAAGTTCAAGACTGGCTGCTCAACTTTTTGTATGACTTATGAAGATCATGAAAACTCACAAAAAAAGGAGGAATTGGAATTGGAATCGTGGAGGAAGAAAACTGGCAGATAATTCTTGAAACAGCATAAATTGCTGCAGAGGCCAGATTAGCTTAGATACGCTGCTTGAAATCTATGCCTTCGTTGGATATTTTGATCACAAATCAGTGCCTTTGCTATTTGCATTCCGTGACTCCTGCACGATTTCAAGGTCCAATTCGCGACCATGCAAACTGTCTCTAGATCTAGAATCCCATGGTTTCCTTGTCTTCCTCCAGCAGTCCTACATATTTCCGTCAGTTCTCGAAAATATGTATGCATCAATATGATCCTCGCCCGTCCTCACACATCAACGGATGATGCGAATGACCCGATGATCCTTTCGCCTTTTCCCGACCAATTCATACTTGCTACTTGGGGAAACTCCCGCCGAAGGAAACTCTCTAGCAGTTACTCAACATCGCTACTAGGGTGCTTTTTTCTTTCTTTCTCAATTTGTCAAAGAAATGAATGAGGTGAAAGACAGGCAGGTCGGTTCTGTTTTCATATAGAACGACCTATAAGAGAGAAGTGAAGAGAGAAGTGAATAGATATTGTAGTGATATGAAAGAAAAGACGAAAAGACAGACCAAGTAAAGTAGATCCAAAATAAAGAAGGGACTGGATATAAATTTTGAAGGAGAAGTGAATAAAATGTAAGGCGCCAGACATAAGCAAACGTTAGTGGGAGAAACGCGTTACCTTCGTCATTTTCTCTCCACTCAAAGTTTGAAATTACTCTGTTCAGTTACCAATTCACCTCCAATAATTACTTAAGCAACCTGAAAACTACGGGAAGTCCAACAGCGGCAGCTCCGGACATTCGAAGCCGATCAGAACTTACAACAATACCCATTGAATGACAACAAAGTCGCCCATGGAATTCGGAACCCCCAAAATCCGACAACGGCACAGTCGGACCATCCATCCATTCATTCATTCATTCATTCATTCATTTCGGATATCGTCATACCGCCGCGAAAAGTTCTTATTTCCGCTTGTTTCTCGGTAACCGGCTCACCCGGTCGGTTAAATTTGGTGTTCATTTCCTTTCTGTTGTTAGAGGCCTCCATGACGGTCGTGTTCTTGGCGTATAATACGCGAAGAAGCGAAATGGAAAAGCGAGCAGCGAGTGGGAATGAGATTGTTTACTTTTTTGTGGGAGAAAGAAAGACGCTAGGGTAGTGATGTAATGCTTGGTAATTCTATTCACTAACTAAAATGGTTTGTTTGGCTTCCCTCACGGTGTCATACAGGTTCGTGTTGTATGCATGTTGTGTAGGTACCATTCCCAGTCAGTCTATGTGGTAACGGTATGTCACATCCCCTCTTCCCTGAGAGGGCAAGTTCGTAAAGGGATATCCAAGAACTCCTGTGCATGCAAATGCTATCATGACCAGCCAGCCAGAAAAACCTGACCTGGCCTGGCCTGTTGTATCCCGACCCACCGACGAATCGGTGTTGAGAAACGATGCCGTCCGGGTAAAAAGCAGACCTTCAATCCCTCCAACGCCATGCAATGAAAAGCCAAAATCAAAAAATTAACCCATCCATTCCCTTCCCCTTCTTAACCGACCCTGCGGGCGAACTCATCCACTCCGAGCTCTAACCAGCGTGGATGATCCTCCCATCGGGCTTGATCAGCCTCCTCCCGCTCTTCAGATCCCGCTTGCTCGCACAGCAGCATCCCATGCCGCTGTGCACCGCGAAGCTCCACATGGTGAAGCCCGTGGCGATCCACATGAAGATGAACATGTACGTGCCGACCTCCGCGTGGATGTTGAGGTCCGACTGCGCTTCGGCCGCGTACTTGAAGGCGAAGCTGATGACAGTGCCGATGATCGAGGCAGCCAGGACCAGGATCATGGAGGCGAACGAGAAGATGGAGAGCGGGAGGGACCACCACCGCGACTTGACGGGCAGGACGGGCGAGACGAAGATGAGGACGAAGTTAAGAACGCAGGCGGTCAGGAAGAAGCCGAACATGATCTGCGAGGTGATGCGCAGGACCGAGAGGATGGTGATGATGGCGGTGGGGATCGCGACGGTGGCGCCGGAGAGAAGCTCGCTCATAATGACCTCGACCGGGTTGAACCAGTAGAGCGTTTCGGGCTTGGAGCAGTAGGTGATTCCTCTGTGATGTGTTAGCATGACAAGTCCGTGGATAGGAGGGGAAAAGGTTGACTAACTCAGATTGATATCCCTCGCAAAAGTTCCACAGACCAACTTGGTAAAAGTCATGCAGTCCTATACTTTGAGCGATACTATTGATCAACTGCGCATTTGGTACCGATGCCGGGATGATGTCGGCCAGGTTGAGCTTGTAGAAGTAAACATTGCGAAGCACGGCCTTGTCGGATGTGTTGCCAACGAGAATCTGTACTACTGGTCAGCTACATGTAACGTGAGTGGATAGTGACCTCGAGTTAACATACCAGTATCAGGAACACCCAAGACACCAGGTACCCAAAGGATGCGCTATAGGCGAAGAATCGCCGTAACCTCGTTGCTCGCTTGATCTGTTCATCACTGGGGCTCCCTTCCTCTCCTGGGAGTGTCTGTTCGGAGCTTGCTGGTCGTGTTGGTGGTTGGGAAGAGTATCGTTCTTTGGTTTCGTCGTCCGAGCTGTTCCTCTTTCGGAGGTTCAGTAGTGATTTTAGGGCCATTGTTCTGTACGTTGTGCTGTTTCCGGATCCCAGGGATTTGGAGGGTAGTGATGATGGCCTTGGGTGCGCAGTTGCACCTTCTTTCTCGTCAAACTTCGGTTAAGGAGAAGAGGCCGGCCCTTTCAGAGAGTGTTGTCCCAAGTTTATCTGGAGTGGTGTTGCTGGTGGTGGAGATTGTGGTTTAGGGGACTTTTGAGGTCTAGGGGTCCCGGAGTTGGCGAGAGTGATGACGACGGGGCTTTGCTCCGGTCAACGGCGGGAATTGCAGAACCAAGTCGAAAAGTCTGAAGGTCGGTCTTCGCAGGAAGAAGCCGATAGTAGCGGCAGAAGACGGATCGCGGCAAGAGAAAGAGCGCGGAATTTGATAATAGTAGGCTGGGGATCGACTGGTTGGTAGATTGATGAAGTGATGTCGTTATCAAAAAGCAGGCTTGTTCAGGTTACGATCGCTACAGCCACCGACTGCTTGGCAGATTGGTTTATTGGGACCTCGTCTGATGGATGATGGAGCAGCGCAATCAACCCTTGGGCAGTGAATGGTTGGGTGGTTGGGGGTCTGTGCTGTTGATCAATCGACAAACGTGGACGACAATCAGGATGTCGTCGTCTTGCGATTCTGGGCAATCGTCAAGGAAGAAGGAGCGAGAGACAGAAGATCTATCATCAGTCAGCATCAGAAAGGGGAGTGTGTTTGGGATTTCGGCCAATTTCTGTGCACCCGGCGCTGCAATTGGCTCGCGTGCCTTTCTCACCGTCAGCGGTCAGGAAGGAAGTGGAAGGGTTCAGCCCATTACCCAAAAGTGGACAGAGAATCCACAAAGCACTCCTGGCCGTCGGGGAGTTTTCTCTCTTGTGAAACCCCGGCGTTGAAGAGTTCCATTCGGCTGTGGTTTGGGCTTGCCAATTTTATTTAAGTTCTCCATTTGCAGTGACTGTTCCTATTCGCGGCTAATAGGCGCCTTCATCCTAACTAGACCTTAAGAGTCTCTTAGACGCCAACAACCGCCTTGCAAAGCCTGGACACACAATAGGAACTCTTCCCATTCACCCAGTCACCTAACAATTGCAGGCTTCCAGCAGAGCCTCCACGGCATCCATCGTATTGTCCAAAAGCTCACCTCTATGTATTGATGTTTCAAACAGGTCGGTTCTAGAGCATTGCCCAGGAGTCCGAGGGCCCCCTGAGGGGTTGAGAGGGGCTCTTAGTTGCTGCCCAAGATGGGAAAGCGGCGATCGTATTTTGTCTTGGCAGCAATGTCGTTGAGGCTTGTTCAAGTGCGACGTCATACCAGAAAAAAAAAATGCAAGCGGCACCAGCGAGGCATCTTGTGCTGTCAAAACTGCATTGTGTTCAGATGACTTCTTTCAAAACACCATTATCAACATCGTGAGTTTCCAATTGGCGATTTCCTCAACCCAAGCTCGATCCAAGCTCGAGCCAAGGTCTTGATTTCGACTCTGAGAAAGAACCCTGACGATGACCAAGCCTCTGATGCCAGGGTCGTAGCTGCTGAGAACAAGCCCCGCCAGTCGGTTCCAGGGCGCTGATGGAGTGATGCGGCAGTGCTTCTTGGCTCACTCGGCTGCGGCTTCAGCGGCTACACGTGTGGACCGTGCCAAGCTGGCCTTTTCCTTCCAGACGGGGGTCGTAGGGGGTCGGAACTTGAAGCGCTCTTCACTGCGAAAGCATCCAGACGCGCCCGTTAATTCAGTTGGCAGAAGTCTCTGGCCAATGATCAATCCAAGCTTCAAGGTTGGAGCTGATGAACTTGTTGTTTGATTCTAGTCGTCATCTGTTTTTATCCTCTCGTTAACCCCAACCAAAACCTTAACCCATCTCTCCGTCTCCCTGTCCGGCATTTGATGCTCTCCTAGGACGGGATTCCTGGTTCCCATTCCCCCTCCCTCCTACAACTTGTATTATTTGGATCTTTACCCTAGAGCTCTTCAGGCCAGCTTGCTTGGGTGGACACAGAATTCACCATGACTTCCCTTACAAGGCGTCTGGGCTGCCTGCTCGGAGTGCTTTCCTTGGGCACTAGCCTTGCCCATGGCCAGTCCATAACCACAATCAACGGCGAAGAGGTGACCATGTTGACTGGCACAAAGACCGAACGCACGACCTCATCGATACCAACAAACCTATATCAAACATATACCACACGCATCACGCTTGGAACGACTACAGACACAGCATCAACCATCATCGCTTCGGTTTCAGGAAACGGCACCGATGTCGCGCTCACTTCAGCATCAGCTTCCGAGACTTCCAGCGTAACGCTGAGCTACCTGACGGGCACCAACTCGCACTCGACATCGACCTCCAACGCGACTGCGTCGAGCACAGAATCTCCGAAGCCCGTACCTACGAACACACGGCCGTGCAATAACTATCCCGAATTTTGCGACCGCAAGTATAGCAACATTACCGAGGTCGGTTGCCACAACAGCCCCTTCGTCAGGGCGAATTCCGCTGCCGCGAACCAACAGCTCGGCGTCGTCGATCAGCTCAATGATGGCGTCCGTTTCCTCCAAGCCCAGATTCAGTGGACTGCCAACGATTCAGTGCCGCACTTCTGTCACACCACCTGCGATCTCTTCGATGCCGGTCCCATCACCGAGTGGCTCACCACCGTTAAGGACTGGGTCGTGGCCCACCCCTATGACGTCGTAACCATTTTGCTTGGCAACGGCAACTACTCAACGCCTGACTTCTACGTCCCCCATATCGAGAAGACGGGCATTCTCCGCTATGTCTTCACCCCGCCTGTTATTCCCATGGCACTCGACGACTGGCCGACCCTGTCGCACATGATCCTGACTGGTCAGCGCGTCGTCATGTTCATGGACTACATGGCCAACCAGACAGCCTATCCGTGGCTTCTGGACGAGTTCAGCCAGATGTGGGAGACCCCGTTCGATCCGACCGACCAAAACTTCCCGTGTGTCGTCCAGCGGCCGCCTGACCTGCCGCCCGACCAGGCCAAGAACAGGCTGTATCTGATGAACCACAACCTGAATGGGGAGGCTAACTTGCTCGGAAACGTCCTCAACGTGCCAGACCTGAGTCGGATCAACGTGACGAACAGCGCGGAGGGCTTTGGAAGTCTGGGATTGGCGGCAAATAACTGTCGATCGGATTGGGGCCGCGCGCCCAACGTGCTCAACGTGGATTACTACAATATGGGAGAGCCTCCCGGAAGCGTGTTCGAGGCGGCGGCGAGAGTCAACAATGTGACGTACAACAGGAAGTGCTGTGGCGAGGAGGCCAGCTCGGCTCAGAGAATCGAGGCCATGTTGAAGGTGCCTTTGACTCTGGGCTTGATGTGGGCTGCTTTCTGGATACTGGTTTAAGCATCACGTTCTGATCGTATACATCAGCGGCTGGTTGTCTTTCTGTTTTCGTGTTCACATCTGGCTCGTACCGGATGTGTCTAGCATTTGCATGGCGTTTCGGTTCTGGTCACGGGAAGCCGGACAGAAGTCTGGAAGTAGAAGGAGTTCTTATGAAGATATTATTAATCAAACTCTTCCCTCAAAACACCTCTTTCGATATTTCGGCCCTTCTTTGCCGATGCCGGTCGACGGTCGACGATTCTAGACCTTCAACTCATCGCGGAGTCGGAATGACGTCTGCGGGGAAACCGTCACACAAAAGACAAAACCTCAAAAAGTGCCAACCGAACCCCTGCCGCGTGCATCCCGTTTCAGTTTAGCGGCGACATCGGGCGACGTGAGCCGAACCGAGGTACAATCGGCTTCCCCACGTCCACGCGACACTTGCGACGACTCGGCACCACTCGGCGTCTGTCAATTAACAATCATCAACTTCCACCCGCAACTTGTTCTCTCCACAACTCCTTCTTCGACACTTCTACCCGTCGTCTACCGCGCTTGCATATACGCGACTACTCCTCATCCCATCTTTCACTTCCTCGTTGTTGTGTCAACAGTCGCAAATCACCCAAGGATCTACCCTTACACAAACCAAACCATTAAGATGTCTCAGACCTTCACCAAGAGCCAGGTGGCCGAGCACAAGGACGATAAGTCCATGTACATCATCATTGATGATGGTGTTTACGATATCACCAGTATGTTTTCTTCTTTTCTTCCCCGTCCCCTCAACCCTCTCATATTTCCTCCCTCTACACCTCCCTTCAACTCCTCCCTTGCTTCCTATTCCCTCCCCTCGGCGCAATCATCTATACCAACACAACCAACACGCAAACCAAACTACGAAGCCAAGAAATATGACAAAGAAACCCTGATAACTAACCTCAACACGAAATATAGACTTCCTCGACGACCACCCCGGCGGCGCCAAGATCCTCAAGCGCATGGCTGGCAAGGACGCCACCAAGTCCTTCTGGAAGTACCACGGCAAGAGCGTGCTGGAGAAGTACGGCACCAAGCTCAAGGTTGGCACTCTTGCTGAGGCTGCTAAGCTATAAGCTAAAGCATGTCTTGTGAGCGTGGGGTGTGTTGGTGTTGGTGTTGAGCGAAGAAGCGCGATGCGATGGGGACGGGCGAATGGGGAGCGAGCGGGAACGGGAATCGATACTCGGGAATCGGGGATCGACGAGATCCGACACAGACGCAAGAAAAGGGAGGAAGCATGGAAAGCAGTGCGCAAGCTTCCTACTTGCCATTCGACCGACGACAGTCGCGATGTCAAACCACAACTCGCACCATCCCATCTCATCCCCGTTCGCCGTTTCTCAGTTCGTCTGGTCTGGTCTGGACCGGCCAAGTCCAGTTGTCGACTTGGATAGACTAGGGGAATCTCGACAAGGGAGGCGAATTGAACGAAACGAACGAAGGGGAACTCAGGATATAGGAAAACAGGCCTAGAGAGAAAGGGAGGCCCGAAAGCAGCGAGCAACAGCTTGAGTGGCAAAGCGGGCACTTATATACCCAGAATCTTGTATAGCGAATGAGATTTTTTTGAACAACTTAACCTTAGCCACCCTCCCTCAACCCTCACTCAACCCTCACTCAACTCGGAAGGGGTGTTGTCTGACGTTGTTTGGTGAATGGTAACCGGGACCGAACATGTCGCATGTGAACATGGAGGTTGACGATTGCTTCCCGGATCTTTTCCTTGCATAGTAGAGGTAGGTAGAGTTGGCGTTGACATTGCTGTTGCATCTGTTGCAAGTGCTGCACTCGTTAACATACGCGAAATACGCTACATCTACCGCAAAGACTCGGGGCATTGATTTTCAGCTAACTGGGAAATCAGGCATAATTAGCCATATGTATGTCCGAATATGTGCATTTTTATGCCCGCAAAAATAGTGGGCGAGACGTGTTGCCACCCCGGAGCACTGTAAATTCGATTTATCTGGTGCCCTGTCTTTTTCCGCTGTCTTTTCAAGGGCGCTGGAGGGTGGGGACATTCAAAATCACCGCCTTGCATACAATTTCTGGTGGGCATGAATGTTGCAGTATGCTTACAGACTATGCCTGATTTCCCAGTTAGCTGAAAATCAGTGCCCCGAGTCTTTGCGGTACATCTACGTCTGTATCTGTATCTGTATCTGTATCTACCCTCCGTATCTGCCCTCCGTACAGCCTCTCTCTGTCTATCGGTCAACCGTGCAGCCATGCCTCTTCAAAGGAACCTCAGATCGCTTTCGTAAACGACGGGATTGATGATCTTCAACCCACTTGGTTGTGCTATGTTGGTTTCAGTCATGAGTGCCGTTGGTTCTCCTTCCTGGTCTTTGAGGTTTCCTCAGGCGTCTAGGGACGATGGTGTTCCATGCTTCTGAGATATATATCGCGGCTCCGCGAACGTATCTCTCTGACACCCCCGCACATCTGCTTGGCAGGGAGAGTGTACTTCCACTTCTGAAACTCAAAATTTGGGAAATTGTGACTGTTTAGATGAAGTCATCCTACGGCCGAGTCTCTTGAGAGGTCGTATCATGTAATATCTTTTCAAGCGCAGACATCCTACCATGAGCAGTTTTAGGGAAGTGAATTGAGAGTGTTTCCAGAAAGCGCCGGTTCTGTTGGGTATATAGATGTGTGTAGTTCACGAAAAACGTAAAAAATTGCCGTCAGGAACTTAGTAATGTTACTTGCCTACGCAAACTCACCTCGCTCTTCCTATGTCCCATGTTTTCCACGTTAGGCAGGTAAGTCAAGGTGAAGCTCAAGGTGAAGCTCAAGCTCAATCTCAAGTTCAACATGCAGGTCAAGCCCCCCTGCTTTTAACTATGCCTGCGCGGCTGTTGTTTCTTGTCCTCCCTGACTTCTGATTCAGAATTGGACCATGGCGAGAAACCCCGGTAAGTGCTCCCCGGTAAGTGTCCCCGGGTGTGTATCCCCCTACGAGTGTCCCCAGCGCCGGTGAGTTTCACCTAGTGAGAAATTTACAGGTGAAACAACCGCCAGTACAGCCAGACTTCGTTTGAGCTTGCCTCACTGCCAAGTTCAGTTGATTGTTTGAGCAGTGATGACCGAAGCGGAATAAACCGAACCGCAAATGTTTTGGAATGCTGTTGACTAAAGCGTTTATAGTGTTTCGATTGTTTGTTCGTTCGATCTAACACCTCCCTCGTCCTTTTCTCTCTCCTCTTACACGGGGAGCTGTTCCGGACATTGATTGACTGATATTTTGGCGCGATGCGGTGCGGTACAGTACGGTGCGGCTAGTGCGGCTGGTTGCTATGCCCCGGCCGGCCGGCCAAAGCTCAAGGGCACAAAGGCGCGGAAATGAGAGGAATAGCGGTTACGCGCGTTTGGAAGGTACCTGCTTGTACTTGTAATGATAGCTTGCGGAATTCTCATGCTCGCCCGTGGGTTAGTAACCACCCGCGCTGGCGGGCGGATGGCAATCATGGCACATGGGGTTACGGGCTCGGCGCACGCGGGGAAGATTTCGCGTGACGGTGATATACGAAGGGAACGTGTGACAAGAAAAGGCGTACGAGTATTTGAGTTTGAATGGTTGTTCGGTTGGTAAAAGTGTGTTGTATTGGCCATCATTCCTTCTCCGATGAGCTGGGGGTGAGTCATGATTGCTGGAGCTAGGTTAACATAAGTGTACCGAACTGGAGATGTTGTATGTTTGGTGTCCAAGAAAGATTCAATGAGGCAATTTGGACAAAGGTATAAAATCCGGACTGCCTAAAATGGTCTTTGGCTGTCACCATAACTGTTTGCCGTCCAGTTCCCTGTAAAATTTCTGCTTCCGTCAAACCTCCCGAAGATGAACTGTACCTGGGATGAATAACGAGCAACGTCCGAGTAATTTTGGGTAAAATGTTGATGTACACGGAGCCGGAGAAGCATGTAATAGATAGTCATACCACTTGGCAACTATAAGAGACAGCCGGTAGTTCGACGCTTAGCTGACGTCTGGTCGACAAAGATCGAGATCTCGTTTTCTGTCGAGTACCTGATCATCTTCAGATCTCCGTCGCTTACGTAGGATGTGGTGTGTGCAAAGAGACTCCTCTGCACACCGCAAGTTGAAACAGGCACGGCGGCAAGGCAGGCTGCTCTGACAAGATGATTGTCGGGGCATTATTTGCTTGCCCTCACTGCCAACCTGACAAGGTGCTTGGCCGTCGGTCCCGTCAACACGTGTAGTCCAGGGTTTGATATGACGTCTCCTTGCACAAGGCATCAGATCCGGGCACCTAGCATAGTGCAAAAATAAAATAGCCTCGTTTCGACATGCTTCGAAATTGCTTGGCGTCCATCCTAGGTCGGCGGAAAATCCGGGGTAATATAAGGAAAAGGGGGGAAATGGACGGCAGGGTCCCGGAAACGAGCCCCGACAGCCGAACTAGTGTTAGTATGGGGGTTACAGTAGGTCGTTAGGCGTAACAGCTGCAGCAGCCCTTCCGTGGAGAGGTCGCATGGCTTCCGGGGGAAAAAATGTACCTCGAGGTGGTTTGATGGCACTGATGAGGTTACCTTGACACCACTATAGGCAAAGATCCGAGTTCCAGAAGGTTTCCTGAAACGGAATTAGCCACGGAGTAGAGCTAAAATAGGGACATGGTAAAACACCGGTGACGGTAATGGTGGGTAAAGGGAGGATGGTGGTGTTGAGGTTAAAGGGTGTCCCGACATATCGTTTCTCCATTAAGCGCCCTTACAGCCACTTGGCTATATGGAAGGGTTTGTATTTGACCCGTCCGTTGTCGCAAACATTTGGAGAGCTAAGTAGCGGAAGACAATCCTGAATTGGACGGCCACCTCGCTGGACGGCAATACGGAATAGTGCCTATACAGTCTCCCAGGGCGTATAGACACTGCGAGACTGGCAGTGACAGCACAGACATAGAAGCATCCAGCATTGCCCTGGCGGTGTGGGAAGGACTGTTAACAATGTGATAGAGGCATGGTGGACTATGGCTGCGCCCATGGTTGGCATGCTCTGGTTGTTTTGCCGCCCTCGCAAGAAATAACCGATGCTCATACAGCGCCGCTCGTGCCAAACTCGGGGCCAAAATTCCTATCATTGGCATTGATCGGGACTATTCCCGGTAATGTTGGTCAGGACCCGTATTGGAAAGCCCCGTGATAAGGAGCCATGGGTGGACGGCGCCGTGACACCAAATCTCTCATGGAAAACTGGGTTCCGAAGGCAGCCATTGCGACCTGAGACTGGTGTCTGAAGGACGGATCCAATGGCAGATAGATCTCTGCTTTTTCTGATGACTGTGCGACCTTGGAATTTGGGCGTATTGAGCCGTGTGAGGGCACAAATGTCATCAAAGAGCTGACGGGAGAGTCTTGTGTGTCGTTGAGGTGAAGTTGTTGTTCCGGTTAGAGTTGGCTGCACCCCACAAAAGAGTTCAGGTGAGCCACTGTACGTACCTGCCTAACAGCGGGCAAGGCCCCGTAAAATGATGCACGAAAAGTGGAAACGTGGGAGCCCCACGGGGGACCCCCAAACTTCCGACAACAGTCTAGCCCCAACCCCAACCCCGGCCCGTCCTGTCGCGCTGAATGCTGCTGCCAGATGGCCAACTTCTCTTTCGCATCCAGTCGCACGCCACTGCCCAGTCCACACTTCATCCTGTTTATCGATCTTTCTGGTCATTCAAACATGTCGTTCATGAGCTGCAAATCCACGTCTTGCACGACTCCAGCGATCAACCAATGCCAACCCGGTCCCGCCGTGTTCCCCCAGCTGTGGTGCCAACTGTCCGATTCAGATTACCGTCTCGTCTTTTTTTGCGCCTCTGATGGTCAGTGAGCAAGTGTTTCTACCGAAGCTTCCGTTACGCACAGCTGTTCTGGTGAGTCTGGGTCTTGCTCCGGGACCGGGACCGTGCTGTCAGGATTCAAGATGAAATCAAATCTATGATGAGCTCAACCAGGGACGGACGGCCTGGTCGGTCGGTCAGTGTCGACATCCATCCCTTTCCCGATGCCGCAATGTCGCAGGTACCATACATTGTACACTTCTGGACATGTCACTGCGGCCAGCATCCTGCCACTGAGCTCGCCATCGATCTCATCGCCCATCGGTCAAGCACCAGGTATTATTTACCTTGTGCATGCCATCATCAGGCGACACATATCGAAACTTTTATGTTTATGCTGGTGCCATTCATGGACGTTGTTCCGCAGGGAGGAGTGTTCAAAGTGCCCGAAAAGGCCGGTATCAAGGTGGACGAGCATTGGTTTGCTTTTTCCCCATGTCTACTCCCGTGCACGTCCTCTTGGACGGTCCGTTTCGTCCCATTTGCCGTTGAAGAACCTTTCTTACTGCGGCCATTCATGCCGCCCCAGCTAATAAGAGAAGTGCCAAATTGTTTGTGGTGACTTACAAGTACCTTGAACCTCCCGTCCTTCCCCAGATTTCCATGCTCTCCCCCAGACCCCAGTCCCCAGTCCAGTCCCCACTGCCCTACCTGATCGTTACCGTCTCTCCTTCCCTCCTCCATCAAACCTGCCATCTTCCCCAACGGCAAGTTCCACAACCCTTCTCTGGCCGGGCCCGAACTGGACCATAAAAGAATTTGTTGGTCTCAACTTTCTCCCTTCGAACTTCCCCCCTCTCCCCATTCACGGCACCGACCACTTGGAAGACCACGTCGTTTGCTTGTCGGACTCTCCGTACTACAATCATCATAAAACAAGCCACGAATCTCGCCCAACTCGACAATCTCGGACCAGAGTACCGCCATCAAACACAGGCCACACTAGACTCGTCTCGACTTTTCGTCTATCCTCGACTTGTTCAGTTATTAAAACCCGGCTTGGGCTCCATCACCTCTCCGTTCTCGAGACATATCTTCCCAGACACCGTCTACATATTCAAGACTTCTACAAAACTTGAACGTAGCGTAAGTTTCACCTTGACTGCTTCCCTCAATCAGATCACTCGACTAATTCCAGTTAGACTTCTTTCACAATGCCTTCCCAAATCGCACAGCCAACCCCCATCTCGGTTCCTCGCCCGAACCTCGGCGTCATGACCTCGCAAGACCTTTTCGCCAGTGTCAATGCTTCCTTCAGCAAGAACAGCCAGCCGTCAGCACCCAGTCACACCATCCAGGAGCATGACTACTCGGTGCCAGCTCCTCCTCCTCCAAGTCCCGTCAGCTTCCGGGATCATCATTGGCCATCAACCGTCCGCCGTTAAGTCAGCTCCGGCTGTTCTCTTCTTGGTTCGCGGGTCGAAGACCAGAGCTTGTCTCATTTCAAGGGAGGCCGCATAGGCCGTAATGGGGAGGCTCTTGTACACATACACTGTATCACTTCATCACCGTCTTCGTCGCACCAGCAAGCAAGCATTCTTATTTCGTCAAGGTCGAAAGCTTCTCAGCGAGAGAACCTTTGTTGTCTTTTTCTTTTTTCCACGGTACATGGGCAACACAAAAATCTCTTGGAGTCACGGCGGGGATGTAATGGAGTAATGGAAATGGGCGCGCACAAAAATGGTTGGGGGAAGGCCTTCGTCGTCTTTGGTTCTTCGGTTACGAAACATCCTTATTACATCACACACAAAGACTCGCGCGAGGATAATGGTCCTTCATGGCGGACAAATACAAGCTGTGCTTTAGTCTAATACTATAAAACGTACCTCAGTTCGACTTCTTCAGCCCCAGGCGACTTACTGATGTGACATGATGTTTTGGTTTCCCCGGCAACAAAAGGTTAACCCGTCACTCAGATATGACGCCAGAACCATAGGTGATCGTCTTTTCTGTCCTCTGCCGTCCCCCAACAAAAAGCTCTGCAATACTGCATCAGAACTGACTGATCGTTTCCACCAGTTGTCGTCACTAACAATATTATTGGACGACTAAGACCAACAACATCCGCATGCACCCCAATGACATCCCAAACACCTCATGTCTCGGTTCTCAGTCGTCTAGACCAAAGCCCCTTTATCACAAAACCCATATATCAGCCTTTGACGATTGGTCTTGTGTTATCAGCACTAACAACGACTAACCATACATCTTCTATCACTCCATCTCGCTTTGTTTTGGGTTGCAAAACAAGGGTCCACCACTGTCATCATCACAAACATCACCTTCAAAAACGATTGGTCTGTTGCTATAAACACTAAAAACACTACCACACCCCCCACCGACTAAACTTTTTTTACAGACACCGAACATCCACAAAGCCAAAACAGCCTCACTTCCGCTTCACCAAGCAGATCGATTCGCGATTCGCGTAGTATACGCAATCTTGCTCGCTTGCTCATAATACGAACTCTCCCTTCGTTGATCCAGTCTTTCGCTAGTGTACTGTGGACCTTGCTCTCGGAGAAATCAGGAAGTCTCGAAACAAGCAGATAGAGCAGATCAGTTCGAGAACCTGTTGTCTAATCGTCCACTTATTCGCTACATTTCCAAATATAGAAGGCCCGATAATCTTTATGGATCCCTGAACGGCTCGGCCGGTAGGCGAGTGGCAAACAAATCCGGGAATGTTGTTTTGGCGTTCCACTTGTTGTTAACGACCCCCACAAAGCGCCGAGGCGCCCTAAAAGGGGACCCGGTGGTCCCCTAAGCATCCACTTTCTGCAGCTGTCAATATCCACTCCACGTTCATGTCATGCACTGCAACCCCCTGGACCCTTCGACCGCTAGGCGGTGCACTTTCTCCACAAGTTCGGATGACCGACGGGACGAACGGAGGTACGGAGGGACCCCGAACGGAAGGACTCCGGTGACCAGAGAACGGGAGAACGGGGGTGGAGGCCAGACACAGGAAAACAAGACAGATCGGACGGACGAGACGGAAGGGGTCCGCGCGGACTGTGGATGGATGATGGATGGCGAAGTGAAACTGAGGCTATTCGGACACAGCACATCACTCTAAGCTCAGTTCATGAAGAGACTCAGTTCATGGAGAGACTCTGATAATAGGATATAAAACGGAGAAATCATGCTTCTAGCTGGCGTCGACAAAAGACTCAAGCCGAGTATTATCCATTACGCACATGTCAGTCCAGACCCCTTCCTTCGTGATCCAATCGGCACGGACATATGGCTAGCACATGCGTTTGCAGGTTAGGTTATGTTAGACTCGACGACCACCTCACTTAGTTGACGATTGTTACACAAGGAGTCTTCTATGATAATTCTGGATCATAGACATAGGGAGCAAAACATCCGGCCCGAATACCCTTCAAATCACCTCCCACGAGATCCAAAAAGCCACACCAATATCCATGAAATTTCCAGAAGCCTACCACTCACCTCTACACCAGAACTATCTCGATCGGTATCAACAGCACCAAGTCCATCCACCCTTTGCTCACTTCCGGCAGTGGTTGTGGGAAAGAAGCTTATGCGTATGAGGTAGGTATTCTATATCAACGCTGCCGTGTGTTACATTTTCACTCTTCCTCGGGGTATCACAAACTCAGGCACCAACCGGCGTGTGTCCCTCACCTTGAAACACTTCATTACCGACGCCATACGGCTCTCAGCTGTCCGACACGCGTCAACACGAGAAACAAAGTGATTCACTGATTCACTGGATGTGACATGGCGAAAGAGTGTACTCCGCGAGTGTACGACGTCAGATTCAAGTTCTGGTACGGGAAGATCCGAGATAGCCTATACCTTGACCTTAGTTTGGTCAAGATGTAGAGGTAGACCCGGAATGAGGTATAGGTGGAAACAAGACTTGAATAAGGTGTATCTATCTCGAGATACAGGACCGGACTGACTGACATGCAGGTCCTGGTAGGTCTACCCGACCAACGGGAGTCACTATTTCGGAGTTGAAGATTCGCGAGAAGCTGGTGTTACACGGCGGCGATGGAAGGAATTTGGAAGGAGTATGGAAGCAATGAAGAAGCATTGAAGAAGGTGAGCGGAAGTATATCTCCCAGACACTTCAATATCCCGTTCCGAGATAAACTAGCTTGAAGGGGTCATTTCCCCGGCACCTACCTGCGTAAGGTTCAAAAGAACTGGCGTTACACGACGGCAATGGAAACACCTAGTATGGAAGGAGTATGGAAGCATTGAAGAACGTAACTAGAAGCATGGGATATATCCTACGGACCCCCCCATATCCCGTCCTAGGATAAGTTAGTTTGAGAGGGTCATTTGCCCCGTACCTGCATAAGGTTTAAGAGAAGCTGGTGCTACAGGGCGAGATGTAAGGGGTATGGAAGAAGTATAGAAGCATTGAAGAAGGTAAGTAGAAGCATGGATCGGTTTCCGGAAACTCCTATAAACTGTTCCGGGATAAACTGGGTTGAGGAGGTCTCTTGCCCGGTACCTGCATTGACAACTCTTGAGACATATGCAAGCTCAATGTCTGGTGGATCGTCATGGCAAGAGTGGTAGGTATGAGATGATAACACCGGAGGTAAACTTGGAACCATGAATTTCCAATGTCGTACTTGAGTTTTGTCCCCTGGCTGCTCTGGCTCTGGTTCGCATGCGTTTGAGATTCTTAAATTGGAGTTTCGCAGCTTCGGCATCATCACCCGCGGGCAGAGCAACAGTAGGACAGAGCTATTCGTTGTAAAGCACAAACCACAAAAAAGAGGGGGAAAATAATGGAACAATGACCTCACGCCCCCAGAATCCGCACCGCCGCCTCCTCGACGGTTTGTCGCTCATCGGTTATCGTATCGTAGTATCGTCGGCACGTGGCCACAGGTATCGTAGGGGGAAAGGGGGCTATCAACAGCCTGATCCGAGTTGGGGCCCCCTCTGAAAATCAAGTCGAGTGTGCTGCCGCCGGGAATCGAACGGGTGGGCTTGGCCTGTGAGTCTAGCCTGTTGAACTGCTTTGTTGAACCGCTTGACCAATACTTGTATGTCCCATTCGGAGGTGTTGGAAGATGGGGTGAAAGAGGTAGTTTATGAACCCGTGGGGCTGGTGGTAGCCTGGCGGTAGGTTGCCGGGCGACCGGGCGATGGAAAAGTGTAAAAGGGGAAGAGCAGGAACGTTGGTAATTGAACTGGCTCGGAGTCTCACATCTCTGGCTGTAGGACACTCGGCTTTGATTGAAATTTGGAGTGTTTCTTCGAACCAACAGTAAGGCTGCACTTGAAATCTGCTCGTTGTGACTCTGTCAGCGTCAGGAATACCATCTTTGTGATATATGATAGCTTCGGTGGCATGCAATCCGCTCTTCTGGCTTTGAAACTGGCGGAATCCTCCGAATTCTCTGTTGTATAGGGAAGTTTAGCATCCCACACTTGTATTCATGTGAGCTGGCTCGCGCTCTTGGGTTGTCAAAAGAGCAAAAATTGTAGTTGAGGCTCGATGCAATATCAAAAGGGCAAACAAGCGAATGGGGCTCTGCGTCCGAACATGAATCATAGGTGACATTTCTATATATTCAAGATCAACCCTTCTTTCCGGTCCCAAACACCGTTTCTCTGGCAGGATAAACTTTCGCCACATGTAACTCATAAATCCGTCAATGCCGTTCAAGCGTTGGGAGATGGAAGGATGACACAATTTTGAGCAAGAAAGAAGGTAGCCTTTCTGTTCCTGGTGGTATTAATCTATTCCTCAATGGCAGCGGCCCTCGTCAGGTCTACGACTTTGTAGACCTGACGATTACCAAGTTTGTACGCTTCCCTCGCTGTTTCCGCCCAAAGTCTTGTCTGAGCCTCGGGTCCCAAGCCAGCCATATGGCACGTCATCTCCACCACCCTGCGCCACTTCTTCCAGGCCTCATCACCAACACCTAGAGTGCACACCGGCCAGTCGCTGCCAAACATGATGCGTTCGGGCCCAAAGGCGGCTATCACCACGGCAAGCCAGGGAAGGATAGCAGAGAGAATCTCCTCGGCCGGGCGGGCCCTCAAGGACTCGGGCATCTCGCTGAAGCAGCCGCTTAGTTTCATGTAGGTACGGTCGCACTTGCTGAGAGTGAACATGGCGGTGCGCCAGGCGATGTATGAGGGATCCGTTTGTACGTTGACGATGGTTAGATCTGGCTTGCAAAGGTGGTCTGAGAGGATAACCATCGGTTAGCAATCAGTTCCTGCAAGATGTCTCGAGATGAAAACTTACTCAGGATAAAGACCACCTTGTCCTCCTCATCCACACCGTCGTGTGCACGATCGATCATCTCTACCGCCTCCTCCAGCTGGATTCTCCCTCTTTTGTGTTGGTCAACACCTAGGTCGAAGACGAACTTCTTCCTGCCAAGCAGCTTCAGGCCCTCGATAAAATCGTCACTTAGCGCTGTTCCGTTGGGCTTATCCTGCAGCAGGTAGCGGAAACCCTTCACCTTGGCCCATGTTTCAGGCCCAGCTTCCTTTTCCGCAGCAGCAAGATACTTTTCCAACTCTGCGGCGCCCAACACCACAGGCGCCCATGGCACGATTCCGAGGCAATCACGGCCATCCTCAGCGGTGTGACCCTCGCCTTCTTTCGGCTGGCCGGTTACGATGCGGCGGAGCCATGCGATTTCTTGTAGTGGATGAGTCCAATCTTTGGCATTGTCATTTTTGCGGTCTACTTCGATGAAGACGTAGCCCTGAAGATTGCCAGGCGCACCGGTGGCGGCCTGGTATTCCTGGATGGAGTGCTGTTTGGCGATAGGGTTGTCTTCAGCGTACCACTGGTGGGTTTCTACCTCGGACTGGGGGTAGAGGTGAATATGGGAGTCGATGATGGGCACGGAGACGGCGGGAGAGGATGCCATCTTGATCAGGTCGTTGTCGGGCTTGATGTTGGGTAGAGTGAACAGAAAGTTTGGCAAGGAAGTAGCGAGGCTTCAGTAACAGCTCAGTTAGAGAAAGAGAGGAAGACAAGCGAACAACGTCAGAGATGGCAGTTGAGGTAAAGGTCAGGATGGAATATGAACGTCGAAGCGGTGTACCGTTCTGCAGGCACACCAAAGTTGAACACAGTAGTATGAACGGGACTCAGCTGAGGCAACGCGGGGGGGCTCTCAATGGAGCCTTCTCCTTCTTATACTTTCCATCCGGTATTAGCATTGGCAGGCACGCGGTACAGTACGAGGAGAGCACCTCGATGGTCAGGAGGGGGTGGGAGATGGGATCGACACGACAGCCAGGAACCACGACGAGGTGGGGTATGGCATGGTTGTAGCCAGCAAAGGGCAGGCCCAAGACGGGACAATTCACACCGAAAGATCCAAGATACGGTTCCTGATCTAGAGTGGTTACCAGGGCACCATCTCCGGCTTCCACTTCTTTGACCTCGAGTCCTTTTCCCTTTCGTCTTCCTACAGCAATGTTGGAAAAGTGCATGTCATGTACAGTCATCACATGGTGGCGTGAATAGCTTAGCAAAAAAATTTCGAGCTGCAAGACCTGACAGAGAAATAATGACATGTTAGCTCTAAAACTGAGGAAGGATGAAGCTGACGAGGGAAGTTGGCTTCCCAGCTGCCCCCTTGGACGTGCTGAAGTTGGAGCTCTCAGGTGGGGTTTGATGTGGAGATATGGGGTTGGTCAACTGTCATGCTTGTCGAAATCTCTTGGCATCAACGAACACTTACAGCACGCAGTTCAGTTCATTCCTGCCCTGTGAAAGTGTGAACTTTTGGCCTGCACCTGGCGCTGGTGACGCACGCTGCTTGATTGACGCCTTGAGTTCGTTTGTACCCGACAGGATACGCGGCAGGCAGACGGTACCCAGCAGCAATACAGTACAGGTACCAAACACCCACCCAAGGGGCTGGACTGGGGCGCTCCCGCACGGACTGTGGATGCCTAAGAGGTAGGTAGCAATTAAACTCTTGCCCCTCGACGCGCTGCCAAACGCGTCGCTACTACAATCCATTGTTGCTGTGAATTTCCCCTCCAGACCACCATCATCACTCGAGCACTCAATCCGTTCGTATCTCGTCGGATCCTTCTTGACTTCTGCGCCCAGTCATTACATCTCCGAATACGACTCACGCACAAATCAACCTCAAAACAACATCGAGAACGTCCGCGGGCTTTGCGCCGACAATACACAAGATGGCGGGCCAAGTCACACAGGGCGCTCTGGAGTAGGTTTCTTCACGTGTGCTTCCATCCAGTATAACAGACTCTGACTTCTTGCTATAGCGCCATGTTCAATGATCCCGATCGCGCCCAACAACAATTTCCCGTCCCCATCCTTCAATGTCTCCAGATCAAGACCCTCGACTCCAAGAACGGAGGCGCGGGCGCCACTGAGAGGTTCCGCATTGTGCTGAGCGATCTCAAGAACTATGTCCAATGTATGATGGCCACGCAAACAAACCATCTCGTCCATGATGGCCTCTTGCAACGCGGCTGTATCGTGCGCTTGAAGCAGTACCAAGCTCAATGCCTCAAGGGCAAGAAGTACGCCTGTCTCTCCCTCTGCCAACCCGGGGAACCCACAATACTGACAGTTTAAACCCAGCATCTTGATTGTCCTCGATCTCGAAGTTATCCAGTCCCTCGGCTGTCCCGAAAAGATGGGCGATCCGCAGCCTCTTGGCCCCCGGAGTGCAGAACCACAGCAGAACCCCAACCTCGGCAGCACCGGCTTCTACGGCGTCAAGAGCGAGCCAACCCAAGACACGAAACCACAGTTTCCGCGCCAGATGCCCTCGCGTAACACCAGCGGGGGTCATGGATCAAGCACGATATATCCTATTGAAGGTCTCTCGCCCTTTTCGCACAAATGGACCATCAAGGCCAGAGTCACCTCCAAGTCCGATATCAAGACCTGGCACAAGGCTAGCGGCGAGGGCAAGCTCTTCAGCGTCAACTTCCTTGACGAGAGTGGCGAGATTAGGGCAACTGGCTTCAACGACCAAGTCGACCAGTTCTACGATCTGCTACAGGAGGGTCAGGTTTACTACATTTCTACTCCTTGCAGGGTGCAACTTGCCAAGAAGCAATTCTCGAATCTCCCCAACGACTACGAGCTCACCTTTGAGCGGGATACCGTGATCGAGAAGGCCGAAGACCAGACATCTGTACCACAGGTACGCTTCAACTTCGTCAACATCCAGGAGCTCCAGGATGTTGAGAAGGATGCGACTGTCGATGTTATTGGTGTTCTCAAGGAGGTCCAAGAGGTGACGCAGATTGTATCTAAGACCACGCAGAAGCCCTACGACAAGCGCGAGCTGACCCTTGTTGACAACACTGGGTACTCCGTACGTTGTACCATCTGGGGCAAGACGGCCACGAACTTTGATGCTCAGCCTGAATCCATTGTGGCCTTCAAGGGCACAAAGGTCGGCGATTTCGGTGGGCGCAGCTTGTCCCTGCTCTCGTCTGGCACCATGGCTATCGATCCGGATATTCCAGAGGCCCACCACCTCAAGGGCTGGTATGATAGCAGTGGCAGGAACAACACCTTCGCCACACACAACAACATGCAGACCTTGGGTGGCGCGACCGGTCGCAAGGACGACACTAAGACCATCTCACAAGTGAAGGAAGAAAACCTTGGCACAAACGAGGCGCCGGATTACTTCTCTCTCAAGGCAACGGTTGTATACATCAAGCAGGATAACTTTGCCTATCCTGCTTGCCGGAGCGAAGGCTGTAACAGGAAGGTCACGGATATGGGCGATGGTACCTGGCGCTGCGAGAAGTGCCAGATCAACCACGACAGACCTCAGTACCGTTATATTATGAGCGTCAATGTCAACGACCATACGGGTCAACTTTGGCTTAGCTGCTTCGACGACACGGCGCGGATTATCATGGGCAAGTCGGCCGATGAACTTATGGAGATTCGTGAGACGGACGAGACGCGGTTGGCCGCAGAGTTTGAGCAGGCCAACTGCCGCAAGTTGAACTTTAGGTGCAGGGCGAAGATGGACACATTCGGTGAACAGCAGAGGTACGTATCGGAGTTTCTCTCCCAATTAGATGGACGTTACTGACACAGTGCTTGTTGCAGGGTTCGATACCAGGTCATGAGCGCGGCGCCGCTTGACTACAAGATGGAAGGAAATAAGCTTAACGAGCTTATCAATGCTTACAACCAAATGAACATGTAGAGGGGTGGTTGGGGTCTGTTCCTATGTACGGGGAACACGATGATGCATATGGTTAATGAACAAGTGTTTTTATGTTTGGGCATGTGGCTCGAAGGTGAATGATATTGACATTATTGGCCTTTGGCTGAAGATGATTATCAGTTACATGATGGACAGGGAGGGTTAAAAGTTGTGATATGCCGATACCTAACAGAACTTTGGTAGCGGGGCAGCAAGTTCGGCATGCTCGCAGACTTGAATTGATCTCTCAAGAGTAATCTTCTTATCTTGGAGATGTGATACTGGGAGATTTTCTTGTTCAAGCTGCTATTTCTCACCCTTCCCAACGATAACATGCCGCGACGATCAAGTGTATCACGCTTGAATAGAAGATATCTCAATAGCTGTTCAAAGTCGGATCAGGGCGGTCGGTCCCTTGTAGTTCGCACGTTTCGGGCTTAATATCGCAATCCCATTTCCCTCTCCGTTATCAGCCTCCTTCGCCCTCTCGTATTCTCGAATTCTTCCATGCTTCTGCTTTTTCACACAAGGAACCCAAAACGTAGGCTTCCCTGGTCGACTTTCGTCATTTTCCGTCCGGTTGTTTGAAACAAGCACTCCCGGCTCCGGTCTCGACGCGGACTGTTTGGCGGCTCAGGCGATACCGTATCGGGACTTATCGATTACACGGGTGACAGGTAACGCCGTACATATCTTCTTTATCGGCAGTCGCCGGGATCCCCTGCCGTGGCCCCGCACCTCCGCCGTCCAGGCCCGCCCCCGCTCCGTTCGGGGTCCCCCGCTTTCGATGGAACGGGAAGCTGACACCGAGTTCTAGAACCAAAGACTATCAAATTCATATCTCGACCGTATCGTGTTCGTGTCATCATCCAGTCCTGTGATCGAATCTGCGTCTTGTTTCATCCTTCCTTTCTCATCCGGTGTCCTCGTGTCGTCCATTCATTCACATTACCTTCTTCCACCACCGTCAACAACAAAGTGACAACCCCAAACCTCTCAACCCCCCAAAATGGCCGACCCCAGCACCACCCCTCCCCTCACCCGCGCCTCCGTCCTCGCCGCCCACTCCCTCATAAAGCCCTACATCCACGAGACGCCCGTGTTCACCAACTCGACGCTCGACACTCTCGCTTCCACCCCTCGTACGCCCGAAGAGCTCAAGGGAACGGAATGGGAAACTACAGAAAGACCGGCGAACCCGAAAATCAGGTTCTGGTTCAAGTGCGAGAATTTTCAGCGGATTGGAGCTTTCAAAGCTAGGGGAGCGTTTCATGCTGTGGAGAGGTTGAAGAAGACTGAGGGGCTGGAGGGGTTGAGGAAGGGCGGGGTGGTGACGCATAGTTCTGGTTTGTGAATTTTCGTATTGTTCTTTTTGGTGTGGGGACGATGAGGTTGGGAGATGTGAGGATGTGAGGTTGTGAGCTTTTAAGGTTGCGTGTCAGATGATGCCTGCGATGTGATGGTGGTTTGAGGCGGGTGAGATGTAACAAACCATAGTGACGTGAAGACTTCGTGGCGAATCTCCACATCATAGTAGATACTAACCTGTAGCTTCCAAAAGGTAACCACGCCCAAGCCCTCTCCCTCGCCGCCCGCGAGAACGGCATCCCGGCGTACATCGTTATGCCTACCATCTCGCCTCCGCCCAAGATCGCTGCCACCAAGGGTTACGGCGCCAACATAACCTTTAGCGGAAGCACGAGTACCGAGCGTGAGGCAGTTACTAGGGAGGTGATTGAGAAGATGGGTGCGAGGCTGGTGCCGCCTTATGATCGTATGTCCCATCTCCTTTTCCTTCTCACGTCTCTCTCCTCAGGAGTCTTCAGAGTCTCTTCAAAATCTCTTCAGAGTCTCTTCCCCCTCCTCTGCACCCTCCTCTGCACCCTCCTCTTCCCACTTTCATCCTCCCGTCTCTTCACCCCAACACTAACCAACCAACTAACATCCCCACCCCAACCCAAACAGACCCAGACATCATCCTCGGCCAAGGCACCGCCGCCCTAGAACTCCAATCCCAAGTTGCCGCCTCCCTCTCCACCTCCGGCACCACCAACCGCCGTCTCAACGCAATAATAACCCCCTGCGGCGGCGGTGGTCTCCTCTCCGGCACCGCCCTCGCCTGCTCCGACCTCGACCCTTCCATCGGTGGTCCAATCCTCGTCTTCGGCGCCGAACCCTCCTTCTCCGGCGCGGACGACGGACGCAGGGGTTACTACTCGGGCACCTGCATCGAGAGTGTCAAGTCGTTGACAATTGCCGACGGGTTGAGGACTCCGTTGGGGGCGTACCCGTGGAGCATCATCTATGAGAGGAAGTTAGTGGCGGGAATGTACAGTGTGGGCGAGGAGGAGATCAAGAAGGCGCTGAGGCTGGTGTATGAGCGGATGAAGGTTGTTGTTGAGCCGAGTGCTGTGGTGGGGTTGGCGGTGGCGTTGTTTAATGAGGAGTTTAGGAATATGGTGGAGAGGGAAGGAGGGGAGGAGGGGTGGGATTTGGGGGTGGTGTTTAGTGGGGGGAATGTCGAGTTGGCGGCGTTGGGGAGGTTGTTTGGTGAGGAGTAGGCCGGGAGAGGAGACGAGCGTATGTAGAGAGAAACAAGGAGTTGAAGTCAATGTCAGCTCGTCCGATATATAAGATCCAGATCACCAAAGCATAGACCAAGCAATTAGACCAAGCAATTGAACAGAGAAAAAAGGAAAAGTTCATTGACCGACATGCCACCGGGCAGAGGCCCCCCATAAAGATAATTATATACAATCCGAACAAACCGAACCCAGAACAAACCAAATCGAAGAGACGTCGGAGAAAAGGCTTTTTAATATCCCCCATATTATCCCAGAGGTATCCCGTCCCGTTCCAGCGGCCGGCCAGTCATATGATGCGGCCTGTGCAGCGTGTGTGTGTCTGTCATTTTTCAAACCTGCCCAACTACCGGAGTATCATTTGTGTATCCCTCGTGTAAGCAGAAATCACCACCCAACCAAAAAGCATTGAACGCCAGTTGTTTACTTCTGGTTCTCAGGACGGAGGGAGCTAGAAGAGAAATGTTAGTCAAGGGACTTCGTAGCAGAGGGGCAGATGAGGTCACATACCGAACGGCCTTGCCGGCGCGCCAGATCTCGAGGTTGCGGATCTCGTCGAGCTCAGCCTCGTAGCGCTCACGGTAATCAGGCTGGGAGTTGTACTCGAGAGAGCGCCTGGTCTCGTCGCCGTTCTTGACGGAGTCGTAGAGGTTGTTGAAGACGGGCTTGAGGGCGTCCTTGAACTTGGGGGTCCAGTCGATAGCACCACGGCGGGCGGTGGTGGAGCAGGCGTCGAACATCCAGTCCATGCCGTGGGCACCAATGAGGGGGTAGAGAGACTGGGTAGCCTCCTCAACGGTCTCGTTGAAAGCCTCGCTGGGGGAGTGGCCGCGCTCGCGGAGGACCTCGTACTGGGCGAGGAACATGCCGTGGATACCGCCCATCAGGCAGCCACGCTCACCGTAGAGGTCAGAGTAGACCTCCTTCTCGAAGGTAGTCTCGTAGAGGTAGCCGGAGCCGACGGCGACACCGAGAGCGACGGCCTTCTCCTTAGCCTTGCCAGTGACGTCCTGGTAGACAGCGAAAGAGGAGTTGATACCACGGCCCTCACGGAAGAGGGAGCGGACGGTACGGCCGGAGCCCTTGGGGGCGACGAGGATGACGTCAACGTCGTTGGGGACCTCGACCTTGGTGAGATCCTTGAAGACGGGGGAGAAACCGTGGGAGAAGTAGAGGGTCTGTTGAAGATGGTTGTTAGCTCGCGCCAAGAGACTCAATGGCACATTGGGTATAAGCGTTGTTACTCACCTTGCCCTTGGTGATCTGGGGCTTGATGTGGGGCCAGGTCTCGGACTGGGCGGCATCGGAAAGGAGGTTCATGACGATGGTACCGCGGGAGATGGCCTCATCGACATCGAAGAGGTTCTTGCCGGGAACCCAGCCATCCTGGATGGCGTCCTCCCAGGACTTGCCGTTCTTGCGGACACCGACGATGACGTTGAGGCCGTTGTCACGGAGGTTGAGGCCCTGGCCGTGACCCTGAGAGCCGTAGCCGATGAGAGCGAGGGTGTCGTTCTTGAAGTAGTCCTACAGAAAGAAAAGGGTCAGTATGGGATTTCACGCGTTTTCGGCGACTCAATTGAGCTTGTGAGGGAGCTTGAGCAAGCTTGATACGCTCACGCCCCGCCGTGCCGTGCCCCGCCCAAACCTTGGGATGATCCATGGTTGGGGAAAGCTCATAGCTGAGCTAGAGGGGGCTGGGCTTGGAGCTACGGGCACATTTGTTTCTGCGGGCAGCTCGGTGGAAATTGTGTAATTGAGATAGCATGACTCACAAGGAGCTTCTCAGCGGGCCAGTCAGCGCGCTCTGTATGTAGGGACAGCTCGTCAGTAAACAGTTCTGTTGAGATTTCGGCCCAATGGCTGCCAATTGAGTGGATCTGGATCTGGACTCACCATAAACGTCCTCCTTGTGGCCGGCGAAGTCCATGGTCTTGACACCGCGGACCTGCTGGCGGGCGGGAGCGGCAACGGCCTTGACGGCAACGGAGGCGCGGACAGCGTTGGCAGCAGCCACGAAGGTGCGGCGCTGGACGGCAGGAGTGGCCAATTGGCGGGCCAGGGGGCGGAGAGCCTTGGTGCAGTTGCGGGCGGCCATTGTGATGGATTGCTTGGGGATGATGGGATGGATGGGGAGGGAAGGAAAGAAGGACGGGAGAGAAGAAGAGAAGCAAGAAGGGAAGAGATGGTTGGCTTTTGAGGAGATCCGGAGCTCAGGAGCGGGCAGCTGTGTACGGAGCAGCTACGGAGGACCACGACCCTTTGATCCCAACCGTCTGACTGTCTGTGACTGTCTGACGCTGCCGAGTAGTCACCGATATGCGGGTCCAAATTTTTAAATTTCCCTCCCGTTTGCCAGACTCGAGCAACGCGCACCGCAAAACAGACGCTCTGGTTGGTCCGCGACCCGTCCGTGGTTGGAGCTGGCTGCCATGCTGTCACCGAAGTCGGTCGTTGGCGAGAGCTGTGGGTGGGGCCCCCTGTCCACAGCTTGGTCCATGGACATCTTGGCGAGCTCTGGCTGGGGCCTCGATGGGGCTCCAAGGCTTGGAGCAAACCAAGCTCCGTCTCCAAAAGCGTGAAACCCGCTTTCGCTGCCCCTCTGCTGTTGCCGTGAGCCTGTGACTGGCCCTCAGCCGTGCCAGCCAAGCCCGGGGCGCGCCAAGAAATTGCCATAGCGAGGCCATTCCGACTCCATACCGGCCTAAAGCAGACGACAGTCACGACACGGAGCGACGCACGAGCCAGATGCTGGCGATGCTGGACCCTTTTCCAAGCCAATTTTTAAGGTGTTGACGCTAAATGGTGACTCCGGTTGCTGGCGACGGCGTCGGGTGGTGTCTGGACTCTGGACTACCGTGCCCTGTACCAGATCCGCCCCTGTTGTCCACGCCGTTGTCGCCCTACCCCCCGGTACGGAGCTCTGACAACAGCCTCGAGGGACGAGGGGGATCCATCCTCAGCCGATTCCTTTTTTGCCCATTCAACCATTTCTGCCATTCCCACCCGAACCTAACTGCGGCATTGCCAAAGCTCCATACCGCACTGAATTCCGCACTTTGTTTTTGTCAAAGGTTCCGTATCCACTCCCGTCATTGTCCGATTGTTGGCGTGTGTTTACTTGCCTCCGATGATGCCACCTTCGTCAATGTAAGGAGTCTGTGAGAACAACCCGTTTCCTGGTTGCCACGACGGGTCTCCTCCTGAATGTCACCACAATTCGTCACAAGCAAGGACCATCCACAAGCAAGCTGTGGCTCTCCCAGCTCCAGAGGTTTTCAGCAGCTCCGACCAACGCCCCGAAAAGGAGACGAAGTCACCTTAAAAACTGGGGTTGAGCGGGTCCCCTTTTGGTCAAACCGTGGCCCACGATCCACGAATTATCGATCGAATATGGGTACACCTCGGTCACTTCCAGTCTCCAGAATGTCACCTCACTGGTTGACAGAGCTCCGAACCGGGCAACGTCAATGTAGGGCCGAGCGGCTTCGGTCCGCCTCTGCATGGGGATGCCTTCATGTCATTTCATAGTCTGGGGCGTAGGGGCGATGATGTGCTTGCTACACTCCCACTTCCACTTCCACTTCCTCTTTCACTTCCACTTCCACTTCCACTTCCGAATCCGATTAATAGTTTAGTTTTTGTGACTCCTGTTCTCGGTGTCGAAATCGTGATCCTTGGTATTTTGATGGTGAGTCACAAAAGAGGTGAGAGCACTCCAGGGTCTGGATCCCAGGGTTATTGGGTTGGCATGTGAATAGGACCGATACTCGGAGGGTTTTCGTGATCGTGTCTTAGTTCTGTGTTGAGTGGTTCGGGTAGGCAAATGGTAAAGAGGAGAACGCTTTGTTTTTCCCTGGCATACTAACCACGACTTCGCTGGGTTCTGGTCAATATGTTTTGACAATGCCTTTTCCAATGTCAATCCTGGCCCTCAGTTTGGATGGAAAGAAACTTTCATCACATTGGAAGGTCCCATCGTCTGCAAAGAATCATCCACGAGCAAAGTGACAACACGAAAGAAATGAGTCTGATAAAGATGGGTATAGGTGGTAAGTACGCCACTACATGAACGCCATGGAACAAAGGAAATCAAAAAAAAAAAAATAAAAAATAAAAAAAAAAAAGGAAAAGTGCAGATAGAACGTCAGAACTGCATATTAACACCACTCCCATGGTCATTGAAAATCATCTCATGTCCATTCGTCATATAAAAAAAACGCCGCTTTAATGAATCCGCTTCTAGCATTCCCCAGTCTTCTTTCCCCCCCTCCTTCGCTTCCACCAATGTAGGTACGTCCCAGTCCCTCGTCTTCCCGCCTACACTACATACCCGCCCGCAGAGAGCCTAGAACTTAGCTTAGGGAGCTTCCATGTTTGGGTAAGGTAGACCCGGGGAGTTCGGCGTGTCAGGTACATACGTAGCTCCCGCCCTGCGCCCCGTCCGTCCTCCGACCCCCTTCCCCCCTCCCCGCCCGCCCAACACTACCAGCCTTAAACAGATAAGGGAACTGCCGGTGACTGATGACTGACAGCGAGCGAGCGAGCTGCCCGCCTACCCACCCACTGACAGAGCAGCACAGCAGTTCCACTCCCACACTTCTCCCTCCTGCACGCCAAGCATAGCGTGTGCTCATCCCGATTCCCGGGCCATCCTGTACCATCCCCATGGGACCTGGGGTCCAGGTATCCCACAGTTCGCTTAGATCTAAATAAGGCAGGCGCTGAGGCTGAAAAAAAAAGCGAGCTGAGACGTTTGAGGCTGAGCGGCTGAGAAAGAGGTAAACGCACGGGCCTAGTTCTTCTGATACTTGTGTTTCTTTTGAGTCTGTTGGCTTGATTGGGTTCCCGATACCTACTGGGCAACCCGCTCATACGTCTGACCCTTGACCGTACCGCCCGACATGGCCGTCCTGACGTTGCGCTTGAATCCCTCCCGGTTGGACCGCAGGTCCTCGGCAGCCTCCTTGTTCAGCGGGTCGCTCGCGTTGGGCTCGAGGAAGAGGAACTGCAGGCCGACGATGACGGCGTTCAGGTTGAGCACGGGCTTCCAGTCCTCGCGCAGAATGTTGAGGCACACCTTGCCCTCCAGATCGATGTTGGGGTGGTAGATCTTTTCGCGGCACTGCACCTTGGGTGGCTCGTGCGGGAAGTTGGGCGTGATGTTGAAGGTGAAGCTGAACTTGCCGCCCTTGTACATGCCTTCGTCCGGCTCGATGTAGAGGATGAAGTTGAGGATATCGTCTGGGTCCGGGAACTCGGTCTTCATTGTGCTGCCTAGTGAAAGCTCGCTGAGATCTGTTTATTAGCGTTACCGCCCCGTGAGGAGGGCAACATGGCGTTAGCTTGATGGTTCTTTCTCTATAGCTGTGGGCTAGGCGGAGCCGAAGACAGCTCGAACGGACATGTTGAAGCAGGGACCGAGAATCGGCAGCCTCCGGCCAGAATTGCGACCGGATCGCCGTTACGTACCTTTCTGCACCCGCAACTGCGCCGCCGTAACCTTCTTTTTCTTCCCGCCACTTTCAGCTCCAGCCGCATTCTCGGCCTTCTGCTGCTCCTTCTTCTACATAATTGATCGAGATCGTGTCAGCATCACAGTTTCGCGCGTCCCGTCTTAGGTCGTCTTGAGCATGATCGCATCAGATCATGCGCGCCCTTCTTGATGGGAGAAGGATCAAAGCATTGTGGTGTTCCGTACCATAGACCAAATCTTCAACATCTTGACGGCGGTGACCCTGCCGCGGATCCACGTATGTGTTTGCTTGCCGGATATGTATATGCGATGCGGGTGCCAACAGACTTCAAGTCTTCTAGGCGCCGAGGGACGGGGGGGACAAGGTCGTCGAGGGTTTCGGTTTGCGCTCGAGCGGGAAAGGTAGGGTTGGTTGAAAAGAGGACGGAGATGGAGATGATGTACGCGGTAGGTAGGTAGCTGTCAAACTACGGGGGCGCGAAGGTTGCAGGAGGTAGGAAAGGGATAGAGGTATTGGATGACGCCGAGGCCTGCGTTGCGTTGCGTGCGTGGGCGGTGTATGTAAAGGTATTTCCGATCGATCAAGATTGTCACAGACCGGTCGTGCGTAAGGTATGTATGTGTCAGGGGAAAGATCGAACAAGACAGGAAGTGCCAAACTAGACCAAAAAGCTTAGAGGTGCAGCTCAACGTGAGTTATGCTACCAACGACAAGAGAGGAACTGCAGTAAAGGCGGAAGCTTCAAGATGTGTCAGGCCGGAAGTTCTTGTTGGCGCTAGATTTGTCAGGACAGTGGCAGGTGTAATGCGAAATCCAGGTTCGCGATACGTGATATGAGAACCCAACTGATGGCGTTTAGACCTGGCACCTTAGGTTGATGAGGGGCACGCGATAACAGAAAGGCAGCCGGCCGGCAGGCGCTTCCAGATTGGTCCGCCCGCCGCTATACCGTCCCGTCACGTCAGGAAACTTCGAGGTCTCTACAACATTCTTCAAGAAACCTTTTAACCAGCTGTCGAGGATGGTACTTTTAGAATAGAAAACAGTAATCAAATCAGAGGTGTAAAACAAAATAGGAAAGATGTCAAATTCCCGGGTGCAAAATCGGTAGTATTCGGTGATCTCATCGTTACAGTGGATTCCCCTCCGGTAACTTTAGGCGTTAGGTAAGGCGTATCATACCGTACAATACGTCCCGAAAGTTACACGCTCTATCGCCGCTCCGGCAGCTCCGTCCAGGTCCCGTATCTTCCGTCTACCACTCCGGGAGCCGCCTGACTATCCGGGATTTGGTAGATTGGGTTTTACAGTAAGAACTATCGAATACTACATAGTGTTAACAAGTTCTTTGATACTAAAATTCATAATCGGTCCGGATTTCACGAACGAAAGAAGTAGGAAACGCCCTGACCTAATGTCTTCTTGGACATTCCTCCATCCCCGTAGCCCTCTTTACATCTCTTTCGACCCAGCTGCACGAAGACATTCCAAGGTCAAGATCAATACATGCTGTCTCCGCTCCTATCGATATCTTGGAAGATCGTAACCCAGAATTAAAACAATAACCTGTGTATGTCAAAGAGAGTGTGTCCCATTTTGTTCCATCTATAATTGTCACACCCAGCCAACCAACGAGCAAGCAAGTAGTTTACCCCAACATTGCGAAACACCACACAGCCTTTCATACCAGCAAAAGAGAAGCCAACATTTGATACTACACACGTAATAAAAAGCAGGTTTTTTGGGACCGTTTCACGATACTACCCTGCCATGACGCCTTGCCGCCGCCAAAAAGCAGCAAACCTCCTCCCTTCCTCCTTCCCTTTTGCGCTTTGTAAACATTGTATAAGCTCCAACAACAACCACGTGCTTTGGGTTTGCTTGGCTTAGCGACGGGCGAAGCAGCACATGATACCGGTCCTGCCGAGGAACCAACAGAAGCCAATAAAGCGGATGATAGAGAGCGCGCCAGTAGCGAACAGAAGGAACTTGAAGAACCACGCAGTTCTCGCGGATGCGGTTTGCTATTAACGTATGTTAGTAAGTGGTTCAAAGTCAAAAGAAGGTGAACAGCAATGCTTACCCCGATGCCAAATGAGTTAAAGTTGTCACTGGTGATAACAACAGCGAGGACGCAGTTGGAAAACAGCCAAGACACGACAAGCATGGTTCTGAAAGACTTGTATGAGTCCTCGAGATCCTTAGGCTCCGGCGTCTCGTCTTCCTTGTACGGAGCAAGAGCGCGCCTGACGGTGGCCTCGAACTGCTGGTCGATATCCTCCTGCGGCTTCTCAATCTCCTCCACCACGGCCTCATCCTTCTCGCCCTTGCTGACGTTGGCGGACGGCAGTGCCTCGTTCTTATCCGAACCCTTGGTACCCCACGAGACGTCATGCCAGTTGTTGAAGGCGTAGACCATGAGGATGTTGATGTAGGTCGACATGAGGAGCATGTAGTAAGGGAACGAGTGGAACATGTGCCAGGGGTCGAGGTACATGAAGGAGGCCAAGAAGTAAACACCGTAGATGGTTACCAAGGCCACCAAAATGACACCTGCTGACCCTGAACCGCCGAATAACGAAGCCATTGCGTTCTTAGCATTGTCCAGCTGTAGTTGTTCGTCGAGCGGTACGGAGAACGCGCGGGCAACAAGGTAACCGGACAAAACCAAGATGTAAGACTGAATGAGCGAGAAGACGATGAACGAGGTGATGTATGTCCACTTGGAACCCTTCGGCCGATTACCCAATGCAAGGATAAACTGGAGGATAACGAATGCCAGGTAGATATACTTGAGAACCGCATTGAAGAAGGGCGTTACCGTGTCACCGAAGGGCCAACCGTGATGTTCTGCCGAAGAGCTAGAAGCCGTAACCGGGGTACCGACGAGATCCATGATGACAGTTGTGGTGAGCCAGTAGGAAGCGAGAGAGAACCATGTGAAGATGACGTTTGCGATATTGTAGATGAGCTGGACGTGGAAGAAGAACATGCGGACGATGTTATGACCGCTCTTGTACATTCTTCCGAAATGCATAAGCGAGTACAAACTGGCGGCGAACGAACCGTTGAGCCAGCGACGACGCTGAGAGATGAACTCGGGCGCACCTTCGGGCACATCGGTCTCACCCTTGGCGGCCTTGATGTAGCTCAAATGCCATTTCTGGCCAGCCTTGGCGACCAGTTCGAAGCAGAGAATACGATCTTCGGCCAAGAACATGTTCTTCTTGAAAATGTTCATACCCTCAATACCCTTCTTGCCCAAAAGCTTGGACAGGGTGTGATCACCGTGGAAGTACTGCTCCAACGGCCGGCCCATGATGGCTCTGAAACGGTAGGCCGAGAAGGCACCAGGCAACACAGAGACGTAACCGAAAGCACTTTCCAGCGGCTTGTCGAGAATGTTGGAAATCTTGTACTCGAAGTTCTGGACGGCGACCAGGGGGTTGACCAGCTTTTTGCCGCCCTTGCCCAACATGGCGTGAATTTCACCGCAAGCACCGCCAAGATCCTTGTCGTTGTAGAAACCCTCCCAAAGAGCCAAGAGCGACCTGGGGCTGGGCTTGGTACCGGCATCCAACAGAATGCATACCTCGGGGTTGAGGATACGGCCAAAGGCATTGAACAGCCAACGATGCGAGTTGATCTTCTTGGTGTTCTTCTGCTTCAAGCAGAAAATGAACTGCACAGGGGGCAGTGTCTGCGGGCCGTCATCCACGGGCCGGATGAGCGCCTGGTTTGGTGTGACCGAAAGCTGGCTTGTGTACTCGAAAATGTGTGCAACAGTCTCCTTGCCGTCAACGTCCTTCTTGATCACACCATCCTGATAAACACCGATGGTGGCCAGAACGTCGAGAACGTTCTTGTCTGTCTTATCAAGACCGTCGAAAACCAAGCAAACGACAATCTTCTGCCACGCCGGTCCTCCGCGGTTCCAGAACGAGGACTTCTTCAGGTTTACGATATCGCGGATGTTCGTCATGACGGAGTGCAGCGTTCTGGAGAGCAGGACCTTGTCTTCGTTGTAGTATGTAATGGCGATGAGAAGCTCGGTATGTCTGTTGTACATGCGAGGGCGCAAATCGTAACCGTTCTTGAGCGTAAAGTCGTTGGGATCGCAAGTGGCGGCAGTGTAGCGCATCTTGAAGAACTCCTCGTTGTTGCCCTCCTCATCGCGGTACTTGGGCTGAACAGCGTTCCTAATAGCACTAGGAACGGGATAGTCAAGACTCAAAACGGAACCCTGGACGAGCTTGACCTTTCTGGTGGCATAACGCTTCAGGCCGCCGGCCGGAGCAGCGTTGGGCTGCTGACGACGGAGCCAGCTATCATCCTCATCGATGGCGGACATCCGGTAGGCCGGATCCGTCGCATAGTCACCCCCGTAGTTGTAGCCCTGATCGACACCACTGCTGACGCCGCCGCCGCCATAACCCCCGTGAGGTGGCGGGGTAGGGTTGACAGCGATACCAGCTCGCGTGGTGCCAGCACCAGGAGCATATGATTCGGTCAAGCTATACGCCGAGACAGGGCGAACTGGAGGCGTATCGGCGCCCAAGCGGTCATTGTCGTAAGGCATAGGGTTTTCGGAGAGGAAGGGGGCTTGCGCATCGTCGTGCTGGTCGCCCTGGATCATGACGTTCGCGTTAACATGGCTACCTTGAGTATTCGCTGTCTGACAAAGAACCAACTTACCTGGTTGTGCCCACCGGGCAGATCTTGTAACTGGTGGCCTTCATAGCCGTCGCCCCGACCGTGGTACGCCATGGTTGCGGACCGTGGAATAGGGACTGGGAAGAGCGGATGTAGAGAAAGCTCGAATACTGCTGGAGCCTAGATGATGCTAGAGCAGAAGTTGGATTACAAGGTATTCACTGTCGGATAATTATGGAGAGTTGGGTTGGCGGTCGAAACGCCCTTCGCCGGCCAGGAGGTCAAAGAAGTGGTCGCGGTGTGCTGATGCAAGAGAGGAACAGCGGGGCTGGACTTCTTTCTCCGGATAGGTGGGCGTGGAGAGAGAGTGGCAGCAAACAATGGCGAGGCGGGAATGGATGTCAGCTGGAGACTGGCGACTGACTGGACGGGATCCAAGACCAAAAGTGGCTGGCAAAGATTCCAGGTCAAACGAAAGCTGCCGTCGAGATCCTGTGGGAAAAGTGGAAGCCGGGCGAGCGATAGGATGCGTAAGATAGCGAGAGACGGGACAAGACGTGTCGATGCTAACAGAACATGCCTCTGCTTCCTGGAGAGTGAGAGTCAGAGCAGGAAGAGAAAACAAAACAAAACGGCAAAAAACCTGGTTTCAAGATCTCAGGAGAGCAACAGGTCGGTCAGTGAGGTATTGGTATAGGTTGTTCTAGGTCGGAAGCCCAGGGCAGGAGGAGTGGGGATTTCGGAGAGGGCCCTGGTCCAGGTCATTGCAGGTCATTGCAGGTCCCGGTCTTTTACGCTCGCTATAAACATTGGCAGGGCCTGCCAACTGGAGGTGAGGTGTCAACCACTGCTCAGGAGGGCGTGGCTTAGCAACCTCCTCTGGCGAATGCTGCAGGGATGCAATCACCTCTAAAAGGAACATCAACGAGTGGCCAAGATGGCATGGCCCCACCAACTCAGGAATGCATCCATGCAATCCCATTGCGAGATGGCTTCAACTGGCTCGGGTCTCGACAGTGAAATGTCGTGAATGTGTCGTCTTGATGCTGGGCATTGGTTGGCGCTGCCTCATGGTGATGGCCACTCCGTATTGAAGTCTCTGTTGTGAAAAATGTAAAATGAAGCCGGCCTACGTCAGTCGTCGTGTTGCCGTCCCATGTTTTCTGTCCCGCCTCTGCCCGCTCATGCCGCTGCACCTGTGTGAACCAAGCCGTCCCTACGCTAGTGTCACCCAAAATTAACGGGATAGGAGTTCCATCGAGCCCCTGAGTCCCACAAAGTCTTGGGCATCCCAGATACGTTTCATGACCCATCGTATGGAAAACGAAGAACGATGGCGACTTTTGCTTTAAGTTCTGTTTTCGTGTCACTTGCTTGTAAACTTTCTTTTGTCCAACATTGTGAAAAAGGGGGGGCATGCAACTTTCTTTCACCGTCCCAAAATGTCGGATAATGTTTCTTTGACCTCTTTCAAAAGCAGCAGTCGGCGTCCTGCACAACAAATGCACGTTTGGCTTCCGCTTGCATCTCCTGCCGTTTGTCCCTTTTGGTTTTCTCTACGAGTTATGCACCAGCTCAGATGTCCACAGCATCGTATCAGTAGAGGTACCTACCTACTACCTAGCTGCGACCGTGATTGACACCGCTTTCCATACCCAAGCAGGCACTGATGGGCAGGTGCGTGGGGATTGGGAATTTCCTCCGCTTCTTTCAGGGTCCAAACTCCAGGCAACTTCTTAAAGCCTGGGCTCAATGTATGTTATCGATCGAGTTGACATCAAATTGCATCCCACCTTCAAAGAGACGGCATCACACTTAACCATAAGTTGATTTCGATATCTTGCTTCTCACCAGCTTCTCAAGTTATCAATGACCCTCCAACTTGATATATAGTGGCTGCCACACATCGCGGCACAATGATATCAGGGTCAACCCTCGCTGACAGGATCGTCCCGGTTTGTGCACCTCCCAGTTCCCCCGTTTCCCCCTCCATTTGCCCCCAGTAGCCCAGCGAACCCAGTAAAATAGGTGCCCCTGCCCCCTTCTTCTTGCATTGCAGGTCAACTGGTTTACCGCGACTCTGAAACAGCAGCGCTACCCACCCGCTCCAAAAGTCCAAACATGTTGACGCACTCGCTCAATTCCCAGATTCTCACGGGTTGGGCTGGCTGGCAGCTGATTGCATCCATAGATTTTTTCGAGTGACACGCGACCTTTGAAGTTCACCAATACAGCTGCGGCCAACTGGCATTGCATAGCACATGCTCATGCTGCTGCTTTGTGACTGCGTACGCAGTACATACGAGAAATGGCGGGGAGATCGCTGTTCGTTCGATGTTTGACATGAAATCCCAGGACCGGTTTTCCTATCGGGTCACACACATGATGATGATAGGTAGGGCTCAGTTGAGAACCGTTCTTCTTCTCATTTGCTCCCTATGACCGAGACTGATTCGGTCCCGTGCCCTTTCGGTGCCGGTGGCCGCGTTGGATACTGGATACGGGCAACGGGAAACAGAATATGATTCGGCCATAACTCAAGACATTGGCAATTGCTTATTAGAGCCGTCTGTATTTCTGTAGGCTCAATTTTCCGTCGCCGTTGGCGCACAAGAGAGGAAAAGGGGGCTCTTCGCTGCTAGCTAGCTGCCCAGAGCCGCGCGCGCCCTCGTCCAAAAATAGCACAGGCCATGATCGTCGCAAAAAAGAAAGTTTTGAAGACCCTGAACGAGGCACAACACGAGGGAACAGGAGCATTTGGCTGGGGCCAGGTTCGAGGCGAAGCAAAGCACCAAGCAGCGAGCCGCTGGTAGGCACATGAACGTACTTGCGTACGTACGGCTAGGCTTTATGTAAGAACTTGTTCAACCAACAAGCGCGTCCCGGCTGCACGTCGAATATTGCAAATTTTGGTTTGCTTACCTAACCTTGTGCGCTTGTCTGCTGCTCTGGAAATAAAGAATTGTCTTGTGAATGTCCGAAAGGGTTGCCATACATCCTGCCCTGATGTTTTGACGAGCGGCGGTAAACCATTGATCTTACGGCCCCGTCTCACTCACCCTTGGTGAAGGCGAACTATATAAGTAGGTACGAAGCCCTCCAGTTGCCAGTGTGTTGACGCATAGCTACGGGGGTGCGCGGTTGCGCAATCTCACATCAGCAAAAAATCGATTCGGTTGAGCGCATCATTTCTGACCACATAGTGTGCTGACGGGTCGTCTCAAGCTCCCCTGGCGGCCGACGGCGTGAGGAGTTCATGATTCCGCTTGGGTCAGCTTTCCTAGAGGACTTGACGACCTTTCGAAACAAGTTTCCCGTTTCGAGAACATCTTGTACGTCTGCGTTCCGAAATACAATGTGTCGTCGTCGATGTTGGATGCTATGGTGGTCTTGTCTGGCGTCAGAGCCTCAATGACACCAGTTATATGGCATAACAATTCGTGGGAGTCCGAGAAACCGCCGTCAGCTTGCAATCCGCAACAAATACATGATAATTCCCTGCCACGGCCGATTTACTTCGTGCCTGTTGTCGGTCAAGTCCGTTTCAAGATAGGCGGTTTCACTATAAAGCTCCCTTGTCGCTCCCAAGGAATGTCGAGGGCATAGAAGCAAACCACAAACCAAGCACGGCTCCTTTTGCCTCTTGAGAAAGTTTTCGTTGCGTATTCCGCCGCCAGGGGCAATGCTTCTCGAGTTTGAAATCTGCACAATGCCGTCCGCCACCTTCGGACCTGACTCTGAACAGCCAGTGCCACTCGACCGTGGTTCCGAAGCGAAAACGATGGCTCCGGAGCGGAAGTGTGGTCCCGCTCTCCGGTGCGCGGGTACACCGTTCGTCTTCATCTTTGTTCTGGAAGGTTGTCCCGAAAATGCAGCCCGTTCATAACAGGGCCGTCTCTCAAAGGCCATACACACCTTATCCATAGCGTCGCCAAGTTCGACCAAATGCGCGTAATGTGCTACTGCGTACAGATGTAGCCGAAATGGTTAGCGTACCCTATGGGCGTTCATCGACCTGGTGATCCGTGTAACTGTTGTGCTTTGTGGTTCAGTTGCGCAAGAACAAAAGCAGTTCCATAGGTCAAAGTGAGCGGGGTTCCACGGCATGGCGCACCAAGACGACACGAGATGAGTGATGCCCACGGAATAGATTGCCCACGCCGAAGCCGTTCCTCAATGGGGAAGGCATCGAGGATCGAGGATCAAATCGTCTGTCTAGAAGGGCGAGCATGGAATTGCGGGGCAATGTAGAGTATCGTGGGATAATAAAGAAAGTCGGACCAATATGGATTCGGCAGGTGCGGCGTATTGCAACCAAGTAATGCCGACATATAGGGATATATACCTTATGATCTCGACCACCAAACATGAGAGACGGAAACATGGTGGAGGTAGAATGATGTTGAGGGTTAACTTTGCGATGCCTCTGCTGCCTCTGCGACATGAAGCATTTGCGTGAAGCTGACATGCTGCCAAGCGAAGTGCCAAAGTTGACCGAGAGGGGAAAGGGATCTGCAAGCCCTCACTGGGCTGAGAAAGCGAGGAAATCGGTACAGTAGTTTGACGAGAGACTCGAGGTGAAAGAGGCAGATCTCCGTGACCCCAATTGGTCGAGATTGGCAGCCATCCCATAAGAATAGACCGAACACGTCACGGTCAGCACATTACACCTTAGGTATGTATCCTCTTATCACGCATCCCAGCGTATTTAATATACCTTTGGACCTAACTTCTAGGCAGTTCCTGAAAGGAAGGATCCCTAAGTGAGTCTGGCCGATGTGTTTTCAAATTATTGTGATCCCTATCACAATTTTGTAACGGCCTTTCCTAGCCAAAGTGAGCCGTGTTGGACTGTCCATGTTCGGTTTATTTTTACGACCACCTCGCCATCCCAACTTCCGAAGCATGGAGTTGCGGACAGGCGCGACAGGGAAGACCCTTTGCTGGTGCCGGTGATTGGCTCCATCCCATCCATATCATCACATCTTGCGAAATCCATACCTTATAAATCAACCTTTCCGTCGCCAATATGTCCAGAGCTTATTCGCATTACCTTTCAGATTGCTCCCCTCGATCGGTATTTGGGGCGGGTTGATGAGCTCGGGACGGGCAGGAAGCTAAAGGCGGCAAGAACTTTAAAAGTCAATCCTTTGATCTCGATTTTATGAAAGAGGGGAATGGTGCAGACGAACGTGCGGGAGGACTTGCTTGGCACTAAGGAACCGCGTGGGCAGGTGGGCAACAAAGTCCAAGGCTTTGTCTCAGCCAGCCAATAAGAGGCGGCGCTGCGCCTCCAGAACGTTTCCTTCCAAACAAAAAGGGCTCCACCAGGATTGGACTTGGGACGGTCCTTCCGCATTCCTGGCACTGGAGGTCGAGAAGCCGTCAAGGTACCACAGGCGCAAAAGCCATCTGCTTTCGCTGGCGGCGTCACGGCGAGGGCGTAGCTACAGTGGTGCTGCTACCCAAGTGGCCCCTTCCGCAAATGAGATGCACAGTGCAGGAATAAGGCACAACGTGAAGTGAGTGGAGACCTTGGAGTGGAGAATGGCAGGTGGGTGCTGTTGCTTCGGGTGCGCCAGTCCAGGGCCCTCGACTCTCTCAAAGAAGGCCAATTCCTCTCCCTGGGTCTCAACTTCCAGGTTCCCGCTACTGCAGCAACAACACTTCAGCAGCAGCAACCAACAACGCTTCCATTTCGACGTCGTTGCTCCCTTCTAGTCGCCAGTCGTTGACCACGCACGCAATCCACGTCAACGTTGTGCGACCCGACGACCTCTTTTCCATTTTCGCTGCTTTTTGCTCCGCGCGTCTTGTTCAAGTTCAAGGGACCCCATCAGAGATGCCCTCTTGATTTCTTCTTGACACCTTCGATTCTTTTCCCGAGCTAGCCTCCCAGTCATTCGTTTTTTCAAACTGCCATCAACACCACTCACCACTCACCACTCACCATCCACCTCTCACCACCCGACCCCTTTCCGACGACTCGCTTCATTGAATCCATCGCGACTCGACGACAATCACATCATTTCCTCGCAACCCTTGCCCGAAGCAACTCATTCTCCCCTCAGTTCGACATCAGTCACCACTCACGTCGACGCCGCGAGCGTAAAGCAACGAACCAGCTGCCTTGCCCGCAACAAATACAAGCTTCACGCCCGGACTCTCATCTCGATTGCTGACGGGTCCCGTTATCCATCCGATCAACAGATCTCCGGGGGGTCATTTGTCCATGTCCGATTAACTTATCGACATACGCGCCGATCCGAGAAACCAACCCCTTCCACGTTGAAGTACTCAACCACGTCTCTTTAACCCGAGGCCAAGCGTTATAGATAGGTCAAAATGGCGGTCGTCGCGATGTCACAGAATGGTAAGTCTTCCGCAAGAGAAGTTGGTGGAGAAAGTTATGATCTAACCGATACCGACAGTGGTGAGCAACCTCTTCAAGCGCGATGGGACTTGTGTTCTGTGCGACGACAGAGTACCACTTTCTTGCCCGTCCTGTCCGGAGGGTACTGCGTGCACGACCATCCTCGCGAGTTGCAAGGAGTGTGCACACATGATCTGTGCTCCTATTGAAGAGAATACGGATTCAAATTCCTATCAGCCTTCAGATGCGGAGCCAGCAGGCAGTTCCACAAATGTCGGTGCCATTGCAGGAGGTGTTGTCGGCGGTGTAGCTGTAATTGCGATTCTCACATATTTGGTTTGGAGATATTGCATCAAGTCGAGGAGGCAAGTTGTTGCACCGGAAGAGTGGGATGGAGTGCAGGCTCAAGACGACGGCCCCGAGAAGTCTTTCGTCCAGCGGCGTGATAACCGGTCGTCAACACACACCGTCCACTCGGTAGCATCCACCGTTTTCACACGAGCATCCAACATCATCCAAATAGCATATATCCCTGGAGTTACGAACCGAACCCCAACATCCCCGGCAGTCCTTGTTCCCCCCGTACCTCCGATTCCCATCGGCCACGGCGGCAGTCCCTCTGCTACAGGAGACCAGCATTTCTTTGTTCCCGGCGATCTGCGCGACTCTACATATTCCGGCATATCAGCTTTCACAGACCGAACCTCCTACGCCCGGACGTCATATGCGCCGCGGTCTAGCGTGGCGTCTACCATCTACGGCAAAAACGTTGTTATCACACCTGCCCAAACCGGCATGCGGGCGAGGCCAGCTATGGTCAGTGTTAAGTCGGCTCATTCAAATAATTCTGGTGGCAGCGCAACACCGCCTGTGCCGAGCGTGAATTACGAGAAGTACACCGGGTTCCGCCCTCCGAGTCCTACAAATAGCAGGAATAGCACGTTCAGCGTGGGATCCACCTTCTTGAACACCGCCACGCCTGCTCGCGCCATGGTCGTTCGAGTAGGGAGTGTCAAGAAGGTGAACACTGTCAAGCCCAAGACGCCTGATTCATCGGCAACTTCGCCCAGCACTGCCTCATCCGCAGGACGAGACTCTAATACTGGCACCATCATCATTAATTCGCCTGCCGTGGATCAAGGGCCTTTCTCGGATCCCCCGTCCCCCCCGGTAGACCGATCAGCAACCCACAGCACAGCAACGTTGAGTGCAGTAATTGAGCAATCAACGAGGAGAGCCTCTGACCGGACCTCTGATTCCCCTGGCTCTAAAGACCGGGAAAGAAGCCCATTTGGCGACGAACATGCGACTCAAGATTAAGTGACGACTATATACGCGGAATTTCGTTTCCTATTTCTCATTTGTTCTTTGCTTTTGCTTACGATATCCCCTGGTCGCTTTGGGAGGGCGCTTCCCCAAATTTCTTGGTATCTGAAGTTCGGATTTCTTGTTATTTAACTTTTTCTCTTGGTTTGGATATTCGGTGGCGGTGTTACTGAAACTGGGCAACGCGCAACTTTCACGTCGTGCTGCAGGGCCTGGAGAACTGGAGATTGGCGATTCGATTCTCTTTTCGGGCCTCATAACGGTTCATTTCCTTTCAAGGGGTTCATGGCTTTAGAGGGAAGCAGGGAGGTCCCACTGACATGCTTTCTATGATATGGGGGAGGGATCAAAATATTGCCTGGGTGTTAGGCTCGTGGATGATCTATGTATGCCTCGGAGAGGGATAGGGATTCCCTGGCTCGGTCATTAGTGGCTATGCTGAACGAGTAAGCTCAGAGTTTCTGGCTTGGACGTATCGAGTGCTCGATGAAGCTTCAACGGTATGTTCATGGCGCGGCAACAGTGAATCAAGAACGAGTTACCACGCACATGCCCTCTCGGTTTTGGCATCGTCCCACCATGCTGTTGTCTATCCTGATGATTACCCTTGGTTCCAGCCGTTTCCGCTTGCTCCATGGAGGTGTTGTCGTCACGGTTTGCTCGAGTATGATGTAAGCACCCATGCCCTGAAGGTCAAACATATTTTCTTGTGACCTTAAGTAGCTGCCTAACTCGACCTGGGTTGGTTCTAAGATCACATGTTAATACCTGAAACAAGTTGTAGGATAACGACAAGGTCGATACTGCCGTAGGCCGGACCCGATCCAGGGAGCTCGTTTGGACTCTGGCTGGGAAGTGTTTCCACAGTTGGACTACCATTCGGTATATCGGGTGGTTAACATGCTTCATCTGTGTTTTGCAGCGATGCTATTTAAAGTCTTCATATTCTGCAATCAGTTTGTGCCTGATTTTGCCTATTCATTGCTTACTTCATGTTGTATATTGTAGACATATACAGCTGTCTGAGTCTAAGTTTCTCTTCGTCTGTCAAACTTAAAGAAGGCTCTAGGAACACTCCGTCTCCAAACGCGGGTGGTGGAGGATGGTCAAGTGTATGAGTGTAGCTGACCTCTGGTCTGTTCATTCTCGGGGCCTACGTAGCTGGTATCGTTGGTGATGCACATGCTTTGACGCGACACTCAGAGGAGCCTATCTGCTCTCCTTAACCCAACCATAACGAAAACAATAAGCAGAGAGAACATCCCCCAGTTCAAAACGGAGGAGAACAGTGACTCGTGTTTGGATCTTGCTCGTTTGGTTGCGATTCCTAATAACTACCAGTCACTTGGTGGACAACGGACCCAGAGGGAGAGTTCTGCGAAGACAGCATCACGCGACAAGAAGGAAAACATTGAAGGAGTAGGACACGACTACAAATCTTATGGATGCTCAAGACCCTTTGCTATCCGAACTTCCCTTCGTCACTTACATTCGCCCCATACGTTGGCCCTCGATCACACCGTCACCACAATCCAAAGACAAGCTTGATGTCCATCAGAGGAGACCTACCAGTCATGGACACTTCCGCTTAGCGGACGAAATGATGACCAGGTCAGGATCCTGCCAGAGTCTCTCATGTTTCGAGATGCCTTTTTACTTAGTACCACTCCACCGTATGGGGTGGCTTCAGCATTTGCCTTACTTTCCACTTGTGATTCTATCGTCTGCCTCCTTGGAGACTCGCGGTCTTGGCGCCTTCGCGCCAGTTCTTTGACAGGTAACGCCGAGACGTGCAAGTGCAATATACTGAACTGAGCGAGACAGTGGACATCATTACGAACACCTCGACTAATCGTTTCCCTCCTCATCCACAGTTCCTACATCCTCGCACCGTTTCTCTATTTCCTAACAAGTAGCGCTTAGGGCTGCAACTGCAGATACTTGAAGTGAGCGTGACAAGCTTATCACAATCACCTCAACTGAACGTAGTGTCCATCAAGGACGGTATACTATCCACTCGAGCGAGTGATGTCTTCAATGTTTGGAGTTTGGACATCCGTTTCATCCTTTCCGCCACTGTTGGCCTCTGAAGGCGCCGTAGTTCGACAAAACAGGGATATGCCTTGTTGAACGCTTGTAAGACCCTTGATGTTATTCGAACCAAAACCGTTCACGAAATCACAAATGGAGCAAGTTCGAAGTTAACTGTCGTTTGAGCCGCTTCTGATGTGCCATATTGCAATGCACCTTGGCGTATTGGTGAAATGGACTGTATAGGCATTTAACTCGCTATTCGTATCAATAATAACTGGTCCGATGGTGTAGTTGGTTATCACGTCAGTCTAACACACTGAAGGTCCCCAGATCGAGCCTGGGTCGGATCATCTGTTAATTTTCTTTTTGTCTTTTTTTCTTTCCTCTATTACTGGTTTTTTTTACGTCTCACACTCTTTCTTTTCTTTTTTTTTTTTTTTTTCTTTTATGCTTCGGCATTGGAGGAGCTTCATGTAGTCCCTAGGCAAAATTCAAGCTCTGGGTTCGGGAGAAATGGCAGCAGAGCGATAACTGAACCGGTAGTCGGTTGAACTTGGGAAACTAACCGGAATGTTTGGCAGAGCCAGCTCAGACACTTTCAAAGAGATCGAGGAACTGGTGGGCAAACGTGTTGTACCTGGTACGTAGTTATTCACTTTCCATGGTGATGTGGTGACCGAGCCCCGAGTGGACTTTTTGACGCTTCCCCCCTCGGACCTCTTGAAAATTCTATTCGAACCATCTTTTCACTCGGGCCTTGATCACCGGTATCTCTTCTCATCGACCCAGTGAGATCCTGATAGTTTCGTGTTGACAAGAGGTTGTTTGGAACCGCAACAACCGTAGCCTATCCGACACTATCGCCCTTTGATCTCTTCAATCATTCGGATTCAAGTCTGGTTCACTCGATCTTCCTGCTATCATTAGCTCACCATGTGGAATACGGGATAGTCACTCTTTCCTATGCAGTGTATTCCGGGCTGCGGCCATGCAGCGTTCTACATGTGCTGGGGACTTGAAATCGAGACCAAAGACACTGGTGCAGAAACCTCCACCTCTTCATCGTCGCACCTTCCGTACATAGTATATCTTCCGCACTATAGCCAAGCAGGTGCCACGTACTGTCGGCCGTCCTTTCTTGGCCTGACAAGCGAGTTTGCTTGTACTAGTCATCTTCATTACCCTCAATCAGGCTGCTCTTCATCACGTCGTCCAGCGTTTACACTCGTAAGACACCTTCCACAAGCAACCGCGATGGACAAAAAAGGACCAAATATAGATTTAAAACGTGCAACAAGAGCACATGCGCTCACATAGCATTTAAAAAAATAAAATAAAATAAAAAAGACGCTTCTACTGTGTCCACAGCGTCCATTCTACCTTCGTCTTTGCCTTGTCTCGTCTCCGGTAGGCGAATGACTGACTGAATGGACTTGCTATAACAAGCGAGCGAATGGCAGACATCTTTCCGAATACAGCTTCTGCTTCGGACAAGAAGAAAGAAAACGCCCGGCGGCGCACTTCAGTTCATCACAAACTGTGAAAGGGACGGGGCTTCGGGGACGCATAAACATGGACACAGTTAGGTTGGTGAGTGTTCTACCTTGGTCTCTGTCGTGGAAGGAGGCGTTGCTTCTGGATTTCAGCTATACTTAGAAACGGAAAACTACTCTTGCTTTTTGCTGTGAAGCTAACTTCCGCTCTTCTATTTTTCTTCTTGTTCTTCTTCGTAGTAACCGGATACCTAGGCAACTCTGTCTAGCAACGCAAGCGATCCTATCATATCTCACTTATACCGGTCTACTGACGAAGACATAGAGATGAATGAAAAGTGTACTTTCACTTCCGCGCGAGATGACATCTCCTATCTACTTACCTCCGATATTGCATATCTCAATACCCGTTCAGGGAGCCTCCAAAAGTTGAGGATGTACTATCCCCGACGCAGTTAAAGAAGCGCCGGAGGTAGCAATGGAGGAGCCTGAGCTAGACACGGAGGTCAAAAACGGAGCAAGATCACTTTGTCATCCACTATACACAAGCAGGTTGATCACATCCAGTCTCCAAACTGCCCTGGTTCTTCCTCGTCACGGGTGGGACACAAAACCCGAGATGGAGGACCCATACCCGGCGTGACATAACGATAGCGGTAACGTGGGCATCGAGATGAAGAACGCTCGGAGTTCCCAACCCACCCAGTGCCTAGGTACATATCCCCCCGGGGAAGGGGAACCAACCCGCAAGCGCCGGCGGTAGGGTTAGGAACTTGGGACTTGCGGGAGGCCCGGTGTTCCCAAGTCCATGGCAAGCAAACCCACCAAGCCACTTGGTAACTTAGTGCCGGACTAAAGCCCATCAAAAAGAAATTTTAGACGAATTACTACCGAGGTCTTGAGGAGACCACCGACACCAAGGCGACAGGCATGTGGGCTAGTGTGATACCGTACCAGGGCCGTGGGCCGTGGGTGGTTTCCATTCTTTCTCGGGAAATGGGAAATGGGGAATGGGGGTGATGAACTTGCCCTTGTCCTAATATTGGTCCTTAGTCCGGTCCTTGGTCCGGTCATCGGTGATGGTGGATGGGGAATGGAATGAGGATGATGGATGAATAAGGGATGGATGATGGATGGGTGAGGATGGATGATGGATGGGTGAGGATGGCGGGGGGATGGGTATGAGACGGTCATGGTCTTTCTTGGTGGTGGATGGTTGTCCTTAACCCACGCCCACGTGGGGGGTGAGGATTAGGGACTCTGTGTGAGTGGGTATGTAACTACCTACCTGGTACGCTAGGTAGGTACCACCCTCTAAACCTTCAGCGGGTTATTCACGGGTTTCTTCAAGCACCATCATCTCCCCATCAGAACCTTTGGCTGCTTGTGGTTGTATTGATGTGGGCTGGCGGATAAAATAAAAGCGAAGGATCAGATAATTTTTTCGAACCCCCAGGTATCCGAGACGTTGCGTTGCAGTCCGACGGAGTGCTGCACAAAGTACTGTATGACCCTCTTCCCCTGTCTTTCTCCCTTCTCGATGGACATGTACATCCATCCATCTCCTTAAACAGTTACTGACTAGACAAGAAGGAAATCTCGGAGTAGTACTCCACGACGAAACCCCAGACACCGTGACACGCGGAGTATCTCGAAAACCTCGATGAAACCTACCATAGCCCACAGTTAGACGGCGACCGGCGAGCCCAGACCAGTCTGGCGCCGTCGGGCTCGGTGGTCAAGAGGATCCCTAGTGTCACTTTGCTGGAGAATTCTGGGGATGGTTCGACGATTCTGAGAGAGAGAAGAGGAGGAGAGGAGCAGGATAATGCCGGAAAGCCGAGCCCAACCACTGACGTCCATCCGAACCCGACCCATGAAGGTCGGTTGCCGTGGGACCTGGAAGAGATGTCCGTCCCGAGGAATCGGTCGGCTACTGAGGAGAAGAACATTGGACGTGAAAATGTCGGGGACCTTGTTGGGTCTACAAACTAGACCCTGCCGTGATAGGCTTTCGGTTTGTAACTCTGTCTGGTAAGCAGTGCAGTGCAGTTGTTGTGTTGGCTGACGAGCTCTGCTCTGTATACATCCCGACCCTTCAACCCTTTCAAAGTCAACACCAGGTGTGTCATGCTCAGTTGAGGCACATTCAGCGAGCACGTGGGCATGCCACGTGGAGATTGCAAAGAGAAGATCTTTCCTTCTTCGCTGGAGGCCCTTGACAAGACTACAGTATGAGCCCGTCTCGGTAGCTGAGGGTTGCTCAGGGTCTCGGAATATCCATTTCCACCTGGTTGTAGGGTAGGGGTTTGTCTTTTCCCCGGCCGGTGGACTGGTGAGAAAAGGGAAAAAAGGAAAAAAAAAAGTCTGCGGCCAAAAACACTCTAGCGGCAGTACCAAGAACCATGCAACGGCGCGAGCTAAGATGCCGCGTGCTCCAAACTAATGCGAGACGATGCGAGAAGTCCCCGGAGACGGAGACTCGGACCAGCTATGCAAATCTTTATGCCGAAACGGAGCTCGACGATGTCTCGGCAATATGTCGGACGGTATATAGCGCAACAGCATGTAAGTGAGTAGGTAGGCGAGTGTCATGTATGTTAGACAAGGCGGTCAGTACAGCCTGGCAGAGTTACTGTTACTCTGACAAAGGTCAGCCGCATGTTTTGTGAGACTTGTGTACAAGCGTTGAAATAACTGAATATAATTGGAGAAGAGAGAAGTCGAGAAGAGTCTTGTTCGAAGGAACCACTAGTAGGACTCAGCCAATCAGCTCAACTCCCAGTAGTACACCTCTGCCGGGGTAAAAAAGGTTAAATCTTGTGAATTCGCCGTTAGTGTAGATCAGTGGCAAAAGACCAGTCTCTACAGAAGAGTAGCACTCATACCGGCAAGAAATCTAGTTTTCTGTAGGCTGGAAGTATCACGCTAACCTTTTTTCCCCCCGCAGAGGTGTAGCACGAGTGGACTGTTGGAGTCTTATTGGGTGTCCCGAGCGGCTGGAAGAAAAAAAACCCTGGGGGAAGTTTGAAGACCAAATGTCGACTAACAGCTCTAACCAAGGGTTCTCCTCACAGTCTCTACCCACGCTGTCGCGTATCTGATAATCCTTGAGAGCGCATGGAGAGCCCAAAACCCCCCCAGGACCTGTTCACATTTCATATGACGATTGCCGTCGAGAATGCCGGCGTTGCCTCATGACATGGTGAGTGGTGTAAGGGGTTTGGGAACTATTCTGTTGAAACGAGATGCTGTTGTATTTCGTTCGCTTGCTTCACGACCTTCCACATTGCGGTAGTATGGTAAACAACTCGCGCTCTCTTGTTCAGGGGTGAGATTAAGATAGTGCCCCCTTGTCGATGAGAATCTTTTTGTCTGACTGATGGTGACGAGACTTTGAGGTTATGCATCACGAATTTCGTGCTCGTTATGGGTCTTCTCTGTCACGACAATGTGGACGTTCTGGGTTTGGTTTTATCAGATCCTGCGAGTCTGCACACCCCCCCGTGTCGTCCTTTTGGCGGCTTTACCCGCTCAGTAAGTCGCCTTGGCTTTGGCTTGGCTTTTCGGTAGTGTTGGGTAGCGAGCTGTCTTTCAACACTGCTGGGCCGGCCGTCGAAATGGTGCGGGCTAGAGACATTACCCGAGCGTGATTTTCTCTTTCTTCTCTTCAAACGGAACCCTCGTCTATCTTTTCCCCTTCACATCCCATCTCATCTCCACCGGGGCTTTCTCCGGGCACAAATGAGAAGCAGTGAATGAGACGGAGCGGGCCTCATTCCGCACTCATGTTTCTCACGAGCTAGCGGAAAGGAGGTGGGTGGGTTGTGGATGTGTCTCCCTATTCCATCATTTCACAGGGAGATGGCCCCAACCCAGCAACTAGCTACTCAGCCAGCCCAACCTAAGCCAAGTATAACGGGGGTGTGTGTGAAGTCCTTCGGCGTACTCTCGGTGATTTTAGAACCGAGTTTCGTGAGAGACAGAAGGGAGAGTGAGTGAAGTAAATTGACTGCCGACGATATGCCGACCGACGAGCGATGGCTTGCAGGGAAACCGCCAAAATCGAGATTCGGACATAGGTTAAAGGTTGGCCTAGCCAAAGAGCCAAGAAAAGATCAAGAAGGGAGATAGGCCCTCTAACCCGTCTCTGGCACAAACGGGAATTTCTGCTGTTGGTCGAACGGCGGGCACACTTGTTGAACGTTCGAATTGCCAACCACAAAAGCCATCCGATCGGGAACCAAACCGCTCCCTTTTGCCAGAGTTGTCCCTCGTGCTTTTTAGCCGGTGGAGGAGACCCAGGAAACCGAAACCGTTGGGACTTGAGAGAGAAAATAGGGTCCCCCGCGACCCGCTAACCCGCCAGCCCTTTTTTTTTTCTTGAGCGATTGAGAGCCCTGGCTTCACCGGTGAGCGCAGGCGCACAGACATGTGAGGGTGGTGGTGGTAGTGGCCGGGACTCATCGAGATCGACGAGAATGGGGAACATGGACAGGGCGAACGAGAGAGCCTCTTCAGGAGCTGCCTAGAGAAAATTTTTCTTCAAACCGCCAAAGCGGACCGCGTCGGACCGCTTTTTCTGATACAAAAAAGTAAACCAACGTGGGATACGCATTGGGTGTAGTAGTATGTGCCCAACGTGGAACGTGGTGATGGTGAGATGATGGCATGGGAAGGGGTTGAAAGATCCGGGCCCCCGAACGGGGGTGCTTGTTAGGTGGGAGCGTCAGCGAGGTGCCTCAACTCATCACGTCCAGCATCCCATCCCACATCCCACATGTGCGTCCTGCGTCGTGTGTGATGAGAAAGGTCAGCAAATTCCGGGGAGCGTTGGACTTCGGTCTTGTTTTCCTTGTCGAGAAAGAAGGAATGCAATCCCCGGACACGTTAGCTGTCAATCACGTCAGTTCGGTAATCCGCCTCAAAAAGTTCTTTTTTTTTTTTCCTTCTGTTCTTTCCACTTTCCTTTTTGATGCCCTGTCGCCATGCTACACCGAGACCGAGCCATGTTTTTTTGACGATGCCTGCCGGCAACAGGTACAGGTAGCTTTCGCGATGCTACCCTTTTATGCGGAACGTTTTGGTCCACTTTAAAAGCTGTTCGGAGCGATGGCGCGGCGGGAATAGGAAGAAGTGTTAAGACATGGCATATGACCGGATGCTATGGACGGGTGCCCTATACGTACCTGAAAAGGGTGGTTGTTAGCGATGATTGTGATATGTTGTTGCATCAACGAAGGAAAAAAAGAAAGCTCTAACGGCCCGGTTGTGTCGCATCTTCGGCTTTAAGATTCAGTCCTCGAACCACCCACCCCTAACAAACACCCTGGACAGACGAAAACGACCGCGAGCCGGATGCGTACCCATTGGTCTGTCGTCTCTCATCTCTGTTGGATTGACGAACGTCGTTTTGCGTGTAGGAAGCCAATCGCATCCAAGCCCTCAAAAAAGCCGGGTTGGGTGTGTTATGTCTGTGATGTGTACAGTAGCGCATGTGCATAGCATAGCATAGCGTAGCGTGCTGACGACAACAATCTTTCTTCAACCAACCAACCAACCAACAACCATTCAAAGAAAATTCCCCATTCAACCAATTCACCCACACACACCCAGACACCCTCCATAGATGATCCAACGGACGGCATCCGAGGGCATCCGGGGGGTGCATTTTATTCCATGGCATTTCGCCCTTTGAGCCATGCCCATCATTGCTCATTGTGCTCATCACCAAGCATGCCTCACCATGGTCCATGGGGCTCCATAATAGCGGCGGCGGCGGCGCGGAGCGCTCGGTCACTCCCGCTTTTCGCTCCGGTCTCACCCAACCCCGTCCGTCTGTCCAATCCGTCTAATCCGTCTCACCATTCTCACGACCCTGCCCATGTTCGTTCCCCGATTTTGATCTTGTCTTGGTTTGTCTTGTCTATCACATCCATCACATCTGTATACCTGTAGGTATCTATCCGTGAAGGGTCCGCTTTCGCTTTCGTTCGGGGCGCTTCCGCCGCGCCGTGAAAGCGCATTTCGTATTGTATCTTATTGTGGTTTGATGTGGCAGTGCGGTTGACGTATGTATGTTGAGAGGAAGAATGGCAAACAAAAACCCAATTGCTTACCTGGAAAAAAAAAGGGTAGCAGTGGTTGTCCTAACTGTCCCGCGTCGTCCCGATACCGCCGCCGCCGTCATGCCGGTGATCTATCTTTCTGCCCGCCAACCTACCTGCCCGACATGCCTGTATATTGTCCTGCAGCAGCAACGTCTATTTCAGGAAGCGGCAGTCATGCAAGCACTTGGCATCACGGCCGGCATTTTGGGAGTATCGAGCCGCCTTGGCTATATGTGCATGTATAGATGTACATATCTCGGTCAAAGATGTCTGGAAGTCTGCTTAGAGGTAAGGTAGGTAGTCTTAATGCTTAGGACGACTCACGGTTCGCCTTGTTTTGTCACGCAAAGATCCACCGAAATCTTAGAAAACTATGGACACGAGGCTCACTACTGTACAAAACAATGGGCTGGGGGAGTGTTAGTTTTAGTCAGAACTTTCTTTGTAGTGTAAAGGCATGATGATCTGCCTGCCTTGGTTTCTGTTTTGGACTTTTTGGGATAGTCATGATGACGGACTTATTTGTCGCTTATTTGGCTACTATGCAGCTGTGACAGACGCCATAACATTCAGCTTAACAGATGTGAAGTGAAGATCAGTGACCAGATGGTAAGTACATACCCGCCCGTAACCCGCGCAGACCGCGCCGCGCGGGCCTTACATACATGTATGTCTGTACGTATAAACATGCGGAGTTCGAGGTTACCAGAGAGTTACGAGATGAACACGAGTTATGAAAGTTAGGACGATACCTCTACCTGACGATTTCATTTTGGGGAGGTCGATTACGTTTTGCGTACAGCGTGTTTGTGGAAGGTCTGTGTGTCCAAGATACTCATCTTGTGGCTCGTTGGTTGTCCCACCACCACCCCGCAACTTTCAGCTGTAGTGGTCTTTGGTGTAGCTCTGCTATCCCCGTACATGACCAAGTTGATATCACCGTTGTTCTGTCAACGACCCAATCACCAACTCCCATAGAATAAGACGGTGTGCATGCAACAGCTGAGATCGAAAACACACATTGCATTCAAATGACCGCTTGGGTATCGACTATTGGCTTCAAACGGCTTCTCTTTAGACACTTGGGACAAAGCTGATGTTCACAGCATCTGCAATACTGAGCTAAAAGGTATCAAGCTAGGTAATGGAATCATTCCATGATTTCCAAAATACACGCCCTTGCTCTGTCTCCATCATGGCCACCCTTTGGTAGAGCCTCTTTGCCATGTACACCCGTTGGCGCATCCAGATGAGCATACCAGGATTCCCGCTGCGTCCTTGCGCATAGCACTTTCCAGCCTATCCCTCTCCTTTCGTGCCCTTGCCGCCGTCTTCTCGCTGAGAATGGCCCAGCCCAGGGCCAACCAGACTCTGGATGATATCGCTCCCCCCTCCCAAATGCCCAAGACCGGTATATCTAGTCGCCAACTTTCCGTTTAGGATGGGGTTATGCAGTTCCTTCTGTGTTGTTGCCCCTCCCCCAAAAAACTCCAAAGAAACCACCCCTCCACGAAAATCGGTAGCCTTGTGAAAACCCGAACAAAAGAAAATAAAGAAGATAAAACATGTGTGAAAACAAAGGAGGGAAAGGGTAAAACCAAAAAAAACACACTTTCTCCAACTACCTGGTCGAGAAATTAAACGAGAAAAAAACAGAAGTGAATATGATATTTACGCCCTTTCCCCCATTTCCCACCTCCCGCCAAATCGGATGCCCTCTTTTAAATCGTGCGCCATTCGCCATCTGGAGAATTCGGTTACGTCGTTTGTGTCATGTGTGATGAGAAAGTGTGAAATGTATGGAGCGATGCGAGTGTGTGGGTGGTTGTGGTATATGCGCAAGAAATCGCCATGTTTTTTTTTCAGTAATGAGTAGTCGTTTCGGATACGAGCCCGAATGAGTGCAAGTATGTGACGAGAACGCCCGAGTTGATGTGCCGGCCGTACGTGTTGGGACATATCCGGGGTCCCGGGTCGGGGATATTCGCGCATCGCCCGACGCATTTTGCGCCAAGAACTGGGGGAGGGAAAAACGGGATCTGGCTCTGTGGGCCGCGGCCGGCCCCCCGGGGCCCCGGAAGGGGAAGCAAGGCAGGAAGTGCGACATTGTTTCATCAGTACCCGCCAAAAGACCCAACACCCATTGCGAAACCGCTCATATAATCAAACACTTTCCACGAGGACGCTTGGGCTTTTCTGTCCCACTGTACTTTTCGCTCTTGCCGTTCCCTGATGGCGGTAGCATGCGCGGTGCTGATTGTCCTTGCTGTCGCTGTTTTCGCAGCTGCTTGACGACGTCGTAAAAGGCCTTTTCAACATTTGTGCGTGTCTTTGCCGACGCTTCGGTGAACTCGCAGCCAAGCTCTCGCGCCAAAGCGTGTCCTTCTTGTGTGGAGACTTCGCGCTCCGTTACGCGGTCGCTCTTGTTGCCCACTAGCATGATCGGCACAGGCGCGGACGGGTTGGTGGCGGCGAGAGGTGATGATCCTGGATACGCTGACGGCGACGAGGTCGACTCCTTGACTCTTTGAATCTGGTGGTGGAACTTCTTGATGCGCGAGAAGGAGGAGCGTGATGAGATGCTGTATACTAGCACGAAACCCTCGCCATCTCGGATCCACTGGTCTCGTAGTGCCGTGTACTCTTCCTGTCCTGCTGTGTCCAGAACCTCTAGCATGCATGCCTGGCCGTCAATGACGACCTGTTTCCTGTAGGAGTCCTCGATAGTGGGATCATACTAAATCGTTGATATTAGCAACAAGCTGGGAATGCAGGTAGGCGGCTTCTGTTGGCCAGCCAGCCAGCCAGGGAGGGACGTGAGCAATGCAGGGATATGCGATTGCGTAGGCAGATGATCAGAGTGAAGGGAGACGGTTATGAGAAGAGCAGACTCACGGTTTCGACGAAGTGCTCCAAGCAGAGCTGGATGGTCAAGGCAGTCTTCCCCACGCCTCCGTCACCGAGCACCACCAACTTGTATAACACCTGTTTGTTCCCCACCATGATGGAGTCTTGCTGTCGTACTTTCGCGGATGTCCAAGTGTCGAGGAAGCTGGAGCAACACCAAGGAAAGCTTGGATGAGGGGCGGACGACAGATATGAATCAGGGGAGAAGAGCAGTGAGAGCCGGGGCTTCGCCGCGAGTCGGAATGTGGTGGAATGTGGGAAGTCGTAGTAGTAGGACTAGGTGGTGGTAGTAGTAGTGAGGAGTAGAGGTAGTGTTGTTGCGTGTTTGCAGAGAGAAGCTCTAACAGGCGCAGCCACGAATGAGTGGCAATTGGAACAGGCGTTCAGCGACTGAGAAGGGCGGCGGGGATTTGAAGAGTGGTCGTCACGTCGTCGTCGTGATGGTCGTCTGGATGGTTGAGGTTGAGGTTATGGATTGGGGGGGAAAGAATGATGTGAGGGAGAAGAATGATAAGAAGAAGAGCAGCCGGGGGGGTTTGAATGTGGTTGGCAGTGCTATGTAGTGTGGTTGGGGAGTACGGGTGTCCACCGGCGGACTCGCGGGCGTGTGAGGTCGTACCTCTAGGCCGTGGAGGAGGTGGTGGTAGGTCTGTGCAGTACCTGCCCGCTAGCGAGGATACTTCCCAGAGGTACAACTTTCACCTCATGGCAGAACAGGTCTGGCTGGCCAGAATGGAGTGGATGGGAGGTAGCAAGGACCCAGAGTGGATTGGAGGGGAGCGATTGGGCCAATGGGGAGGCTCGACCAGCGGGTAAGCGTTGGATGCGCCCGTGGAGAATGGGTGTTTATTGTGGGGACCGCTCAACAGGTGGGCGGCTCGGCCTTCCAGGTTCCTACAGTCTGGCAGCATGGGCTCACTGGAGGTCCGTACCTCCCCTCTGCAATGTGGTCCCAGCGGCCCCTACGGATCCCCTTCTAATAAGCTTTGGGATTTTCCAGCAAATGGATCCTCGGCCGACGGGGGTAAGGTAATAATAAAAGATGTAATGTTAAGAGTTTCGCTTATTCAGTGGTTTGTCTAAACAGACTCGGAGGCAGAGCCGGCGGAAGGAGGATCAGATCGGGATGGGAGATGTCAAGTTGTCCAGAGTCGCAGAATTCGGGTCTTGGGGCTGTCACGATGGCAGTGTACCTCAAATGCCTGCCCGAATAATGGGCGAGAGAGACACCGCGAAGCCGAGGCGCCCTTAGCCAAAACGTGACTTTAGCATGCCTACAAGCATAACTCCATTTGACAGATACATCACGTTTCACTTGTACTAGTAGGGTCCCCTTCAAACAGTCTTCGACTTGTTTTTGTTGATCTTGGTGTTCAAGTTCATTATGACCTCGTCCCCGACGTCAACTTTGACTACCATACCGTCACGACGCCGGTGGGATGGTCCTGAGAATTCGTGCCAGGCAAACACTTTCGACCTATCTTTATCACTCCAGACCGGCATCTGACCAGGTGATTGGTCTGGACAAATAGAAAGTTGCAGTCCTCTTCCCAGAAAACTTGATCATGACCCTCGGAGCCTCCTCAATGGCACTCACTCCCGTTGCCGTGCTTAAAATCACATACATACACCATACACATACATCTTTTAGATATGTACACACCTCACATGCATGGCTTGCTGCAACCGTGACCCAAGCGACCTGCCCACTGGTAAGGTATGCCTGTGAACTTTTAAGGTGTCCTCGGTCCCACAGCTCCTCCTGTTTAATTATTTTATAGTCCGCCCGTCTCGGGCTCTTTGGGCTTCACAGTTCTCTTGATTAGGGGCTCACTACTCCCATTTGGGTCAAGACTCCCGTCGTCTGCCTGACAATCAACATAATCAACTAACAGTAGACAAAAAGCGTGCTCATGTAGGACAGCTGCATTGGTAACGCAGGTAAGGTTGATAGAGCGAGTTGGCCATCCATTGAGAATGCGGCAAAGTGGAAGGCTGGCTCGTTGGCTGGCAGAGCTGTCCACTCTTGCGAGAACGGCGCTTGCGGGACATGGAGCACCGTTCCCATGGCGCCTTTGGCCCGCTCCATTCGCTCCTCCGTCCACTCGCACTCGCCAACCTCAACTCATCCCACATTGAGCAAGCGCAGCCAATCTGGATTCGCAGTAGTGACAGTACACGCAAGCAGCTTCCCGTCTATTGCCTGGGCCTGGGCGAAGATCTGGGGCCATGCAGCTGCTCAACCTTTAGACAACCTTTCAGTGACCCGAACCACGGGATCTGATCCGTTGGCGACACAGGCTTTATCTTTTGCATATCTTTTCTTTTCAACACCCAGTCGACATAGTGCGGACTAGGGACACGGACACACGGAGACACAAGCACAACCTTGGACGCACCGCACGGCTCTTCCCCTCCTTGACCTCCTCTTTTGCTCTGCTGCTCTGCTCGTCTTTGCCTCCGTCCTTCCTCGGGCTCAACTGCCATCCCAATCGCTGTCCTATCTGTCTTTTTTGGAGTCTTTGACAGAACGCGAAGTTCAAGACGGGGCCTGCCTTTTGAGATCCCAAGCCGGTCTCCTCCCGACGACTAGACCTTGACCCTGATCATACGACGGATTTCTCATTGATTACGCACGCACCGCGGCAAAATCCGTCTTGTTGGATCTGTAAATGACCCCGTTCCCCATTACTGTCGGTTTTGGCTTGGCGCCTTGGTTTGCTACGCTGTACGTCGGTGCCAACCACGACGCGGAACCACGATACGACCACGATAGTACGGCTGACGATACCGATATCCGGGCCCGAGTGGCAAAGGCTTGCGGTAGGGCGGGACGGGGTCATCTGTCACTTTGGTTTTCTTGGTCCGGGGAAGCGCCTCATCCCACCACGCTCAGTTGATACCCGCTCAACTGCACTGGCACTTTTTCTGAAAGACAAATGGCGGGTGACGGCGGGGAAATGCAAGACAACTAACTGCCAGTGGGCGAGGCTGAAAAGGCGTGACGCCCGGTACCTAGACCCAAACCGCCCCCGGAGCGGGTGCCGGTCTGAATCCTAAAATAACTGCTGTGAAAAGACGGGAACCAACGGTATTGAAGGTTCAAAGACGGAGAGGTTGACTGTGACACGCAATGTGTCTCGCATCATTCCCAAGTATCTTGAACCCCGGCCCAAGCTCGCAGTTGCTGGAATCGGCTTGCTTGTCAGGTCTGTTTTCTTGACTGTTCATTCAGTAATTCTTTGTGATTATTCGGGACCGCTGTCGTTTTCGTATACCGACCGACCTTTGATCCAAGTCCCTGCCCTACCGTCTTTTCCTGCTTGCTTCAACACTTTTTTTTTTTTGACACATTCCTCTGCCCCTCCCTCCACCTCCATCAGCAAAAAGGAGGGGCAACTGGAGGGAAGTTGAAGCGAGAGGACCCCGAAAACGCGTGAGAGGTGGACTTTGTTGCATGGTGGCCGCAGCGGCCCCGGTCAAGTGTCCAAAGCATCGGATACCCCCCCAGACCGGCTGCTACATGCATGAGGTTACGGGTCAGCACCTTCCTCGTCCTCGACGACCTACCGGGAGGCGGGAAGGTGTGTTCAGGACGCTTATCGCCTATCGGTATCGGCTAGGTATCTCGACTCGTACCACTTCCCCTCCCTCCCAGGCTCGTTCCTTCCCCCCGATGGAATGTCCCCAGTCGGGCACATTTTTCAAGCCAATGAGGGGTTGTTTTGACCTTTGTCTTCATTGAGCTAATGGTCGTCAGCGATGACTGAAAATGATGACATTGAGGCAATTCACATTATCACCCATCATGCTGACTGGAAGCCCAACAACCGGAGGTCCTTCCGCTGTGAAAGGCATCGTGATGGAGATGCCATGGTAGGAAGACCGCAAGGTACCCGATTCAGCGATTCAGGAACCTCCACTGCCTTTTCTGTTTTGCATGATGGACCCCGCCGTTGAAAAGCCAACCCAGCCTCATCGACTCCTCATCCTCTTTTCCAGGTCCCATCTCCGAACCGTGCCCAATTGACGTGCATTTGATCTTCATCATGTGGGTTCCATTGTCAACGCTGGGAGGCGCCTCCATTTACCTCCCAACATTGATCTCCAGGAGAATGTCTCCCTAGCGTCTCACACAACAGCCTTACATCTGTTTTGAAAGTCTGGTATTCGGAGCAGCGATCGACTGGAGCGATTGTTGACAGCTTGGCACCGCCATATCAAGGTTCAAGACCTAGCAGGCCACGCAATCCGGTGGACATCATATCCATCAAACAAACCCGTTTTCGCGATTCTGGGTGCTCTTCCCGGACGGAGATAGGACGACCCTATGGAGCCTCCCAGATGGGCATGGGCTGTGGCCATTCTTGCGATCTCTCTAGGCGAGAAGTCCAATATCATGACCGCCATGCCGCGTGGACGACAAGCCCGAAACAAAGACAAAAGACACCCGAATCTGTCCCCTCCCACGCCTCCCTAGCTTCGCTTAACCAACCTCCAACCCACACCTTTTTGGTGGTTGTTCCCACTTTAGCTGTCTTTGAACCTCCATCAGTGGTCCAAAACAAAACAACCACGCCGACACCCTGGTTCTTTCAAGTCAGTTCCTCGATGTCTACACCGGGTACCCCGGCCGAAGACTCGGGTCCATCAGGCAATTCAGGTCCCGTTCGGTGATAAAGGACGGCGACAGCCAAGTTGCGAACGACTGACAAACAAATCACTTTGTTTCTCTCCTCGTCAGTGGCTCCTGGACAACCTCAGATACCAAGACGCCGGCGACGCCTCCTACGTGCTAAAGAGGCATAGAAGGGACAGTTGGCAACAAAAGGAGGAAAGGACACCTCGTTCGCCTCGTTAACCGATAAACTACTGACCTCATCAGGGCCCCCCATCAGGTCGAACAAATCCCTTTGTTGTTGAGACAACCGCCACGGTTTTTGATCAAGTGATCAATCACTCAAATCACTCACAGGCAAAACACAAAAAAAGACTCACTTTGTCCCACAGTATCTCCTGTCGAGCCCACTCATTTCCTGAAACTTCGATTCAATACTGGGTCCAATGATAATTCCCGACCTTGGAGCGAAATCGACCTGTTGGGACGAGTTGACGACGAAAAGAAAGGAAAATTGGTTACCCATTTGCGGTCAGGTTATGGTCAGGGATGCCGAGCCTCAGACGCATGGAAGTTCCGCTCTTGACATGGCCGGCTTCATAAGCGTAGTTCCGCGATTGGACATTGGCTGGGTCGCCGGCCCCCTTTGGGGTTATGATTCTCTATCCGATCCCCTGGTTTGGGACCTGGCGGTCTGGCATTAGGCTCCATCCAGGGGGGCCGGCAGGGGGGAGGGCTCCGGGGGACCGGTCCGAGAAAATCAATATTACTGCTGCTCCATGCTCATCACTGCCGCGCCGAGGACGCCGAATTAGGTTCCGTATCGGCGGGTTCGCTAGCAGGCTCGTGGCATCCATCGCAATTTCAAATTTTTTCTCGAAGGGACAAGGACACGGTAAAAGACCCTCACGAAGCAACCATCTTCAGCATCCTTTCATGTCTTCTTCCCTCTTTTGTCCTGGCTCCGAGTTCTGTCCGCCTCACCTCCTCCTACCGGGTTCCGTTCCCTTGGGTAATTAAACGGCAGGGGGAAAGGGATATACATGCATCCTGAACAGTCTATCCGAGATGCCATGAAAACTCTGACCCGACCGGCCGCCCCTGAATTTACCAACCATCGCCGAGAGGGTAGCATCCCGATCCGGGTCCCGAATCCCGACGGAAGGAAAGCGGAAGCGCCATTTCCTTCTCGAAGGCTGACAGCGGTCAGCGCAGATTGCCGACATGGCCTGGACCAGGACTGTCGACAGGCTTCACAGGCTCACTCAGCCTTGGACTCTGGCCCCATCGCCAACATCGATGTCGACGTTGATGCCCAATCTTCTTGCCGCCTCCACCATGCCTCCTTCACCTTCATCTACCCAGAGATCCACCCACTCTTTGGCCTTCTTGAGCTTCTCCTCATCGGCGTCAAAATCCAGCTCGCCGGGTTGCGCAACATAGATAGCCCGCAACCCCTCCTTCTTAGCAGCCCCCAAGTCACCCAAGTGCGCCGCCACCATCGCTACCTCTCCGGGCTGCAGATCCAAGTCCCGCAGCGCGCCCTGGTACACCTTCGGGTTCGGCTTGTACGCCTGGTACATATCGCACGAGAGCAAGCGCTGGAACCCCAGCGGCGAGCTGCCGTCGACGCCCTTCTGGCTGTTCAGATCCTTGAGGATAGCCTGATTGGCATTGGACAAGGCGACCGTGTGGTAACGAGAGCCGAGCAGGTGCAGACCCCGGATGGTTTCGGGCCAGGGCGGGAGGTCGTGCCACCTAAGGCTGAGCTTCTCGACCTCGGACGGGGTGAAGAGGCCGTCCAGCTGCCACTTGGCCAGCAGGTCGACGAGACTCTCGTGGTGGAAGGTGTCGACGTCCCTCCAGGGTGTCTCGTCGGGGACGAAGGAGCGGGTCCAGTCCCCGTAGGCCCGGCGCCATTCCTGGGCAAATCGGGCCCAGTCCTCTCGGGTGAGGGAGCGGGCGCGGGAGAGGACTTGCTCGGACGGTGGCGTGTCCGATGATGTGGAGTTGGAGGCAGAGGCGGAAGAAAGCTTGGACTCGGTGGCCGAAGCGAAGGCGGAGACGATCTTTTCCCGCCAGGCTACGCAGGTGCCGAAGACATCAAAGGTGAGTGCTTTGATCTCGGTTGCCCAGGGAGGGGCTTGATGAGTCGCGGGCATGGTTCGGGTATAGGGGTATGATGCAGGGAGAGAAATGTAAGCTGAGGTAGGTAAGTGGCTTGTAGCGGTAAGTTGGAGTACAATGATCACAAAGGTGCAAGATCCGAGTATCAGGTTAAGGTAAGGGAGGGGAGGTTACAAAACAAACCAAGTGATTTTTGCTGTTTGTTTGTTCAAGAGGAGGGCTCCGAAAAATGATATCAAGGGTCCGAGGCAGGTGTTATACACTACCTACACTACGACATCGCTTACACTATGCTTCCCCGCATCTGCACATCTCGAGAGAGAGAGATAATTGCGCGATTGCAATGTCTGCAAACACCTTTCCAATCCCTTCCGGGTGTTCCCTTATCCAATTACGTCATTAGATGTCGGTTGTAAAACCTCGAAGAGTTTCCGAGAAATATTCGAGTCAGCTTATGGCACATAATGGATTTGACAACCTGTATCCAATCGCAAAGATCTTCAAGGAAGTCTCTGAGACTGCAAGTAATAAGGTAGTTGGAGTGTTTGCGGTGCAAGATGGTTGTTGTTGCCAGAATTGACAGAGCGAAACAAGGTAGGCAGGCTTTCATTCGGGCCCGAATAACGTCACCCGGCCGGTCCCCGCATTTATGGGGCCGAAGCGGTTTGGGCGGCTGCCATGGGATAATCCCAGCATCACGGCAGAACACGGCAGGCACGGGTCGGATCTCACAAGCCAAAAGATGGCAGCGATCGAGATGTGCGTCGATGGTTCCTTCCCAACCACGTCTACCACGTTCCTTCCCCTTGAGCTAGTTTGGACGACAAACACCAATGACAAGGAGCAACAAGCAGGGCAAGGGACATCGGCGGTTTCGGGACCGGCGCCCTGTGCACAGCTCCCGGAGCTTTTGCTCCTTTGTTCATCGGAGATCTATGTGCTAACGGGCTTATCTTTTTTGGCAGCAGGTTGAAACCCGACCGCCACATCTTGATCTTCACTCTTTGACAATGGCAAAGAATCTCCGAAGAAATACTCTTTCGAGCGAGCAAGAACCAGACGGACGGCAAATGGCAACTTTCTGGACGAACGAATACCGCCAAAATTTCAGCGGCGTTCTCTTTTATGCGGTTATCAACATCTCCACCACTTAAACGCGCGGCTTCATTGTCAATTTTTCACTTTTCTTCGCCTTCTGGAACACCTTCCATCTTAGGATTTACATCCGATTTACAACTCCACCAAAGAAACCGGTCGCGATGCAAATGATGAAATACTAGTTCAACTGGGCTGAGTCGGCTCCACCAAACAGTGGGAACGATCGTCGAGTTCCAGCCAACTTCTGATGTAAACGACTTTTGCGTGTGTAAGTGGTTGGACAAGGCTGAATCTTCGATATCTCTTGGCGTTAACGTCGGAGACGTATCTTCTACATGTGTGCTGTCAAAAACTTATCAACCTGTGAAGCAGGATTCCAGGTAAGACGTGGAGAAGAAGGTCGACGCGCGGCGAGTCCAGACGGGTAGGCACGGTTCTTGGGGTTTGGGATATTTCTGATCTTCGACGTATTTGTATAGTAGTGTCCCAGTAGAGAAACAGACACGAATGGTGATCTTGACTTTTTCAAACCATACACTCTACCCAGTAAAGAAACTTTGGTCTTGCGCCAAGATAACCTCCTGGCTGCGATCATCACGAACGAGAACGAGATCCGGACTTCCACAACCTCCCAGAAAAGGGAAATATCCAGAAGAAACAGATCATATTCATGGGTAACACAACACGCCCTCCCAAGCGGAAGGACTCCAACCACTTCACCGGCCCCAAGCACTACAACGCCGCCCACTCCAGCGGCGCCTTCTCCTTCTTCAACCCAACCGCCCGCTACCACGTCCTCGCACCCTCAAGCCACCACAAAGAGGTCGAGCCCCAAGTCGATCCAACAACAGGAAAGAAGAAGAAGCCATCCCATGCCTCCGACGAGCTCTCCCTAACCGGCAACGAAGCCGCCTCCGTCCTCGGCCACCACGCCACCAACGACACTACCCAAGAAGCCGTCGCCTCCCTTCCTCAGGACACCGACATCCCCACCCTCTCCGCCGACCAGATCGGCCGCGCCCTCGAAGCCACCGATTCCCAGCTCAGCGCGCAAAGTTCGCTCCAAAATGCCGCCAACGCAGCGACCGTCTCGCCCGAGCGGCTGGCGGGCGCCCTTGATACCTCACCTTCTCAAATCCGAAGGGTCGCCCAGCTCGGGAGGGGGAATAGTAATGGTAGCAAGACGTCAATCAACACGACGCAGCAAAAGCAGCGGGAACAGGAACAGAAGGATAGTGGGGTGTATTATATCTGGCGGAGTAGGGATAATAGGAAGGGAAGACATGCGGCGATTGTTACGAAGCCGGGGATTTTGCAGCAGGGAAAGAATAAGGGGAAGAAAGGGGGTAATAAAGGAGGCGGGAATAAGGCTGGAAAGGATAAGGATGGCGGGAAGGATGACGATGACGGGGAGGAATGTGGCAGGACTGGTGGTGGTTGGAGACATAGGCGAAAGTTGCAGGATGAAGAGATGGGGGAGGGGATTGAGGAGGAGGATGCCAGGGAGGAGGCCAGGGGGGAAGGGCCCAGGGCGACGAATACGTTGAGGATGACCTGGCATGGTGTGTTGAAGATGGTGACGAGCTTTCCGTGGTGGGATATCAGTTATGATGTGGCTTTGACCTTTTTTATTGGTAAGTTCTTTTGTCCTGTCGATGTTCTGTTGTGTTGGTGACCACTGCCCCTTTTCGGCATGAAAACGGGCGTGAGCGAGTTGAAAACAACAAGATTAGTTGTTAACATGTTTCAACAGCCGCCATAGCAAGACTCATCAACGGCTTCTTCGTCTACCTCCCCCTCGCCTCACCCAAATCCGAATTCAAAGGCGAAGAGACCGGCGCCGGCGCCACCCGTCTCATCACCTGCACCCTCGTCGTCATCTCCTCGGTCCTGATGATGCTCGAAGCCGTCAACGAGAACCGTGCCGACTGCTTCGGCTGGGCCCTCGAGGAAAGTCTCGCCGGCAACGCCGACGGTCCCCGCTTGCGCTCCCACGAGCACCAGGGCAAGCGGTGCACCCACCACCACCAAGTTCGCTACGTCCTCCTCCGGGGGGCTAACCCGAGAGACCAGCGCAAAGCCGTCGTGGTACCCGTCTCTGTCTCCGTGCCCGACGACCAGAACTTGCACAACGAGAAGAAAGATGACCCGGAAGCTCACAGCGACGGCGATGCCTCGGACTCGGATGACTCCGACGGGAAGGGAGATAACAACGGCCACAACAACCACCAACACCCCTCGCGCGCGTGGAAGTGGTGGCCATCGTCCGACGAACTCAAGTCGCACTACCTGCACGAGATCGGCTTCCTGTCGAGTCTTTTTCAGCTAATCGGATCGATAATTTTCTGGACCGAGGGTTTCACCGGTCTGCCCTTTGCCCAAAATAACCTTTCTACCGGCGCACTGGATGGGAGCTACTGGCTACCGCAGGTTGTCGGAGGCTTCTTCTTCATTGCCTCGGCGATTTTGACCATGGTGGAGGTGCAAGACAAGTGGTACGCCCCGGCGCCGAATCTGCTGGGGTGGCATATCGGTGCTTGGAGCTTGGTGGGATCGTTGGGTTTGACGGTTACGGGGGCGCTGGGTTTTGTGCAAGATGCTGGGCCGCAGTATGAGTATGCGGTGGGGATGGCTACTTTTGTGGCTAGTTGTGCTTTTTTGGTGAGTTCTTACCTTTACCTGATTTGATGTTCGATTGTTTTGTGTGATGTTTGGCGAGTGTCTAGTCTTGGGGGTGAGATGAAGAGACACTCGCTTTTTGTCGGCAAGCATTTGAGGGGATGTGGATGCTAACTGTTGTTGATCATATAGATCGCTTCAGTGATTCTGCTGTTCGAAGCATTGAACAAGTATCCCCTTACCGTCGGCACTGCACCTCCTTCACGCGAGCCTCATATCCGCCCGGATGCAGAGCAGCAGACTGGGGCTTAAGGGGGTGGAGTGGGATAGACTACCTGGCTGTACAATGTTCGTCCAGGCTCTTGGGAGGTTTTAGTTGGACAAAAGTAGTAGAGGTTTAGAGAAAAATTTGAAATACATGATCTCGAAGTTGTCGTGCCATCATGATGGTCTCACTGGAAATTGTTCTTCGCAAACATGATACCATTCTCAGTACATCAATGTAGCATTGTTAGACCCAGCGTCTTTGCAAAAGTGCCAAACTCGACATTCAAGGGTAAGAGTTGCTCATCAATTCATAGCGGCAAGAAACGTTATGAAGTCTTCTCCAACAGACTAGTCTCCATGTACATCGGTATCGCATGAAGAAACCCACATCTGGTTTTCATTCATCTCCTAGAACATTCACTCCTACCTCTAGTTCTCAGACAAAGAAACACACCAACAATACAAAAGGCGGTAATACAGGAGTGTAGATGAGATGACAAGTCTCTCTGTACCATTAACAGATGCTCTCCCCTGCATATTGCAGAACGCAAGTCCGTTTGGCATGCTCATCGTCCACACAAACCAATCGAACTCCCCAATAACACAAAGAGATCCGCTTCATAATCCCAAGAGGGCAGAAGCAATACTCCCCAAACTACCGGTGGGGAAAAATCAACGGCTCCCCGACATCGCAAGTTCTCTAGCCGCCATTCTTCATCAACCTGACGCAAAATGTCGTTTGTTGGAGAGACCTTGAATCTCCCAGTCAAGTTTCCAACTCCAGACGAAGGAAAACGCGGGGAAGCATGTCCTTGGTACGTGGATTCGGATATTCATGATATATCCGTTCGATTGCTTTCAAGTGAGAGTCGAAGCGATGGGTCACATAACATTTTTCGTGCTGTCAGAGATCCGGGAGGAGAAAGTCTGAGCCCTGAGGTGTTGAATAGACGTGGAAGAAATGGCCCAAAACTCGGCACAGTACTTGGAGATATCAGACTGACATCTCGACTTGTCAGTATACCAACCATGCAAAGGTTGTAGTTTCTGTAAAGTCAACTTGGAACCTTGCGATTTGAGACCCGACCTTGGTACTTGTTTGTCGAGCACTTTATCAGAAACAAAGCACAAGGAATCTGGTCATTAATATGTCATGTCAACGGCAAGAATCAAGACGAACAACATCAATCAGATCAATCAGATAAACAAACCGTTGCAGAAGTTGTGTTCCATGTCGTTTCCCTAGAAAACCGAGCCCCTTTGATGTATTCTATTGCCCCCTTTCTTGCAACGTTCACGGTGAGAGTTTCCAAGGAGCATCGTAATCAACCCGTGGCATCATGCCTTTTGCGTCTCTGATAAAATGTTAACATCCTGGTCTTGTCTCTCGACTCGACTTTGGCAACGGTCTTGAGTAGTCCTGATGTCACTCGCTCCAACTTCCCCAAACCGTTGACCTCAAAAGGGGCTCCGCGAGTCCGCGTACAGCCAGACATGGACCGTTGTAGGGTAGCAACCTCCGGGAAATTTATATTGCCCTCTGCACGACACCCCTGGAATGTTTTGCTCGGCTCCTGCAGGTACAGCCCACAGGCAACAGGAGGACCCATCACAGAAGCTTCAACCTGCATTAGCAGTTGCAGTGATGTACGCTGACGCCGCGACTCATGTAGAATTTTTGGATGATCGCTGGAGTGACGGGGTTGATCATTCACCCATGATGTGATGGGGTTTTGGGGGTTTGTTGATAGTGAGAAAAGACACAGAGAACATAGAGTCTTTTAACCTGTCAGAAATACATGTGCAACTTGATACCGACGGTTCGAGACTTCTCGGGAACCGACAGGCAGACAGTCTTGTGTCAACATGTCGAGAGAACCAGCGAGGCGTTCCAGGGCCCAAGGGGGTCCTGGAGAATTGCGAGAACGATTGGCCAATGCATTTTCTCAGTCACTCGTCAGATTGCTGACATGCCTTTTTTTTCTTTCAAAAGGAGCACGGAGTTCATCCCATCAACCCGGCCCAGTCCAGGTTCGCCAGGCCAGTCCAGCCCAGAGTTCAGACGGAACGCATCCCACCGTGGGAAATGCAAAGGGTCTCGTTTCTTTTCGTAGGCGAACCGGGACGCATCCTATTACACCGAGGAGGACGAGGAACCTTGGGAATGATTGTAAACCTCAAAAGGTAAGGTATGCGGCGTTCTCCTTGGGACACCTTCGTTAATCTCCCGCGGATGCCGCAACGGCACAGCCAAGTTTGTAGGGAAGTGGAAGGAGGAAACGAATGGGACACTCGCTAAAGGCGATGTTGTTGGCTGTGTTGCACATGCAACCAACACACACAGAAGAAATTATATTTCCTTCGTTTTTCTCAAACCGTGACGACCGTGATTTGCCGGTCCTTTCTCATTTTGGCCCGTGATGGTTCACGCTTGTTGCTTTTTTGGGTGCATGTTAGGCGCAGTTGGCCACTGCAGTGACGCGGGGTTAGCTGCTCCTACAGATGCTGAGGTGCTATCGAAAGCAATCCACAGGCTGGAGGCTCATGTTGTCTCTCAGTAAAACCTGCAACAACTGGATTCGTCAGATCGACGACTGAGCCTGGGATAATGCTGTTGAGCGCTTAAACCCTTTGTGGGGGATAGTGAAGGAATATGCCCGTCGCAATAGCATAGTGAGGTGGTAATATGCGGAGAAATAGGGGGCCAGCGGGCGATCTTCTCAAGTTGAAACATGGGACCTTGGTTCAGGAATGTTGGTGATAAGGTTGAAAGTTGACGATCATATGTGCTTGTCTGTCGAATCTATCTGTGAGGACGGGATCATATCGCAGACACGGGATGTTTATGCGAGTGGGTGTAGGAATGTAACCCCAGACGGTTTTTGTGTTACGACAACCAACATCTTCAACATCTGTCAAATGATAGACCTTCGGCGAAATGTCTCAAATGCTCGGGGGTCGTCTTTCGGATGACAGGTAATTGTTTGGCGGATGTTCGTGCGGGCTGAGACTCGGACGCGGGCGTGGCGTACCCCTACTGTCCTTTTCCAGTGCCATTGGCCATTGCACAAACCTGCCCTCCGCGTACCTACAAAGGTCAGCACAAAGTTTATCGTCGCCGCCGCCGTCATTGGGGGTTTTGAACGAGCGGGTGGCATCCGTGATGCCGTGATGAGGAAGCTAGGGGCTCAAAGTGATGCTTCCCCACTGCTAGTGATCCAAGAACTTGTGATCGGCGGTCGCCCCATCACAGAAAAGAAATTTGGCTGGCGCAATGGCAGCATCCTATTGGTCAATCGACTTTTATCACATCCAGCCGTCGCTAACTCGGAACCAGAAGGGTTTAGTGCTTCCAGAGAGCCTTTGCGAGCATCAGTAGAGCAGAGCCATTTCTGGACGGCGAGCTTCAGTGTTTCATGAAGCTTCGCTGCTGGAAAGCCTGGGATAGCTTGGCGAGCCTCAGTTCCGGTGATGGTAGGCCAGGCCCTTCAGCCAATAAACTCGTCTTACGAGCACTTGTGTCCTTTCCAGTGGTGCAGGGTGCGAGGTCGCATCTCCGATGTGATGGAGACGGCCGAGGGCGTGGTGACGATGGGCAAGATGATGCGTCAATATCATCTCTTGAAGCGAGAACGGGACGGATTCCAGAAACACCGAGGTTATCCTGAAGGACACCTTGGATCTCTCGACTTTCGATGAGACGACAACCCATCTTGGCTCACCGCGCGATATTCGACAATGGCTTGTGATATAGGTAGCATGTTGTGTTCCATGCATTGTATACATCGAACATGCCATGTGTATCATCAGCACAGACGGGTTCGTCCTGATGTTGCCAAGCCGCTTCAGAGGGTTTTTAGGCTATCGGTTCCTGGCAAGGGTTTCGCTGCTTCCAGAGCTGGGCCTCGCGGCGTCCATTTCCCTGGCGTTTCCATGGCTTCCACTGGCCAGACGAGGCCGAAGCCAGGAACCAACACCTTGGAAAGCTCCCTTTAGCTTCCAGTTGTCATGGTCGCCCCTGTCAGTGATTCAACGATCTCTTGGTGTTTTGGCATCCCAGCACTGTAGCATACTGTATCACCTGTACAGCCTAGAACTGATACAGCTTCGTCTTGTCTCGAAGGTTATCAGGGGCAATGGACTGAAGATATTGAAGTGCCAAACAGAGTTGATGAAGAATCAGAAACCACGAGGAATTGAGACAGAAAGAATTCTTCATCAGGGTTGCAGACGTTGAGATTGTGCAACCGCCAAATTTTAGCGAGCCAGCCCTTCTACTGTTTATATGAACCTCGAACGATGGTCCGTGAGCTGCTGCCCACAGGGAACGGGACCCCGAAAATGGAGGTTCTCTGCGGGAGGCGGAGAAGGGGAGGGGAACCCCAAAAATTGTGTAGTACACAGCGAAACGTAGGGTACCTTGAACCACACTGCTGCACAGCTCCTGCAACTTTCCATTTTTCTCACCTCGACGGGACTTTCACCTCCCCATCACCTGTCATCGGATGTCGGTCGCGCTTGTGTCCTCCGTTGAGACATCTCTCGACGCACATGCCCTCATGGGAAGCCGTGATGATGGCCAATTTCTGGCCCTCTCACGCGCCTGGCGCTTCTCTCCGCCAGCGAGATTGGATGCTTCTGGCCTGTCAGTGTCCGGACGCCGACTGCCATTCTCTCGCTGGATGACGGCCTTGACCTCATTGAGGTGAAGTGCCCGGCTGGGGGGTCGGGTGGCCACGGGGCAACCACGATCTCTCTGGAGAAATGGCCCCCCTTGTTACAACATCTCGTACTGTACTGTACAAGCAGTCGGTACCTCACCCTCTCACTCTCCCACCTTGCCCTTCAAGCCTCTAAGCTCGATTAGAAAGTGGATCGCTTAGTCCTTAACCAGCCCATGTCCTGTGCTTCCACTCACTTTGGCCAGGGCCTTGCCTCGAGACGACCTCGGTTTCTCCTGGGGGCCTTGTCACAGTCTCTTAACTTGTATCGATTCAGTTTGTGTTCTTTGCGACCGGGTGCGCATTGTTCTTTTCGCCTTTTGAGTCGCAGCCGAGTTGTGCTCCTCAGGTTCCATTCTCCATCCCGTCGTCCATCTCGACCGGTCAAGGACTCTGGGCTCTCACACGCCGACGTTGAAGTTGTGTTCCGATTACTGCCCGTACATCCCGTCGCCCCTCCTTGTGTTCGGGTAGTGCTGTGTCGGCGCGCATCCGTCAAAGGCTTCACACATTGCGCTTTGCCTTACAGCCTAGAGGTAGTCCTGTCAGACCTTCGATTCCCGTACATTTGTTCCTTAGGTTGCCTGGGCTGTCTTGGTCATCGACCTGTCTCGGACTTGCTGCCGAATCGCCACTCCTTTACGCCATAGACGCTTGGCCTAGAAAACGGTGCTGGATTTTCAATTTTTCATCAAGGACTACTTTGGAAAACACCAAATCGGCTTCGCTCGCTTTCTCGTTGAAGAAAGTCCTGTTTTTGCTCGGATCTGCGTCCGGTATGTACCCGTCACTCAACGTCTCGATGCCCGTTCTCTCCGCTTCTACCGGGCAGTTACGAGCTTTCACTACTTGGACTACTTACATGTTGTGAACCACGAGGCTTCGGAGCCCCTCTTTCTGTGCACCATATCGTGGGGTCAAGAACATCTAAAATCTCCATGTTATCATATTACCAGCAGTACCTCCCTCCTAGTACCCCGCGAAACGCTGACCAAAGGAAAGACCACTTTAGGCAGGACCGACTGGACACCGGATAATACAGCTTCCTCACCTCGAAAGAGATTCGGGCTGTTTCACCTCCTTGACTTGTCCTTGTTCAGCAAAACAAGTGCACTCCTTCGTTCCATGAGTTTGGACGATTGCCATAGCCCCCCGATAGCGGATTACCTTGACGTCCATCAACTCCATCGTTCTTGCTTGTCGCCCCAGGTGGAAGTCGAAAACGACCCGCTCACTTATCTCATCTCATTTACACGCCGACTTGCGGGCTCCACTCGTTCAAAGAAGGCCGAAAAGTGCAAACAATTCGGAGGGCGGAACAAGAGGAAGTCGATACCCACGAGACTGGGCTTTCTTTCTGGGTGCCAAATATAATCCAGGTTCTACCCTTGAATACTCCAGAAATCCCCGATTTCTAAATTACCCACCCACCAGACCAGTCTCGACCCAGTTTAGCCAGTCATAACAGTCTTCAATCACCCTCGTCATTGACTGCTCAGCACTGACTGGCGTGCTCTTCTGTCGATCTGGTCGATCAACACGCGTTGGTTACCTTTCTTGGTCTTTCAGAGATCACATATATACCTTTCAGCTCGGATTATTCGGGCTCTGTAAGTGAACTCTCTTCAAGATATGTGATCTTATTTTCCCACCCGACCCTCATTGCACTTGCGTTCTTGTCACGGAGTCAAAGACATGTTGCTTGGTTGCAATTTTCTTTCTCGCCTGGCGTCATACAATGTGTAGCCGCAAGAGGGTTCCTCCCCCAAAGAAAGATCAAGTTCCAAACTAACCGATCAGCCACAGACCACACCGGAAATTTTCACGTGAAGACGTTCAATGGGCAGATTTTGAGCCCCCTTTCTCCTTTAAACGGCAACGGTAGTTCGTATCTTTGACAGAGACGACATCTCGCCTCGCCTTGTGTGGGGGTATCTGTTCCTCCAGGTATGATTTCTCGCGAAGCCCGGTCATTAATCCTTAATGCACCCCCCCTGGCAACGTGACATGGACCGGAGCAGGCACCCTGATTGAGAGCTGCTGACCCGTGAAGCGTATTTCTAGAGTTGGCACTTTCACATTCATTGGATCCCGGTTTCGTCTCCACGAGGCAACAAACACCCTGGACAATCATTATCGCGGGACCTCAAAGACGACAAACGACGCTGCCAACGACGACTGCCAGTAGACAGTGGGATGGCGATACTCTGAGTTCTGGTTGTTGTTTGCACGAGACTGCAGCTCTTCAACACTGAGGATATTTCAAGCAGTTCACCATGGGCGCCTGGGAAACTGAGGACGAGGGGACCGACCCGGTGGTGTCGTTGCCGACCCGCAACCCTTCGATACGCAACCGTTCTCGAAACCAATCCCGAGCTTCGCGCAAATCCAGACGGTCCACCACACCAACGAATAGGTCGGGAAGCTCCTCCCCGCCACCTTTGCCCGCCGATTGGAGCGACAAGGGATCAAAAAGAGCATCGAAAGCTATAAGCATAGACGACAACATCAGCGTTCTTGACCCACGAAGATTTACCCCTACGCTTCACGCCAGTCTAGTCTCCGAGATATTGTCTTTGAGACGTGATCAGGAGGAGAAGATTAAAATCATCGAGGGCCTGGAGACGTCGCTGCAGACAACCCGAGAAGAGTCTGAGTCCTTGCAAACGACGCTTCTAAATACTACCAAGGAAAGCCGGTCATTGAAACGCCAACTAGCACTTTTGGAAGGCGGAACCTCTTCTGCATTAGATCAACTGGCCAAAGAGCGCGATGAGGCTGTGGAATCTGCGAACGACACCAAGAAGAGGCTAGAGACCACCCAGAAGAAACTGCGAAACCAGGACGAGGATATCGAGCGTGTCCATCAGCAATGGACGAAAGAAAAGGATGGGTGGGAGGAGGAGAAGCGGAAGCTTGAGGTCCGTATTCACGTCGCGGAAAGCCGCCTGAAGGTGGTCCTTGATGAGGTGACTGCGTTCCAAGCTGCGCAGACAACCGCTAGCCTTGATCGCCCTAAGAGTGCGGCGGGCAGCGAAACCGGACAAGAAAACGATGGCGCAAGCGTTCGAACTCTCAGCTTGACCAACAGCATCCGGTTCTCTACTGTCAGTGCAATGATGAAGCCGAATGGCAATAGCTTGGCAGACGAGCTTGGTTTCGACGGAGACTACGAGGATGAAAGCGACTACGGAGGCCGTCAGAGCGTCTTGTCTAATCGTGGACACATGCGGACCACAAGCCGTGACAGTGCGTTCGTGCGGTTTTCAAGCCGTGAGAGCTGTCACATGCGAAATGGAAGCCGCGATACCCTTTTCTCCATCAAGACACACCGACGACACCAAAGCACCGAAAGCCTTCTCAGATCTGCTAGCATTAATCGTGGAAAGCTGTCTCTGAACCAGTCCACCCTCGATAGACTGGAAGGCGCCGTGATCAAGGAGGATGAGGAGTTGCAGCCGCAAACACCGAAGCCGACTTACGTCGATACGGGAATCCAATACTCGCCGCCTCCTTCTCTCAAGACTGCAACAATCGAACCTTCGACTCCTCAACCGGCCCTGACCCTTTCTCACCAACTATATGAGAGGCCATCTGATGTTGATAGCCCACCTCGTACCGACACTGAATCTGAGCCAAACCAAAGAAGAAAGAGAGTTAACCTTGGGGGTCCGTTGTCAATCAAGCCACCCAACACACAAAACTTGATGGTGAACGGATCGACGCAAACCATGGCGGAGCCGCTTAGCCCACCTCGAACACCCAAGTTGCCAGTCCAGGAATCACTGCCCACACCCCAAGCGACGCCATCTTCTATGGTAACTTCCTCTACGCAAACCGATATTCCTTCAGTTCAGCTGCAGCCACCCGGTCTTGAGTCTCCTTCATACACTATCCCCAGTATCAGCATCATCCCTCCTTCGAGCCGACCTGCGTCACCATGCGAGCCAGTCCTGCCGCCCTTATCTAAGGACTTTGGCTGTCAGGTCTCCATGCCTGCTCGTGTGTCTATGCAGTCGACTGCAGTGCAAACGGAGGAGATTCGGGTTGACTTGCGGCTGGCTAAGCTCCCCACCCACTTGCATCCCTCCGCCATCATCTCGAGACCTGTCTCGCCAGCCGTTTCGTCCGTTGATCAGCATGTTGAGGAAGCTAGACAGTTCACTCCAGTACCAGGAAACCTGCCACCCCGGAACCCAAGGCGACTGACCGACAAGCGCAGTGTGTCTGAGATCCCATCCTCGCCACCTATCGCAGCATCCCCGGTTTTGGAAGATATGCATGACGCCTACCCTGGGAATAACGATGATGGGCCATTGTCTCATTATGACGCTCCTATGCGAAGACCGCACAGGATTAGCAGCTTGTTTGCCGGTTTCAATGGACACAGCTCGGACGAGGAAGATTTCAGGGATCCGGCGAACCAGAGCGATTCGGAATATCGCACAGCTTTATCTGCTCCCAGGCCTATGACCAATTCTAGCTTTGGCAAGCGTAGCTCTGGAAGCACTGCACCAATGAGCTCACCAGAGCAGACCTTCTCCCAAAGGACCGCTGGAGTACTTAACACTCTTCGCGGACTTGAAGAGGAGGAAAATGACACTCCAGACGTCTTTGACTCTGTCAGCATTTTCCATCAGCGCGATAGCCGCGATTTGAGCCTGGTTCGGACTGCTTCCAGGCGCTCAGGACGATCAACCGCTTCCAAGGCAAATGGCATGCGGAGGGCTGCTCTGATACAGAGCGGCATCGTATCCCACTCCTTGGCAAGAACCCCAAGCTTTACTACGGACGTTGCGGAACCGCCATTTCCTATTCCAAAACGTGCTAGTTCGAGGAAGCCTGTGAATACCAGTAGCCCCAGCGAGAGTCGCGGGGTAACTCCTATGAGAAGTAACGAGGGGATTCACAGGCGAGGTTCAAGTCGTGGCCCTTATCGGGCAAACAGCATCCGGAAAGCCCGTCCTCCATCGGCAGGCTCGCGTAAGAGAAGCCAGCGACGTGCAAGCCGGTCTCCTCCACCCTTCATGCCCCCAACTCAAGCACCTGACAGCCCTGATCTACCTCCTCTGCCGCGCAACGCTATCGGCAACCCCAAGAAGACAGATCGGTCGCAGCGGTCGACAACAACGGCGCAGACAGACGATCTGCCAGGTCGACCTGCCAGTAACTCTAATCAGTCGACGGGTGTCGTTGATGCTATTGCTAAGACGATGGTTGGAGAATGGATGTTCAAGTATGTCAGAAGACGGAAGTCGTTTGGCATGACGGACAAGAATGGCGATGACAGCAGCACCGACCGTCACAAGCGATGGGTTTGGATAGCCCCCTATGAGCGCGCGATCCTCTGGAGTAGCAAACAACCTTCATCTGGGAGCGCGCTGTTGGGTAAATCCGGACGCAAGTGTAAGTTTCCGTTGCTCGTGTGTTGAACCGACAGATTGCTGACTTGACTGTGTTTCTAGTGGTCATACAATCTGTTCTTGACGTGAAAGACGAGAACCCAGCTCCCAAGGGATCGGGTCCGCTTTTCAACAGATCGATCTTGATCTTGACGCCACAAAGAGCACTGAAATTCACGGCAGTCAATGCAGAACGACACTACCTCTGGTTGACGGCATTATCATTCTTGGCTCATTCGAACCAAGCCATTCCTGAGAACCTCGCGGTCCCAGACCCGGACCCGCAGCCTGAGGTGTTCGAGCTGCCCAAGCCCAAGCCGGCGGCCGTACCGCCACCGGTACAAGCGCCGACATCCGTACCGGTTCCCAAGCCCAGGGCCCGAAGACCTATTCGTGATTCTATTCGGCTGACAAAGGCGAAAGCAGCCATCATCCAAATGGAACCTGACAGAAGCTTCCCACTGCAAATGGATGAAGACAGTGCCGTGCCCCCAAGCATCCCGACCTTCCGACCTACACTGGCCGAGTCTTACAACTTTAACCCGGTGGTAATGCACAATCGCGAAGAGTCGTATGATTCCACCATACCCCCTGCCATTCCTCGGTTCAACGAACGGAACCTGCACGCTGCGCTGCACAATCGCAAGCGTAGTAGCACCGGTGGCTATCTTCCACCGCCGATCTCATATCGAGGATTCTCCGGACCGATGGGTGGTGGAAGCTCCCATGCGCCGTCTGATAGTACAGCCGGCATTAGTGTTGCCGGCTCGTCCGACATCTTCAGCAATGCTGGAGCACCGAGTGTCATGGGATCTAGCATCCTGGGCTCAAGCGGCATGACATGGGGAACCGGGTCTGTATCCCGTGTGTCGGAGGCGTCGAGTCGACCTAGTGCTCCCAACTTCTTTGACGCGATCGGAACTGTGCGTATGGAAGCATTCATACAGCCAATGGCCTTCCCCAAATACGATGACGACCAAGAGAGCTATCGTTACATGGCCCGCCGCCGAAGCAAGGAGTTCCGAAGGAGACACAGTCGAAGCTGGCAAAGGGACAGCATTCTGAGTGGAAACACTCGGATCACTCTCGGAAGCGATCCCATTGAGGACTATGGGTACGACAGAGATGACCCGTTCAAGGGGTTCTAAGAAGGTTATTTAAAGCATGGTGTTGAAGTTTTATACTCGTTGCCTTTTCTGTGCAACCCATTGCTGGCGCTCATTTATTTTCCTTGTGTTCATTTTTATTGAAGAGTTCGGAGACGCGGAAAAGTGGACGGCGGAAACTTTGTGAGCAGGTTAAGACTTTGATTTCTTAAACCATTAAACCCCTACAACACCAGGAAGGGGCAAGATTCAAAAAGTTAAGACGACGCAAAAATTTACGGACATTAGAGCCCAACATAACCATAACTTCTAAGCCGACAAAAAGGGGTCCCTCGAAAACGAGGAGGCTATGAAGGCAACGGCACAAACACTCACTCCGAATCCTCACATACTCACCACATACTAACCTCATATCTCCTGTATTTTCCTTGTAATTTCATTTCTCATGCATCCACTTGGAGGTTGTTCTGTATATTATTCAGGCAAGTGTATACAACTGTACTAATGTAGTCAACGGCGACGGCGAAGATGAAGTTTACAAGCTCGTGAGGAGCGTTTAAACTCAAACAAGTTTAGGGGAGAATCGCCAGTGACTCCGATTCCTCGGAATTAGGGACTGGACAAGAGGAGGATGGATTCGATCATAGGATCATAGCCATGATGTGCGTCCGTCCGTGTCAAGACGTTTCAAGGGCAACAGCAAGATAGGAATAGATAACTGTACTAGTTTATTACTTGATCAGCTTGCCTTCTCAAATATATAAGTGACAATGTGTCGAAGAAGGCCATCTCGTCTCATCTGAAGCCGGAGGGTTCGAGTCCAGGAGAGTAAAGTCATGCGCCACATTCAGACACAGTGTCCTGTAAGTCCCTTGTATCACCAGCCACGTCATGGCGGGGCCTTTGACGCTGCATTCAGGGGCAGTGTTGTTTAGGGGCGCATGGGGCGGTTTTGGGTCCCGCAACTCCTGGCCTGGACCCCTGAACAACGTCCCGCCTGGGCCGCCTAACAAGGAACCTGGAACCGCATGGCAATCCACCAACATTGGCGCAAGTCATCACCAACACTCAAAAGTTCCAACTCGCTCTTCGAACAGCCAACTTAATATGATCACCAACTCCGCTTTTCCTTGACCTCTACCGATTTTACTCTTCTCTTCTACATTTTCTTCCCGATCCGAGCCTCCCTCGGAACCTACCTAATTGACCATGGACGACCTCTCCGGCCTCGACTGGTCCGCGTCCAGCAGCAACAGCTCCAAGCCGAATCCCCCCAAGGCGACGACAACTCCCGCCTTCTCCAGCTTTCCCGCGATCCGTCCAACACCGTCTCCGTTCGCATCCGGCCGTAGTACGCCCGCGTTATCGACACAGGGCTCCGGAACGATCGCTCCCAAGTCCAACAACAACCCGTTCTCGAAACCGGCGCAAGACAGCTTCAGCAACCTCGGCAACCTCGTCAATTTCGGCTCATCCTCCTCCGCCCAGAACACCGCGAAGCTAAGCTTGAAAGAACAACAAGAGAGATTGGAGGCCGAACGACGCAGGAAAGAGGAGGAGAGACGACAACAGCTTCAAGCACAATACGGAGGGCTCGACGCGCTGGGACAGCTGGGCAGTGGTGGGAGCAACAGCAGGACGACGTCACCTGCGTTTGGGCTTGGGGGGCCTGGGTCGATCCCGTCCCCAGCGATCTCGAGGGTCGCGAGCCCGTTGAACCCGACGACGCTGAACCAGTTGAACATGGCAACGAAGAAGCCGAGCGAATCGGATGACGATCTGTTTGCGGCGTTCAAGGCGGAGACGAAGGTCGATAATGCGAGCCATTACCCCCCGCCGACGGTGGCGAGTCCGCCGCCGGTGACGACCGCCAGTGCGCCGAGGTTGGATCTTTCGAATCCGTCGGCTTGGGGGGCGCCGGAATCGAGTACACCTACACCTGCACCTGCACCTGCTCCGGCACCGGTTAGTACGGCGAACACGGCGTTTGCGGGACTCGATGATGACGATCCGTTTGGTCTTGGGGAATTTAGTGCTCCAAAGGCGAGTGCGACCCTGCTGGCACAGCCTGCCGCGGCTTTCGAAGAGGAGGATGATCTACTAGGCGACCTAGCCAAGCCCGTGGACCAGGTAAAGAAGCAACAGCAACAGTTACAACAACAGCAGCAACGGCAGTCACAACCCCAAGCAGCCAGACCGTCCTTCTCCCAAAGGCGAGAACCAGGCAAGCCCATCGAGGACGACGAGGACTCGTCTTCCTCCGATGAGGAACCCGAACGGCCCCCTCGCCCTTCCGACGACCCCTTTGACAGGGCAGTGGCCCAGCTAGTCGACTACGGATTCACCCCCGAGAACGCCAGGAGGGGCCTAACGGAGAGCGGCGCCGGTCTAAACGTTCAGGCGGCGGTTAATTGGTTGCTTGACGACGCACATAGGCAGGCGAAGGAGGAGGCTAGGGCTAAGAATGGTGGCAGCGGACAACAGCACACCGGACGAAGCGAGGAACGAGGAGCAAGCCAGTCTCGCGCTGGACATGGTGGCCAGGGAGGACCTTCGTGGATGAGGGAGGAACAACAGCAGCAGGCTGAGAGGTCTAGGAGTAGGGATAACCGGTCACCGGCTTCGCTGGCCGAGGTGGACTTCGCCAAGACTGCGGCAGCCGTGGGCACGAGTTTGTTCAAGACGGCGAACAGTCTGTGGAAAACAGGGCAGAAGAAGGTGCAAGAGGCTGTGAAGGAGTTCCAGCATGAGGGAGGCGATCCGAACCAGCCCAAGTGGATGAGGGAAGCTGCTGAGTATGAGCAAGGGGGTAGGAGGCCACAGGCGCCGGATGTTACGGATGAGGCTATGATGTTGGAGGGTGGTGGGCGACCGGCACGGAGGCCCGAGTCTACGAAGGAACGCCCGGCCGAACCCCGGACTGCTAGTAATGGTCCGCAACGGCATGCTTCTCCTGTGCCCCGGTGGCAGCAACAGGCACCGCCTCCGGCCGCGCTTGATCCACGATCAAGACTTGGCAAGCAGACCATCGAAGAGCAGAGCTCCCAGGCCTATGTCAGTCCTGCGCGTAGAAAGAAGGCCACTCCGCAGCCGCAACCCGAAGCTCCGCCAGCACAGCAATTCGAGGATGAGGACCTCTTGTTCGGCTCTTCAGGCCCATCCAAGTCTCAATCCACCACCACACTCCCATCCAGACCGGCCGCCAAATCCACAGCACCACCACCCCCAGCTCCCCGACGATCTCCCGCCCCCATACAACCCAAACCCGCCGCTCCTCCGCGGCAGATCCCCCCTATCTCCGCCATCGCCCTCCAATCCTCCACCAAGCACCGTCTCGAAGGCACCGCCCACTTCAAGCGCGGCGACTACGCCGCCGCACACACTTCGTACGGCGCCTCCCTCTCCGCCATCCCGTCCACCCACCCACTCGCCATCCTTCTGCTATGCAACCGGGCCCTCACCGCCCTGAAAGTCGGCGAACCCCGCCAAGCCGTCTCGGACGCCGACGCCGCCATTGCTTTGATCGGCCCCTCCAAGGGCGAAGGCGAGTCCGTCGATGTTCAGACTTCTGAACACGGCCCTACAGAGAAACGCGAAATGCGCGACCTCTACGGTAAAGCCCTCACCCGCAAGGCCGAAGCGCTGGAGCAAATGGAGAAGTGGGCGGACGCCGAGAAAGTATGGCAGACGGCTGTCGAAGCTGGTCTTGGCGGACAGACGGCGGCGGCGGGGAGACAGAGGTGTCAGAAAGCTTTGGCTCCTAAACCTGCTGTCTCTTCCTCTACTACTCCCGCAGCTAGGAAACCTGCTTCCACCGCCCCAGCTCGCCCCCGACCTACCCCCTCCGCGGCGGCTACGAGTCAAAAGTCCTCAGAAGCAGTTCAACGTCTACGTCTAGCCAACCAGGCCGCAGAAAAGGAAGGAAGCGAAAAGTTTGCTCTTGCCGACAAGGTGGATGCGAAGATTGCTAGCTGGCGCGACGGCAAGAAGGATAACCTTAGAGCGCTGCTGGCTAGTTTGGATAATGTGCTGTGGGAGGGGAGCGGGTGGAAGAAGGTCGGGTTGCATGAGTTGGTGGTGGCGAACAAGGTCAAGATTGTTTACATGAAGGCTATTGCGAAGTGTCATCCTGATAAAGTGAGTTTTTTTTTTCTTCCTCTTTTTCTGGGATGTGAAGTGAATTAGAAGTACCAGGGACGGTTGCTGACGAGGACGATCAACAGATTTCGACGGATGCGTCGACCGAGGTTAGGATGATTGCCGGGACGGTGTTTGCTACGCTTAATGAGGCTTGGGATAAGTTTAAGAAGGAGAATAATATGTGAGTGTGGGGATGTGAGTGTGGGGATGTGAGGGGGATATGGTAATGAGTTAATGAGGAAGGGAGGGAGGCGATAGCAGTTGGAAGCATATATAAGCGTTTGATATCCAAAACTGTTTATCGAATTTTGATGGCTTTAGAGAGCAAGGGGGTGCGGTAGAAGGAAACACTGAGGAATGGTAATAGAGTAAAGCTGCTTACGCGCTTTAGAAACCTATTTGTTCAAGCAGAGAGAGCAAGTGGTGGTATCATGAAAAGATCCGAGGTGGAAGAAGAAAATTCATCATTATTATCCTCAAAGGAAAACACCATTGCCATGCCATGCTAATAAAGGGTATACCGCAAACCACCCTCTTGCTCGAAGAGCTTTGTCCCTCCATGAAGCTCCTCACCGGCCTCTCAACACCATCCTCCCCTTCATGTTTCCCCCTAACCGATTCTTCATCCTCCCTCCCCATCACTCTCCACCCTCTTTCTTCCTACCTCCCCATGCCCTTAAAGTCCCAAACTAGCCCTCACACTCGCCTTCACCCTCGCCTCGTACTCGCTCCTCCTCTCCCTCCACATCTTGGCCGCCTCCACGTTCGCCGGACTCTCGTCATTAGGCTCCGCCAACATGCTCATAACCGACAACAAGATCTTCTCGACAGACTGAATAGGTGACCATCTCTCCGAGGCAGTCTCGTAGTGGTTCGGGTCGTCGCCGGGTGGGTGGAGGATCGAGATGCAGACTAGGCCTGAGGGGTAGACTTTTGGGTTGTTTGTGTTAGCACTTGCATGGCCACGATGGTGAGAAGAACCAAGTGAAGGAGAAAAAAAGAACACACCATTAGGATGAAACACATCCCCCAAAAACTTCATGCTCGGCGGCATATGCGGGTAATCATTCGGGAACTTCAGCTCTGCGGGAAACACGCCGCCCTCAAAGGGCGTGCCTTCGGGCCCTTGGATCAGGCATTCCCAGTGCAGCAGGTCGTCTTCGGAGATGGGACCCGCGGTGATGCCTTCCGGTGGGTTGTTGGTTAGGGAGCGGTATTCTTGGAGGAGACGGCGTTGAGCTACGTTGAGGGACATTTTTGACGGTGTTGGTTGCCGATGGGTTTGGTTATGTGATGTTGTTGTTAGGGTCCTCGTGTGTCAGGTGGTGTTGTTGGGTAGTGTTGGTGATGGTGATGATCGAGACGCGGGCTCTGGTCTCGCGGAAGAGTGCCTCGGTATGTGAGGCTATGCGCTTTGGTTTATCGGGAGCAAAGTTGCGTGTCGTCGCAACAAGTTCTTGAAGGTTGGGTAGTTATTGTAGAAGTTGTTCTTTGTCCGACATGAATTGATGGATGCAGGAGAAGCGCGGAGGACACACCTGCAGCGGGGTTGTCAGCGGCACAGTTGCTTGACACGGCTGACGTCGGCCGCTCGGATGCTTGGGGGTGAGTTGGGGAAGCTGCCCGTGCTGCTGCACCACAGGGGACATGCCAGGGGCCTGGGACCCTTCCAGAAGCGCCTACGGACAGGTACAGCCGGGGGTTTCTAGCGGCCGGGGGGGCTGTTTCCACTTCCCTTCCTGCCGGCCGGCAACCCGAGAGCTACCTAAAAAAGCTCTCAATCAACCGCACCGGCCTGTTATCGCAATTGGCTGCCGGTGGTTATCGCATCTGCCATCCCATCATCTTGTTTCGGGTTCGGAAACTCGATGGCTCGTCGTCGACTGGGAGCTACACTCTAGCTTTCCAACCTCCCACCTCGTCAGCCAGCCATGCCGCCAACGCTGGGCCTACGACGGGCTTTACAGAGCCGCGGTCGCGGTCTCGGGTTTGGCCAGCGAACAACACCGTCGTCCGTATGTCTCTTCTGTTCCTTTGCGACTCGGCCTTCGATTCTTCCCACATCGTCACCACTCAACAAGCTCCGGCCGAGGACAAAACAACAGGAAGCTCCGGCTGTCCGACCACGATACCAATCGACCGGCGCCACTCCGCTCCCACCCTTCATAAGCACGTCCTCCGACGCCGTCGATGCCGCCGAACCAATTGATCCCCGCAAAGACCTCGAGAGCGCTCTCCGCGACTTACAAACCTACGCACCCAACTACGTCAATCTCCCGCGCCTCCAGCTCGCCCTGCGCAACCTCAGCCAACAACCCGGCCATGAATCGATACGAGTCGCATTCCTCGGCCTCACCACCGGCGACAAGCCCCAACACACTGCCAGGGAGCTGCTCCGGCTCGTTCTCGCCGATCCGTTAAAGTCTGCCGAAAACTGGGAAGCAAAACTCAAGGCCCACGACCCCTCCAAGCCTCTCATCGTACACATCGGTCCTCCCGAGGAGCAAGCCACGCCACTGTCGCTTGCCGCGAGCGAACACGTCATCCCCGAAATCACCGTGCCGTCGCACATCTACAACGATGCCAACCTCGAGATGCTAGTCATGGAGGCCGACTACACAACCATCGCGCAGGCGAGCGAGCAGCCGCACACCTTCGACGAGGCCGTCCTCGTGCCCGCCGTCGACACAGCAGCCACCACAGCCGGCCACTCGACGCCCATCGTCACGCCCGTGCACATGGCCGTGCTGGTAGGCGACGGCGTCCTAGGCGCCGCCTCCATTCTGTCACTGCCCATCAGCCCGGAGAGCCAAGACACCATCATGGCCGTCGCCAACTTCAAGAAGATCAGCGCCGAAGACAAGGCCGCATGCCCGTCCCTGGTCATCACCAGCGTCGAGTCCGGTGCACAGGGTCTCGACCTCTTCCGCGAGAGCGCCACCAACGCCATGAAGTACGAAGCGCTCTGGACCGAGGCCGGCGTGGGACACATCAACAAGTGGCTGCGGCCCAACGTGCTCTCGCGGACGGAGCAAGGGACCACCAAGGCGCCCGTGCGCAAGCTGATCGAGTCCGTCCTGCGCAACACCAGCGCGGCGCTCCAGGCGGCCGAGTACCGCGACATGAAGCTCTCGGTAGAAGGGGGCCCGTCGCCGCTCACGGTTGCGCGCCTGAACCAGGCGCTGGCGGACTGGGCCAAGGATGCGCACGAGGAGCTGCAGCAGCAGTTGGAGATTGCGTTTGTCGGCGAGGCGTGGAGGCAGATGAACTGGTGGAAGCTGTTTTGGCGGGTGGATGATGTGGGTATGCTGTCGTCCGAGATGGTGGCCCAGCGGTTCTTGCCCGAGGCTGAGAAGCGCTTGATCTTTTTGGCTGGCAGGCTCCATGAGGCTGGGATTACTACTGCTGGCGGAGACAAGCCGGTGACGTACTCGGGCCCGACGGTGCCACCGTCGTTCCCTGAGGGCGAGAGTGGTGTTGCTACTACTACTAGCACTACGGAATCAGATACCAAGGGAACTTGGCCTGCGCATATCCCCTTCACGAGGAACTATCTACAAGCGGAAACCGTTCCGGCCCTGCAAGCGCTGGCGCAGAAGCTCGTGCTACAGTCATCAACATTGGCGGGTGCCACCACGGCACTCGGCGGCATGTCCTGGCTCTCTGGATTTGGAGTGTACGAGTGCGGAGCCATCACCGCGCTGGGTATTGCGTTGAGCTTGAGGGGCTTGCAGAGAAGGTGGGAGAGGGCGAGAGATTTCTGGGAGGGTGAGGTCCGTGAGGAAGGACGCAAGGCCGTTCGCGCAACCGAGGCCAGCATTGCCGAGTTGCTGGACAGCGTTTCCCCCGAAGTGCCCGAGGATGTGGCGGTTGAGCTGGAGGAGCTGAAGGAGGCCAAGAGTGTCCTCAAGCGGGCCGAGGAAGCGCTTGCGAGGTTAAAGTAGAAATAATGGGTTGCAACAGATGCTTAAAAGGGGATCCTGCCAATCTAACTTACTCAGTTTTTTCCTTCTTGTGCTATATTTTTTCTCCACTGGCCTATCGTCCAGCTGTCAGTCCCTGAGGTGGGTGTCCTGACGATAACCCACTCCGATCCAACCCTTTACCCAGCCACCTGTTGTATATATATAGTCTACACCATTTACTCTCACTCGGAGGAGGACTGTTGCAAGCTCATCTCATGCGAGCCGCACACTTAGGGACAGGCGGGTTACAACCAGACATACAGATCAACCGAGCCACGCTCTATGTATCATTAAGCAAGGCGAGGGGGAAAAAAGGGGCACTGGACTTTTGTGGTAAATGTCTAAGCTGTCAGCGTGAGCTGAGGATTCGGATGGGTTGTGTACAACAACAAAATAGACAAAAACGATGATACGTACCCTGTCTGTGTTAGAACCAGGGCTAGTAGAGCTTTAGCTTTCGGTGTGATTCAATCCATGCTGCTGTGCTTGCTCCTTCAGTAGGCCAAGGATTTTAAGCCGGATGAGATCTGAGGCGAGCAACTGGTGGTTTGCTTTCGCGTTCTGGCTGACATGGTGATGAAGCCAGGTTTTCGGTGCGTGCTGACGGACGGGTAGCGGCTGTTGCCCCGACCGACCATTTTCGTCCAGCTGGCTGAGCGTGAAAACCCCTGAAAAGCGGAAGCAGGAGACGCCACGCTTTTCATCCTTGATCATCTCTTTGCAGCAGATGGGTGAACTGGCGGGCGTCGTCCCAACTCACTCCTTGCTCCAGCCCTCCAGCCCTCCAGCCCCAACCCTCGCTCCAGTCCTTTCTCATCTCTGACGGGCATAGGTACATCCTCCCTATCCCTCCTGTTCCTCCTTCTGTGGGCATCCAAGCTTTCGAATCACATTTTTCTCTTTCCATCCTTCTTCCTGCCCCTTCTTCTTGGTGAAAAATAAAATCGAATTTTGCTTTATTTGTCCCCCGAAAACGCCTAAAAATATCAAAATAACGGTTGTTGTCGTTGTGCGCGGAAAAAAGAACCATAATACGCCGATTAATGTGCCCCAACATTGCATTGTGTTGTGATTGTTAATGATTCTCGGTCTGGGTCTGGCTTTTGATGAGTTTGACGACGGGCGGCGTCGTGTCCTATCTGGCGCCGCCACGACCACCGGCGCGCGCCCTACTAACTGTCGCACGACCGCGGGCGAGACCGACACCGCGGCCGCGGACGTTGCGGGAGCGGAACATGGGGGCGTTTCTGTGAGAAAAGAAAAAGGAAACAGTTAGCTTGGGTCTGACCAGACGTATTGGGAAGGGGCGATTGGAGAGAAGAATCGCAACGGGTAAGTGGGTGGTGGCCTGGCCTGGACGTACCTCAACATATCCGGCACAATAAAGAATCGCACATGACTGCCGCGGATGTAGACTTGTTCGAGATGGCTGACGCGCCCGTCGCGGGCTGTGACGGTGATGTCCTTGAGCTGGACGTTCATGTTGTCCTCGGCTGTGTTTGGGGGGAGAGAAGCGCATTAGTTAGCATGGCTGGACATCTTGGAGGATTGAATGGGAATGGAGAGTTCACGGGGGTAAGCAGTACCTTCAATAAGCTTGCCACGGTAGGTCTGGCCGGAGGTGATCTCGAGAGTGACGATATGGCCCTGTTGGACAGAGGTAGTTGGTTAGCTTTTGGTAACAACACAGTCTGTACTTGGCAATGGTCTATACTAACCTGAGCCTCATTGAGAAGCTTGATGGGGATACCAATTGTGGAAGTCATGTTGGCGGCTGTGTGATTACGTCGTGAGGTTGGTTGGCGATGTGGAAGGGCGAACTGATTCTTGGTGTTGGTTTTAGCCGTTAGATGGTATGCCGTAAGTACAGGCGACTCGGTTCGCGATGATAGTGGATGCTATCAGTTGCCTTGACGTGAACGCGGCAGCCCTGTCAGCCCGGTGCTGCTGGGAATTTCGTCGGAGACCTTGGCATCGTCTCCAACCAGCTCTGTCAGCTGTCGAACAGCTGGCAGGTACAAAGGTACATACCGGACATTGAGGTCCTTCAAGTGTGGAGGTTCCCCACACGCCTCTTCTGCGCTGTCCCCGCATTCAGTGAAACATCGTCTCACATTCAGTCATCGCTCATCAGTCTCCGAATTCAATGACAGATATCAAAAACATCGTCATCATCACTGGCATAAACAATCTTTTTTCTAACCCATTGGCATAGTTGACCGGCCTGTTGTGTAATACGCTTGTACTTCGTCAAAGTTTAAAACTGTCTGGTCCAGCACTCCGAACGCCGTTATCGCTCAACTTTCCCGGTTCATGTTCCGAGTCGTCGCATGATGGCGGCCGTCATGGGATTCTCCAACGCATTGAACACAGCATCCCCAACCTTTTTCTGAACGAGGCCTTCTCCGATGTTCTATACGCTGAATTGTGTGCGGTCCTTCGGTCCACAATATCACCCGCGCCCCCGAATATTGGACAGTCACTCCCGCTTCCCCCATCCAACAAGCCAACCGTTGACGAGCATCTCCCACCTTCTCGACGGCCTCGTCCAGCCATTGCCTGCCAGCCAAGGACGGGACATGATGCAGGACAGAAAACGCTCTCGATGCTCTCCAGACTTCCTGCGAGGTATGCCGTACCCAGGTCCCTCTGCATCTTGCCTCCGTCCTCGCTCCCTGTCTGCCACGACCACGGCTTGCACGGCTACGTTGTCCAGCGAGTAAGGGGCAATCTTGTCCCATCTTTCAAACGCAGTGACGGGCTGGCCAAGTGGGCCGTCGGCCAATTGCTGTGTTGTCAGCTTGATGCCCAAACCTTTGATCAAACCCCACGAACCGCCCCGGCACCACTGAATGGGTGAGGCGACGGTCTCAAAGTCGAGCTGCGGCAAGTGGGTTTGGCGTGGACTGATCTTCCATAGCATTGGCTGTTATAGGCTGCATGCATGTGCATCGAGACCATGGTCTTCCTGCATTTGCTCCTTCGTCTTGGTTGCTCGGAGTTTTCTGTGTTCTCTCTCCACCTTCTTTTTATCTCTCTGTGTGAGCTGGATCGTGTGGTGATGGTGCGGTACTAGCAAGCTTTTTACAAGCTCAACGGCAGCTTCGGTTGCATCCCACCTCCCTCCATCATATCCTGGTGCTGTCCCTGATTGGACGTCTCACCACTTTCCAGGAGGTGTCTGCCAACTTCTAGCGCTGGACGCTACATGACATCTCAGTTCCGAATGGAAAATTTCTTATCTGGTCACTCCATCAGTTTCGGTAATTGAGGAGCTCTAGTCAGCCGTCGTGCAGACTTTACCCCTGGTGATGTGGGCTTCCCGTCTCCTACTTATGCCCGTCCGTCTCCCAGAGTGGGATCGGTGCGTTTTGTCACAAGATCCTTTTCTCGTGAATCGAAAATTCCATTCGTTGTTTGCTTCATCGTAAGAAAGAACGCAGAGTGTCTGGACTGCGTGGTCCAGTCAAACCCAGAATATCATCCTTCGAGGGTCGTATTGCCCCTGGTCATCTCGTTGAAGGGCATCGTACCTGCTTTAGGCAACCAGAGGCCCACTTCTTCCGTTTCTATCTCTTCTGTCCAGGTTTCAAGGTCTTGCCTTGTCTCCGTCATAATGCCAGGAAGGCATCGCGCCTATACTACTGAGCACCCGGCAAAGGGCTTCAAATGGTTCCCGTGGAAGCGGGAAAAGAAAGTGGTGATCGAGCCTGTGAGGTGATCCACCCTCAGGAACATGGCAGCTTCAAAGACTAACTTGTGTGGTCAGGTGTGGTCAGATTGGGTGTCAAGTGAAGATGGAACCTACTTCTATCGAGCTAGGAAACTGGCCGACGGTAAGTTGTCCACAAGCTTTCTTTGTTGGACCTCAGCTGATCTTTTGCAGGCACTTGGGGAGATTATGAATACACAGAGGGCTATTACATGGGAGGCTATGCGGGAGGCTATGCGGAAGGATATGCGGAAGGATATGCGGGAGGCATTGAGGTTCCTCAGGAGAAGGAATACCACCCGGCAGTTGCGGTCAGCCCTTGGAAACTCCCCGGAGAACCCGTTGCGATCATGCCAGAGAGCCCCGAGCTTATGGAGGATCCGGAACCCAGGTACGCGGAGATCGCAGAATCAGAGCCCATTGGAGAATTTTCGGCCGCCGAAGAGGAGGAACAACACCAAGGCACCACCACCAACGCCGCCTCAGTCTCGAGTGATGATGTCTCGGACAATTCGTCAGAAGATGATGGCTACCGTGAAAGCGAGCCCTTGCCAACCGTGCAAGAAGCAGAGCCCATGGTCTTCACTCGTGAACCAGAACCCATTCGACCCTTATCACCCGTCCCATCATTGCGACGAGAGTACAAACCAAGACGAAGACATACAACCGGGGCTGACACCGCCGCCCCATCCTCGCACCACCGTCCGCGAGTCCCCCATCGCCATACTTTCAGCGAAGGCCAGAAAGAGGGCCACAAAGACAGCCACGACCACCAGCACAGACGCACCAAGAGCCACGACCCAAACCACAAACAACCCCTCCTCTTCTCCATCTTCTACGCAGTAACCAAAACCCACGCCGGCCCGCAAACCCGCCGCATGCCCTCCTCCTCTCCGCACCGATCCTCCACACATGGAAAATCAACAACACGCACCTCCACCCGCCCCTCAACCGCCACATCCTCCTCCTCGTCCCGCGCCCCCTCAGTTTCCGTAGGCAAGCATCAAGACAACAGCAGCACCCGGGTCACCGTCCCCAAGACATCCACCCAAAAACCAGCACCAGCAGCAACAAAAAAGCCACCGGTCACGACGAAACCAACAAAGCCAAAGAAACCACCGGTACCCACAGCAAGCGAGACCACCGTCGTCGTGCCCCTCGACACGGGCGTGCCGAGTGTGATTGCACCGCCGGGGAAAGCGAAGATTACCAAGACGAAGAAGTTTAACTCCAAGATTAAGAGCGAGAAGGAGATGAAGGTGGATAGTAAGAAGATGATTAAGGGGTGGTTAGCGGGTATGGAGCCTGGGGCGGAAGAAAAGATGAAGGGTAGGGGCAGTGGGAAGGAAAGAGGGAGGAGGATGACGAAGTGATATGGGACTGTGAGAGTATGGGGTTTGTTGGGGGTAGATTAGTTGATGATTAATGATGATGAGCTTATGAGGATTACGAGGTAATGATAATGGAGGGACGGACGGAAAGACGGGGTAGCATAAGGACGTTGGAGTTTTATTGGTTTTTGCATTTGTTTTTGTTTCCTTTTGTCAACCACTTACTCGTCAGGTCTAAAATCGCCTCTGACTCTTGGCCGTTAACCAAGAGGGGAAGAAGATGATTCTAGTCCTGACGAGTACTCCTCTCAGGGTCTCAAAGGCATGGAAGCCGGAAACAGGCGGCGGGAGCACGAAGCGGAAAAGTCTAAGTCGGTCACAGTCCCTGTCCTATCCTATTTATCTTCACGGCCTCCAAGGATCATCGGAACTCGGAAGCAGGAGCAGGAGCAAGAGCAAGAGCAAGAGCAAGAGCAAGAGCAAGAGCAAGAGCAAGAGCAAGAGCAAGAGCAAGAGCAAGAGCAAGAGCAAGAGCAAGAGCAGGAAAGGTCCTTATCATCATTGGGTTTGAGCAGGGTACAGCGACGTTGAAGGGCGAAGGGCCGGCATGTCTAGGACGTGCTCGGTCCTCCTTTCAATAAGTCTTGCCTGGTCCCCGACGAAATAGGTTAAGCTTCTTGGCTTTCTTTTGGAGCAATTGCGGGAGAGTACCGGTGGGTTTGGCGGCTGTGGTTACGGGATGGTTGACTGGGTACGCGTGTCTTGTTTTCTCTTACATAGGACAACATGCGTGAGACCGGGTGGACTCGCAACGTGTGTTTGGTTTTTATATATTTGGGTGAGGGATAGAAGCGATAATGAAGGGTCATGACAGATACCACTGTAATAAAATGCTTGTCTTTTATTATATAACGCTGGCTTCAGACCAAGCATCTACCAATTGATGTGTTCAAGCGTGGAAAGTTGTATAGAAAACTGCCACATGAAGCTCTGCTCATCTGTCTCTTAGGTCATCTGGCTCTTCACATTCCTTTTCACCTACTCTCACCTCACCTGCTCTTCAGCTTCTCTTTACGTTTCTCTTCAAATTCTCTTCCGACCTCTCACTTCATGTCTTCTTCACCTATTTATCACCTATTCTTTACCTCTCTCTTCACCTCTCTCTTCAGCTCTCTCTTCAGCTCTCTCTTCCACTCCCTAACCCCTCCTTACTCCCACTTCTCCCTAAATCCTCCATCTTCAATCCTCATTCCTGAGTCCTCCTCTTAACCCCTTCCCTCTCACACCACTCCTCATCACTCATCCTGAACCAATCCGCCACACACATCATGCCCGCCCACAAATCGCACTGAATCACCAAATGGACCATCTCCAACCCCAACGCATTAAACATCCTCCCCAGCGAAAACGCATCCATGAACCCCAAACCATGAAACGCCACGTCCAACGCCGCCCCCTCAAGCCCCATGCGCCTCGCCATATACGGCCTCGCCAGCCCCAACAAAGCCAGACTCTCAAAAGGCGTCATCATCGCCCTGGCGGCACATAGTCCCAACGCTCCGGCAGCGAGGACATGCGGTAGGCGGGTGAGGCCGTTGTCTCTGTATAGTGGCGCGTCAAGTCCTAGGGTATTGCTGGCTCCGGTTTGCGTCTGTTGCGAGTTCCGGTTCGAGCCAGAAGAGTTATCAGGCACGTTAGGCCTCAACTCGGCGGCCCAAACCGCTGTTCCGGGTGGGATGGGCGCGGAGTCGCTGGTGGCGGAGTCGCTGGTGTCGACGTCGAAGGTGATGAGGGTCGGGTTGACGTGCTCGGTTTCTTCGTCGTCGTCGCTGAGGAAGGGGGCTTCGTCAACTCCTGCTGCGGGAGATTGGGATTGGGATTGGGATTGGCTGTTGGCGGCGCCGGGGGTGCCGGGGCCGGGACCGCTGACGGAGATGGTGCTTTGTCGGCGGAGGGTGCCGTCGGGTGGAGGGCCGGTGGGAAGCGCGTCGTTGGTTGGGAGAGTATCGGAGGGGGCGTGGACCATTTCCCAGCCTGCTTCGATTGCGTTCGCGCTTGGGGCTTGTTGTTGCTGCTGTTGTGTTGGCGTCGGTGTTCGTGGCTGAGTTTCTTGTCGCTGTTGCTGCTGGTGTTGTTGCTCTTCTGGTGTGGGTGTAGGTGGGGTGTATGTTCCACTGGGCGGTTGTAAATAGGGGACTACCTCCTTAAGGGTCCTCCTCCTGCTGAAGTTGATGGGTTTGGGCAAGCGTCTTTGGATCTTGCGCCTAAGTGACCAGACGAGCCGGGCGTATGTCTTTGAGAAGAACCAGTAGCCGGCAAAAGGGGCGACACCGGCGACGAGGGCGCCGAGCCAGCTGATGATGCTTCCAGAGCTAAACGAGGATGGGAGCTTTGGTATGAAGATTGGGGAGTCATAGCAGCCGGGAATGAAAAAGCCTAGGGTAGGAACCCATCTCGAAGTGTTGACTAGGCCGGTTCGTTGCATGAAGACAAAGATCTCTAGGTGCAAGTTAACCCATGCGAATACGTACTTGACCCAGGGGTATTCCGGCATGTCGAATCCAGCGAAACTATCGCTCAGGACATATGATGGTAGCCCTGCCCAGATATACTCTCCCCACGACTGCTGGCTTCTGTGGAAGTAGAATAGGCGAGAGAAGGGAACATGGGCATAGTCCTTGTACAGCAAGATACGCTGCCTCAAGCCGTTAACTCCCCAGACACCGACGGTAGCCAACACCTCGCCAGTGAGGAACAGCTTCCTGCCGATTCCGTCTTCGTAGTACTGGTGCTTTGTGGCCGCTTCGTATAGAGCTTGGGCCTCATTGATGCCACTGTCCGGTTCCGCAACGCCAATGACCAGCATAACTTCATTGTGAGAGCGGATGATGTCTCTGTTAATGCGCCGTGTCTCTGGGTTCACTGGTCGTCCTCGATCATCATACAACTGCTCTGGTGCCCCGGGTTGAGGCTCACCAGTGCCCTCGACCACCTCATCGTAGGGAGAGCGGCCCTATAACTGGTATTAGACTCAGGGCCATGTGTATAAAAGTTGTAGTCCAAGAGTCTTGCATCGGACGACAGACGGATGACTTACAAGCGCCTGTGATGTGAGTGGGCCCAGCCGCATAGTGAAAGGGTCAACTGGATTCAGGAGATGGTTGTAGATTGCTATCCGGCATTTGCCAAGATGTTGATGTGTGCATTACACGGTGAAGTCAGACCAGTTGCTGGCCATCCTCGTGTCACAAATTCCGTGCCAGAGACTGTGTTGAGTGAGGGTTGCGGTGATACAGTTGATGAGTAATGGAGACGGTTGATGATGGTGGGGGTGCTTGGGGAGCACAGAAAGCCGAGGGGTCGGTGCCATGTCCCGGTCAGTGTGGAAGGATGCTCCAGTGCTTCAGCGTGGTTCGTCACTGTTTGCAGGGGTTGGAGCTGCATTGCGCTAAGATAACCTTATTTCTTGGCCTTATCAGCGGGCGGCAGGCATCGACCGCGAAAAGTTTTTGGGATTGCAGTGTACAGGAGATTCCAAAGGCGGCGGCGCGCAATCGCAACCCCTCTTGCCTCTGTTTGATTTAATCCACTTGTACACTCCTTCACAATGGCGTACAGGCAAACCACCACCAAGACGACCTTCGAGGTCAACAATGTCATCCAGCCCATCTTCACAGGAGGTTCCGTAGCCCTCGACAATGGCGCTAGGATCCTCGCGACCACCCTCGGCGAGCAGGCCGTCCTCACAGAGCTCAACACCGGCAAGCAGCTCGCCGAGATCGAGGGCGATGGAGAGCCCATCTCGACCCTCATCATCACCCCTTCGGCCTCCCACTTGATCGTCTGCTCTCGTTCTCTTACCATGCGCATATACTCCCTGAAGGTTTCACCAGATTACGATTCCATCGAAGCGACCCTTGTACGCACCACGAAGCCCCACGCCACCCCCGTCGTTGTTCTCGCGGTCGACCGAACCAGCACCCTCCTTGCCACTGGTGCTGCCGACGGCGCCATCAAGATCTGGGATATTGTCGGAGGATACGTTACCCATACCGTTAGCGGCCCGAGTGTCCTTATTTCTGCCCTCCACTTCTTTGAGATCGCCGCTCTCGAGGACCAAGCCAGCAACAAGAACAAGAAGAACAGGCGAAAGAGCACAGCGGATGAGGAGCAAGCTCAGGATGACAGCGTCGCTTCCAAGTTCCGTCTTGCCTACGGCACACAGGACGGCAAGATCCGTATATTCGATCTCAGCAAACGCAAGACCTACCCCGTTTACGCCGACCCGAATTCGAGGAGAGAAGCGCACGAGTCCAACGTACAGAGCCTTGACTACTCGCCAGAACTACATGCCCTTCTCAGCGGCAGCAGAGATAAGACCATGACAGTATGGCTATGGAAGGAGGGAGCTTGGAGGGGAACACCCATGTTGCGCCACGAGGGCGTCGAAGCTGTCGGCTTCCTTAACAACGGAAGCTTGATGTATTCGGCTGGCACAAGTGGCCTTCTCAGGCTATGGGACACAACCACACACCAAGAGATTACAGCAAAGCAAGATGCGAAGTCGGAAGCCGAATCGATAGTGTCAGCCTTTGCTCTTCCCCACAAGAACCTCGTTGTTTGCGCCCAGTCCGACTTCACCCTCGCCCTCTACCGCACACCTTCGGCCGCCGATGCCACGAAAAAGTCGACGAAGCCTCTGGAACCCTTCAGGCGCATCTCGGGAACACACGACGAAATTCTCGACCTCGTTTACCTTTTGCCCGATCAGTCTCTCATGGCTCTTGCGACCAACTCCGAAGACATCAGACTCGTTTCCGTGGCGGATAAGCAGCCCCAGCTGGGCGACGAGGAGGAGGGTGCGGCATACTTTGGCCATGACGTAGCTCTGCTGAAGGGACACGAGGATATTGTCATGTCTCTCGATGTTGACTGGTCTGGTCACTGGGTTGCTAGTGGTGCCAAGGATAACACAGCTCGCCTCTGGAGGGTCGACCCAGCCAACAATTCCTTCGAGTGCTATGCAGTCTTCACCGGTCACATCGAGTCCGTCGGCGCTGTCGCACTCCCCAAGACCGTACCCCCCGAGAACTCGGAGGCGTTCAAGAACCCCCTCGACCACCCGCCCGCATTCCTCATTTCCGGTTCGCAGGATCGGTTCGTTCAGAAGCGCGACATTCCCCGAACATCACAAAAGGGAGCTGTCTCAACCAGTCTCCGTCGCTTAGCCCACGAGAAGGATATCAACGCCCTCGACATCAGCCCCAACGGGAAGCTTTTTGCCTCGGCATCACAAGACAAGACGGTTAAGATCTGGGATTCCGCGACATTAGAAGTCGTGGGTATCCTCAAGGGTCACCGCAGGGGTGTCTGGACTGTTCGGTTCGCGCCTCAGGGCATGCCTGCCATTCAAGGCGAGACCGGCACAGCCGTCTCCGGTAAGGGTGTAATCTTGACCGGTTCCGGTGACAAGACCATTAAGCTCTGGAACCTCTCGGACTACACCTGTCTGCGCACCTTCGAGGGCCACTCCCACAACGTCCTCAAGGTTGTTTGGCTGCGCCTTCCGAAGGCCGCTGACGGTGAAGACGAGGCTGCCGCTGCCGCCTCCAAGGCCAAGCAGCGCATCCAGTTCGCCTCTGCGGGCGCCGACTCCCTCGTCAAGGTCTGGGACGCCAACCTGGGTGAGACCGAGTGCACGCTCGACAACCACGAGGACCGTCTCTGGACGCTCACGGTGCACCCCACGACCAACATGCTTGTGTCTGGTGGTTCGGACTCCCGCGTAACCTTCTGGAAGGACACTACGGCTGAGACCCATGCCGCCGCCTCCTCGGCCGCCCTCAAGCTCGTCGAGCAGGAGCAGCAGCTCGAGAACTACATCCACGCCGGCGCCTACCGTGACGCTATCATTCTGGCGCTGCAGCTCAACCACCCCGGTCGTCTCCTGGGTATCTTCACCAACGTGGTCACTACCAACGCCCCCGAAGAGGGCTCTCTCTCCGGTATCAAGGCCGTCGATCAGGTGCTTGGTAGCCTCTCCGACGAGCAGATCTTCTTGCTCCTGCTGAGGTTGCGCGACTGGAACACCAACGCGCGCACGGCGCCTGTGGCGCAGCGCATCCTCTGGGCACTCGTCCGACTCTACCCTGCCAACAAATTCTCCAACCTGTCGGTCAAGGGCGCGAGGGGACAAAAGAGTCTGAAGGAGGTCCTCAATGCGTTGAGGGTGTATACCGAGAGGCACTATAAGCGCACGGAAGAGCTGGTGGATGAGAGTTATCTTGTCGAGTATACTCTCCAAAAGATGGATAGTCTGGCGCCGCCGGCGATTGAGGAGAGGGATGAGGATTTGGTTATGGCTGATGCGTAGATTTTTGTTTTGAAGTTTTGAAAGCATAAAGAACGGTTGGGAAAAGTAGCAGTAGAGCTTTTTTCGATAAGGGACGAAATAATGTGATACCAAGTTTGAAACACATACACGTATAGACCGAATGCGGCGTCTAGTCTGCTGATTGTTTTGTTGTCAATAAAGTTTTGTTCTTTCTGTGAAGCCCATTCCTAAGTATCTCTTGTCGCTCGCCCAGGGTATCAATGTTGCGTGTGTAGTGTCGACCAAGTCCCATGTTGGCCCTTTGCTTCAGTAAACCTCCTCGATAGCTCATCCTTGTCATGACTTACTCACCCTGCCTCAAGCAACCACGGAAGATTCGAAGACTTCTTCCTCACCCAATCCGAAAACCGATCCTGCTTTATGTTGATGGTTGATCTCCTATTTCCTTTTCCCACCCCTCGTCTGATCTTTGGCCTTGGAAGCCTTAATACGGTCCACACAGTCCTTGATCACAGACTGAAGGTCACTGTTCCGCCTAGCAAGCAGAAGCACGTCATCTGTGGTGACGGTGGTACGCCCGGCATGTTGGCTGAAGGTTTCCAAGTCGATGGCGACGTTTTCTGATACCCACAGGTTAGGAACCAAACAAAAACTTTTGAACTAATGAGAGAAGAACCTACCAATCTGAGTCCACACAAGCTCAGTGAGAGCTCCGATGAACTGCGGAGTGGCATTCATGTTGCGACGGAGCGACTCATCGTCGACCATCTTGCCTATGGCGAACCATAAGGCTGATTTGAGACGCTGTCATGATCAGTATTTAGAACTGGAACTCACGGATAGAAAATAAGACACTTACCTCCTGAACATCTTCACCCGAGGCGTCGGTCATTTTGGATTATGCAAGTGAACAACTTACACACTCAAAATGCACCCCCGTTCAATGATGCTCAGTTGGGGAGACGCGTCGAGCGCGTCGGTAGTGGGGTAACCCTGCGGCTCGCAATTGCCGTAAAGTGGATTACGTAATGCGGCTCTAGTCCCACTGAGTGCCTGCCAAGGGACACGCTAGGTGGGGCATTGGGGTTGCCCTTCGGCGCTGGTGGGGTCCCCGAAGTTGATGTAACCTGTACGTATCAGTCCCCGTGCCGTCAGCGTCCCGAGTGGACGTTTCTCGCGCAGATGGATTATGGAGCACACCAGCCCGCCGCAAGTTCGCAAGTGCAGGTACCAGTTCAACACTTTTTTCTCCCTTCTCCTTTTCAACAAGTCTAGACTCTTCTTTCTCTTTTCTCTCTTCAACTCCGGGAACCTCGGGATCCTTCTTTGTAATACTTCTTGAACTAGACTTCTTTTTCTTGGTACTTAATCAGTTGTTGGCGAAAGCTTTTCTTCCGGCGTTTCCCAAAGAAAGACTTGACCTCTACCGAGTTGTCACAAGTACACCAAAGCATCTCCCACCGCCCTTTGCGCAAAGAAGCCTAAAGACACCACCACATAACAACCAAACCACGCACGAACAAAACCGATCAAGATGGACGGAATAGCCAATGTCGTAACGGTCCTGGGTGATCGTATCACCAACAATGTCAAGGGCACCTTTGCCAGCATGACCGCGGAGAAGTGGATTCGCCTGATCATCATTGTCGGAGCTTGTGAGTAGCATCATTTTCAAGAAGGGCAATGCGCAGAGACATTTCAAGAGAAAAACATTAGCTAACGATGCGCCATTACAGATGCCCTGTTGCGCCCTTACATCATCAAGCTCGGCGGAAAGGCGCAGATGAAGCAGCACGAAGAAGAATCTGCCGAAGCCATTAGGGGGACCATCTCCCCCAACGAGCTGCGCGGACAAAAGGCCATGGTCCGTCTTCCTGGTGAGGACAGCGACTCGGAAGACGACGAGGCGCAAAACGGAGAGTCTTCGGCGGCGGACTGGGGCAAGAAGGCCCGCAAGAGACAGCGCATGGTCATCAAGAAGCTCATCGAGGCCGAGGAGGACAGACTGCGGGAGAGCAAGGAGGAAGAGGAGGATAAGGATATCGAGGAGTTCCTACTTAAGGAGTAAAAAAAAAAAAGAACTGGGTTCGGGTTTGGGCATGACTGACGTTGGATGAAATTATAACATTAAAAGACGGATGACGACGAAGAACACATAATAATCAAATAATAATGCATTCACAAGACAAGACATCTGATGGAGTGATAACTTCTGCTTGCATGTGAGATGGCTAAAGAAACTGTGTTGCGGGAAAGGTGAGACCTTGCAACCTGCATTCTGCGGGTGAAGCATGTCTCGGCCTGCAGCCAAAGGGAAGGCAAAACGCTGCCAATAGGGCCCACTTCTACGTCCTTTTAATATTCACTGACCTTCCACTTCACTTCCACTTCGTCACCTCAACCTCCAAACCTCATTCCCGACGCACATCCTAAATATTACTACCGAAGCGAAACATATCTGCCATTACCTCGAATCATTGCTAGAAAGCATTTACATATCGGTACTTTGACACAGTCCCGGGCCCTTGCTTGATCACCAGCGAAGTCATCAAGACAGCTTCACCACCATCAGCGTCATCGAAGCACATCAGCGGGACTCACCAGCGAAGCGGCCTTGTCGCCCATCCCTTGCCACACCAACCAACAGAAAGAAGGACGCTTCTTAAAATCATAGTCCAAAATGTCGACCATCTCAAAAGACGAAGCCATCATCCGCTCCTCAGGCGAAGGTAAGGCCACCCTCTTATCCATCCACTCACCCACCCACTCTCTCTCACTCACCCACCACTCACCACCCATTTCACCCCCACTAACACTCTCCAACAGCCGCACGCGCCTTCACAGACTGGTACTACACCCAACTCACCGACGGCAAACCCGTCTCCTCGGCCTACATCAACTCCAACGCCAAGTACCTCGCCGCCTCTCACCCCCCAGCCGACATCTGCATCAACGGACAAGTCATCGCCACGCCCGAAGAATGGGACGCCCTCCTCGAGCAACAACGCCTGATCCCGTTCACCCAGCAAAAGGGAAAAGTCAAGTACGAAGTCGAGGGGTTCGACGTGCACGTCATCAACAAGGATTACCGGTTTGCTGCGCCCGCCGAGATCGTGGCTGCTACAGATGCGAAATTGATGCAGAGGACGGAGGATGCGAGGCTGATGATGGTTGTTACTGTGAGTGGGAGTGTTACCTTTGGGGGAAAGGAGGTAAAGGGGACGCCGCCGAAGCAGCATTTTTCTGATGTTTTTGTGCTGGTGCCCAATTGGGATTATGTGACGAGGCCCAAGTTTAAGGGGCATAAGAGGTATTTGGTTGCTAGTCATACTTATAGGGCTTATTAGGGGTGATGATGCCCTTGGCTCTGTGAGGGATGGTCTGATGGATGGGACGGTGGGAGGATATTGATGATGAGGTTGTAAGCGGAGGGAGGAGAGGGAAGGGAAGCGAAGGGGGAATTAGAATGATTATATGAAAGGTTTTGCTTCACTGGATTTGCACATCAGCAAAGAGAATTTTCAGCGTTTTAGCTTATGGATTTGGCGTCAGGGATGAAAAAGAGAAGGATCTGACATGGTTTGATGATACTCGAAGCGGAGCATGTGGGAAGCTGATACCACGAAATACACATCATACTTCGAAAAGCATCAAAAATGACACTCACTACAAATTGTTTTACAGCACAACTACCAAAGCGAACCGCTTGGGAATTCTCCCCCGAATAATCCAAACTACCCGATGCCCTTTAACCAAATGCTCGCTACTGAGCTACCCTATAACTGCTTTCAATATTGAAGTCCGAACCGTCCGGCCAAAAATCATCCGTTTCTTGAAAGCCACCCAATCCTCCAAACTCAACATGGCCTCCTAAGCCGCCGCAATTCCCTCATCACCCTTCTCAGCCTCCTCTCCAACCGCCTTCTCCTTCTCACTCTTTGTCAAACACTTCCTCCTCCACTCCCAATACCCTCCCCGAATCCTATCCCACTTCTCCGCCAACCTCCTCAAACACAAATCCGCCTTCTCATTCTGTTCCTTCTCCGCATAAATCTCCGCCAACAAATCCAACGCATGCGTACTCGTAACCTCTTCCTCCTCCTCCCCTTCACCCAACTTAACCACAAACTCCTCCACAAACCCCTGCACGCTCGCCAGATGCTGGCCGCCCTTCACCAACACGCCCCGCATATAATTCCACGGGCTCTGGTTCTGCGGCGCCAGGTACACCTTGTTCTGGGCATACTTCACCTCTCTATCCACAAGCTCCTGGGGGACCTTTTCATCCTTTTCCGTCGCCCCCTTGCCCGGCGTTGCGTACTTTGGGTTAGAGAACACTAAAAAGAACCGGTGCGACCAAGCACTGTTGTTGCGCACGTCCTCGTCGATCAGTTGCTCAATCGATTTTAATTCTTCCTCGTCTTCCCACATCCCCAGCTTGCCGACCAGCCACGAGCGGTACGACCAGACGTGATAGTTCTTGGTGTCTTCGGACAGGATGGCGATGAGGAAGTCGCGCTCCTGTTTGGCGAATTGGGCGAGAGCGTCGGGGTCGGAAGAGATGGTCGGGTAATAATGCTCAACGAGCAGGTGGCGGTGGTGCCAGATTTGGTAGTTCTTGAGGTTGGCGAGCGCGACTTCGTTCAGCCACTCGATCTCGTCCGGGATGGACAGACCCAAAGCGAAGATGTTGGCGGCGCGGTAGAGCCAGACGGTGTAGTGGGCGGGGTTCATGGAGATGATGTGTTCGGTTAGGCGAAGGCAGCGCGGTGAGTATTCCTTTCTGGTCATGGCGGCGCGGAGGTAGGACATTGCTGTTTTGGCACACACAATAATTAGCATTTGTTCTTGATCATGGCCTGATGGGGGAAACGGAGTGTGTAACATACCCTCAGCGTACTCAGCCGGATAAGCAATCGCCGCCAGCGCGCCCTCGGGCTCCTCATGCGGAATAGGAACCACATCCTCCCACTCCAGGCTCCCAGCCAGCTTCCCCGTGATCTCGCCGTACAGTTCCTTCTTGAGCGCGGCCATCTTGCTTCGTCTGACCTTCTCCTCGTCGATCTCTCTTTCCGTAACAATAATCTCCCGTCCGGACCTGGCGTCGACAAACCCTCTCTTCTCGCGCTCGACGTTCTCCCGAAATACTCTACTCGACACTTGGAGCGCTGTCAAGGCGATCCGCTTCCTGAATCGCTCGGCGAACCGCTCGATCGTGTAGCTGCCGACGTCGTGGCCGTTCCGGTCGGTGCCCCAGGTAGTATGTGGTTCGGGCTTGTGCGTGAGCCCGCGAACGATCGAGTTGGTCCCGTTGATGGTCCACCAGATCTCCTTGGACGCTTTAGGGCCGAGGAGGTGCGAGCGGCTGGCTGCGGGCAGGCGGTTGGTCAGGTGGAGGAGCTGGTCGCAGATCCAACCTTTCTGGTCTTCTTTGGAGAGTTTGCTGAGTCCCTGCTTTTGACGAGCAGCTTCGAATGGACGGGTCTTTTCGTAACGCTGTTGGCTACGTTCGAGTACGGTGGTAGGTTCTGATGGTTGCGATGCCGTTTGGCTAGTACTGGTGGTGGTGGGATTGGTGGTGGTAGTCGTTGGAGCTTTGACTGGAGGGGACCGCCCCGGTTAGCTACCTTTCCAAGTATTGTACCAACAGACGGACAACCTGCAAACGGAACAGGGTGAAAAATACAAATAGGATCTTTCGAGGTCGAGAATCGAGAAAGAAACTTACTTTCGGTTGCTTTGGGCTTTGTGGCCGCTTTACTTTTGGGCGGCATTGTTATGAGGTGGTTGCTAAGGGGGAAATGGTGGGGTCTTAAAGCGGAACGGGGACCTTGCTGAACGCATTGATTTGCGGTCGTCGAATTGTGATAAGATACAAACAAAGTGACGAGAACGTCAGAAGCCAGTGGCGCATCGAGCAAAAACAATTGCAACTTCCAAGCAGCACAATATTTAACATGCACGGGATATCATTATCTTCATGGTAACCGCAAACATCGCTTGCCGTCTTTTTTTTCTTCTCTTGACTATTCCTTCTACTTATCCCAAAAGGTGTCCCTGAAGTACTAGTACCTTGTGACTTCCCGTCACCTCACCTCCACGTCACCACCTGGCAACTCCCTCACATCATTGCCTCCAAACAATTCTCTAGTATATACACCTTATTAAATAGGCAATACTCATTACGTAGTAATCTTCCACCTTCGCGCCCAGCAAGAATAGAGCGCGATATGTACAACTGAAGTGAGGACGTCTAATAAGAGGATTTGCCTCCTGCCAGCTCGATTTAGGTGTCGTGGGGAGAAACCCTCAACACCATGCCTGTCATCCCTTGCTTGCCTGCACACCGACATGGGACTCCATTAACGTCCACCCATTAGTCCCGGTTCTCAACCCTCCAGAATTTCCAGCCCTCCCGCTCGCCCCGGTCGCCATGTACACCGACAAGCTTCTCAAGCGCCTCGTTACTGTCCGCGCTGAGGAACTTCTCAAGGTCAATCTCCATACCACCCTCCTCATCTTCATCCATACCGTTCTTCAACACAGCCGGCCAAAGCACGCCAACACCGTCGCTACCGAGTGTTGTCTCGAACTTGGAGTACCCCTCCTCATCCAGCTGCTTCTCCAGCTTATCCTGCTTCTCGCGCGGCACTCCCGGCCGCAACAGCGTGATCGAGCATCCGCCACCGCCCGCACCAGTGAGTTTCGTCCACCCGATACCCTCATGATCCACGAGCTCGCGCACGCGCTCCAGCCGGGGGTGCGACACGCCCAGTGACACCAGCAGGCCGTGGTTGATAGTCATCATCTCGCCCACCTTGCTCAGGCTCTCCTCGTCCTCCGTGTTGAACCCTTGCTCCTCGATCAGCTGCGCAGAGCTCTGCGTGACCTGGTCGATGGCGGTCAGGATGGTGCCCACCAGCTGTGGGTGCTTCTTCTTTAGCGTGGCCACCTTGGCGACCTCGTGCGCTGTTGACTTGGCTGTCCTGGTGTCCACGAGGAGTAGCGGGAGCTTGGGGAAGTCCCACAGGGGACGCACAGAGGGCGGCTGGTTGTAGTCTGTCCGTTGGAAGACGACCGCCTTGCCCTGTGTTGATACCGTGTTGTCCACACCCGAGGGGTTGCCGTGGATGAACATTTCGTAGACAAATGCCCAGCGGTTGATACGCTCGATTTGTAGTCTGGCCTCCTCGGGAGGTTGATCGGGGTGGGGACCGGACAGTGTCCGAAGCTGGAGCAGGAGCGCTGCCGACAAGCAGACGGCGATGGTCGCGCTGCTGCCCAAACCGGCTCCGATGGGGATCGTCGAGCGCAATGTGTACTGGCAGCCGGGGAACGACTGCGAGCCGAGGGAGAGGAACATGTAGAGGAAGGAGCCGGCCGAGTTCTGGTGCACCTTGCGGATGTCGGCGGGCTTGTCTATCGAGACATCGGCGAGGAAGGGTTGTACGGCGTCAACGAGTTCTTGGTCGATCTCGGTGACGAGACTGTAGTAGTACTTCTTTTTCCCTGGTTGCTGGAAGATCTTCCATGGGAGCTCGTCGATATTCCACGAATGATTGAAGTCGATGTCGGGGAATTTCAGCGTTACAGTTCTCTTAGACTTGGAAAGCGTGTTGACGAGCAGGTAAGATCGCAGCGAGATGGCAGCAGCAATCGCAGCCTGGCGAAGAGAGATAACTGTTAGCCTCTAATAATATTCACCCCTTTTCCGGCACCCTTACGAACTTTGCGCCAGCTCAACATACCTTGCCGTGAACCACTGCGTGCTCTCCAAACACAATGACTTTTCCTGGTGCCGAGACCATGAAGGTCGGCATCATAGGACTGGACTTTTTGCGCTCCATCTTCTTTCGTATGGGTGTTATTGTGCCGTTGGTAGGAGAGCCCCCGTTGACGGAGCTGCTGACGCTTTCTTGAATGGTCACTCTAAGACCATTGCTGGTGTTTCCGTTGACGGTTTCGCTCGCGTCTCCGTTCATGTGTTGGTTTCCCTGCTCGGACTCGGAATAGAATCCATTGACTCCGTTGGTTTCTTGCTCCGCCATGGTTAGGTAGTTTTCTTTGTGTGTATGTTGTACGTAATCGACCCGAGCGTCCCTCGGCCAACAATGCTAAGCGGGAGGGGTCCTTCGAAGAGGGGCTGTATGTACAGATCCGGCGCAACTGGTTGAACTGTGGAATCGCCAACAGAATGATGGCTGAGTACTAGTTCACGTTGAGGCAGAACTGTGCCGTGGTGCTGATGTGATGAGGGGCGACTCGGCCTGGCCGTGAATCAGCAACAAAGGCAACCGAAGCTGCCTAGATAGGTAGAGATATGTAAGATATTGGAGCCCTAGAGGAATTGGGGGCTCAAGACGACAGATAGGTCCCAAAGCAACTGAGGGTATCGCGGCGTAGGTATGGTGGTGAAGCAAGCGGGCGAGACGGGGTCGTTGATATACTGCCGATCTTTTTCTTGCTTGAGTCTGCAAGGTCCAGATGACGGATATTATGCGGGGGCTGTGAACCAGTGCGATTGGTGTTCCTGATACGCCAGACAATCACGAGTTACACAAGGTGACAAGCCCCAGTGTGTTTGCGATGCAAATACCCTTGCAGACGTGCCGTGTTGAGGTTGCGCAAAGTGAAAAAGTTCGAGGCGGCGGGCGCTGTCAATTGGTTTTGACTTGGGTTGATTGGGTGCCGAGGGGTGCCAACTTGCGATTGCAGCAACTGACGGGCGAGTGTGTAAGAAAGCGGTAAGAAAGGTCCGGAGTCAAAGCGATAAAGCCAGAGAAGCTTTTATGTACCGAGGTACCCAGCAAGAGGGGCTCTAGATATCTCCCTTTTTTCCCTATTATATGGCAACGGTGCCTGATGCCATTCTTCTTTTTTCCTGCTGTCCGCTACACCCGAAGCTATCTACGCCTAATAAAACAAAAAAACTCTTTGTCGTTGGAAATCAAAGCCCGCACGCCGAAGCCGCTACTTGCCATGCAGAAAAGGGGTTGACATCATGGACTTTATTGACAGGGGGGCTTTTTAGTTCTGGATTTCCTTCTCAAAGCCGCTGATTGGCGCTTTCCGACTTCTCGACACAACGCTAGCTTCTGGTGAACTGGACAACGCCTCGAACAGGGAGGGGGGAGCATCGGGAGATCACAAAACAACAGGGGCTCAAGCAGGACAAGGGGAGCTTCTGCTGCTTCAGGCTCCTCACTCAACTGACAACTGCCCCATGGTCAGTCGAGTCTGGACTGCAGCAGGCGAAGCGTGGCATCACCCGGGATTTCTCTTGGTGCAGGATAAACACCAGGATCTTTGGAGAACAACAAGAAGCTCCAGAAGTCCGAATCTTTGCCGTTTCCCAACTGCCCTAGACCTAGGGCTAGACCACGCTTGTCGACGCTTTGAATTCCAATCGACGTACGCCAGGTGATCACCTGAACTTTCCCTGTCTCGTCGGTTTGTCAGCTCATTCCTGGCTATCTCTGGGGCCTTGACGAGAGCTTCATTAAAATAGTGGTTTCGACATGTTTGTCGAAGTGCATACATGAGTTGGCATTATGCACCGAAACCCAAACACTTTGGCGATGCCCGATTCTCTCAAAGATCGTAGTGCCGTTTTGCCGAGCCTAGTCATACATATACGACATCAGCAGGGATCTGGTTAAGACTGTTCAGAGAGTCTCGAGAACACATCATCGCATCCAATCTTTCTAGAAGTGCTTCTGCTTATATCTAGTCTCAGGTGACGGCCGGCACAGCCTCCATTGATGTTGAACGACAGGGCATCATAATGATTGTGTTCTTGGGGAAGTGACAACGCGGATGGCATGATTCCTGAAACAGGTGCATATAGTCTACGGTACCCCCCAACGGTGCCGCGCGTGATTACGAATTCGGAGATAGCCTAGTTTGCGTTTCCTGTTGTCCTGAGTGAGTGAGTCCAAGTGAACTTCAACCACCACATATAGAAGTTGTATATGGACTCAAGTTTTGCTGCATTGTGAAGCGTTCAAGCCGCCAAGCTCACATCCTGGCTTCACTAACGAAGGACATATCTCAACAATGACTGTCACGCAAATTGCCATCCTCCGCGTTCACGCCGGGATCACCGACTCTACCCTCCGAGACACTTTCAGCGGGGCCATCACTGCCCAAGACGCATGGCACGCCCTCGCCTTTCCCGACCGCCCCTCTTCCGCCTCGGCACGGGCCCTGGCTTGTTTCCGGGGGATCGACGACGAGACGCAGATACTTCTCACAACGCGCTGGGGCTCGGTGGAGGAGCATTGGGCATGGATCCTCAGCGACGATAACAAGCAGCAGATGGAGGGTACAGACTTGACCAAGATCATCGCAAACGAAGGGCCGCCCAACCAGCCAGGCGGACTCATCCTTTTCCACTTGGATACGAACATCTTTGGTAATAACCATGCCGCTACCGGCAAAGACACAATTGCGCTCCTGAATAGCCCGGTCATCAGCGTTGAAAGATTCTTGGTCGACACCGAAAAGAAGGAGAGCTTTGCCGCAACGCTCGAGAAGGTGAAGGCGAGCATGGAAAAGGTCGTGCATCCTCACTTGGTCAGAAGCGGGCGCAGTGTCGATCGCGAGGCGGAGGGTGAGGAGTTCGTGTTGGTTTCCGGGTGGTCCTGTGTCGAAAGTCATACGCAAGAGTTCGCTGCGTCGTCCGAGTCTTTCCTGTACAGTCAGCTTGCTGGTATCGCTTCGTCGGTGGAAACACGGCACTACAGACGGTTCCTGTAGTGCCCTCTCTGTCACTCAGACATTTGGTTGGGAAAATGCGCGGTCTCGGGTCCGAGAATTGGTCGCTCATGAATGTGTATTCAGACCCTCTGCAAGGGGTTGGTTTGCGGTCGCTGAGACCTTGACAACTAGATAGTCATCGCGTTTCTCCGAAGACCTGCACCTGCTCTCGCAAGTGCTCCTGTTCCCAATCCCATGAAGGTTTCCCCCGATCCGAGAACGCCGTCTTAGTTCGCGAGAATTAAATGTCCAGCACCAGAACCAGGCAGTTGAAAATCGTCATTCATTCGCTTCCCATTCGCCCAAAAGCAGCCATCATTTCCTCATTGTCGAGAAATTTAAGCAGTCTGCTTCTTGTTGCGCTTGGCAACGTCGGCAATCGTCAGGGCTATAGTTGCGCATGTCAGTTCCATCATTCTCTCGCAACTGTCTTTTTCCGCTTTGTCCATCTATTTCTCTTGATCAGATATTGGGGGTCGGGAAGCGCGTACAAGGAGGGAGGGAAGCCTTGAGCTTCTCAGCCTTGTCGGAGTCCTTGAGAACAAGGGTGTAGAGGTACTTCTGGCAGCGGACCTTGAACTTGATCTGCTGAGTAGCCTTGTTCTTCTTGATCCGGGCGGCTGTTGGGTGAAAGCGACTCTGTTAGAATTTCGTTCTGTTTTCGCGACGGTATTTCTCGGGCAAGCCCTCAGCCAAACATACCGGAAGCGTCCTTGCGCCGGCAGATCTCGATGAACTGTAGTTGAAATCAAAGTCAGCAAAACAGCCCAATTGCACCATGCATGCACAAATTCAGCATGACGACGGGCATTCCGTACCTTCTTGATATCTCCGATTTCCTGAGGCATTTTGGCGGCTTGGTGCTGGACTTCCCGTACTTGTGGTGACGACGACAACGGAGTTCAGGAGCGTGGATGAATTTTAGGTACTATGGAAATAATTTTGTGTGGGTTTGGGGCCTGGGCGGTGCGAGTGGCTTGGTGGGGGTGCGTGCGGGCAATGGGCTGCTAACGCGACGCACCCTCGTTTCCGCCGTCACTTCTGCCAAATCATACATGCCGACGTTAGCGCAAGCTCCAAGTGTGGCTGATGCTGCACTGCGTTAAACATTGGCAGACGCAGTGACGCAGGAGCTCGTGTGGCGTCGACTCACCTCACTTCAAACGAACAGTCACCGTTGGACCGTTTGGAACATCTGATTGCGCAAGTTCGCCT
>RAOY01000002.1:656855-756660 GCA_009806085.1 Neurospora cerealis | reverse complement strand
GGGGGGGGGAGGGGGGGGGGGGGGGGGGGGGGGGGGAAGAATAGACGGATAAAAGGATGAACGGAGAAGCGAGTTTTCTTAAGCAATATGATACCCAGACGACATGAGCGTCACAAATGGAAGTTCGAAATTAGGTACTTGGAAGAAACATGACGGTTGGTAAGCCGGATAGATGTGTGTTGTCTTAGAATGAATTGGTTAGCGAAATGCCTGGCCATAACCAGGTCGAATGATAATGTGCGCTGTAAGTCTACGTTGTACGTAATGTTTACGTCCCAGATTATTAGCCATGAATGGATGATGAAATATCAGAGGAACATGGAGGTGGAATGTTGAGGATGGGTAAGGGTTACATTACCAAGTTTCCGGGTCGATACCACGCTAGCAGGGGCCCCTGGACCGTTCTCACGATGCCGAGCCGGGTCCAAAAATTTGCGGCTCGACTTCGGCAGCGGCGTCCCTTCGGTCACTTCACAAGTCACTTCAGCGCCCATCGTCCGCTATCTCCGGCACTTCATCCACTGTCACTTTATTTCTCCATACTCAACCCTCACTCATTACCTATACCTAGCTCCACCGGATTGGATGAGATGGGATGCGAATGAGAGTGAAACGTATCATCCCATAATAGCCGACTAATACCTCACTCATCCTTCCTTTCGTTGTTCTTTTCAACTACGTCATTGGTCTTGCCACAATCCGTTCAAAATATGAGGTTCGCCGACTTGCTAGTAGACCTGGCCGCCGTGGCTAGTGCCTCCCGCTCCGTTGCCGGCAAACACGTTGCACTCCGGGCCAGCCAGATCGACAGATACAGTAAGACGAGTAGTATTGCCAACATTGGCAAGGATCTTGGGAAGAGCAAGCAACAGCAGCAGCAGCAATATTACCAACAACAGACATCGGAGGCGCAACAGCAGGAGCAGCAGAGACAGCAGGATGTGGTTCAAATTCAGCAACCAGAACAGGGAGTGCGGGTTGAGGAGGTTAAGGTGAAGGAAGAGGTGCCGGTTCAGCAACCTTCAGCGTCGGTTGCTGCCCAGCCCGAGATTCCCCCATCACCACCGGTATCCGAGGCCAAGGTGACTGCCGCTGCGCCAGAGTCTCAGAAGTCGACATCAAAGCCGTTCACTCCTGCGCCATGGGCAGACCGGAAACCCCTTCCTCAGCCCAGTCCCTTCCCCAAACCACCAAGAATCGGCGTCAAGAGCATAATACCGGGAATACCAGCCGACGTGGCAGCGTTGAAGGGCGGGGCCCATATTGGAGAGGCTGATGTCGATCTCAGCAGCATCTTCATGACGAACAAGGGTTCCAAGATCCTGGAGGAGTTGAACAAGGAGCCTACGGTTCCCGCAGTTGAGGTTACCCCTGAGCCGGTGCCTGCCCCTGTCTCGGAACCTAAGACGACCGAGGTTGAGGTTAAGGCGGAGGAGGAAGTACAGGTCATCGAGAAATCAGTAGAGCAGGAATCGGCCCAGAAGGTTGTTGAAGAGGTCGAACAGTCCAAGGTGGAAGAGAAGTCAACTCCGGTCCCGGAAACCCCGGCGAGCACGCCAGCTCCTCCCCCGGCTGCCGTCAAAGCCACACCACAAGAAATCAAGACAACTAAGCTCTCGCAAGAGGACGCAGACTTGGTTGCCGAGCTCACAGGCTCGCCTCTCCCAGCCTCTACCCGCCACGAACTCCGCGAGTCCAAGGTCCCAGCCTCCCGCATCAGCAGACTATGGAACTACGGCGGTCTCGCCGCCGGCATGATGGCCGGCGCCATCGGCGAAGGTTTCAGCCGAGCCATTGGTGGCGGCAGCTCCGGGTCCGTCATGCTCAGCCCGGGCAACGTCGAGCGGCTCGTCTCCCGACTTTCCCGCATGCGCGGCGCCGCCCTTAAGCTAGGCCAAATGATGTCGATCCAAGACTCCAAGATGCTTCCGGCCACGATCCAAGAGGTCTTCCAGCGGGTACAGGACCGGGCCGACTACATGCCGGCCTGGCAGCGCGACCGGGTTTTGGTGTCCAACCTGGGCGCCGACTGGCGCTCCCTTTTCGACGAGTTCGAAGAGAAGCCCATCGCAGCCGCCTCCATCGGCCAGGTCCACCGCGCCACGCTCAAGTCCAACGGCGCCCGCGTCGCCGTCAAGATCCAGTTCCCTGGCGTCGCCGACTCCATCAACTCGGACCTCGACAACCTCGCCATCCTGTTGGCCGCCACCAAGCTTCTCCCCAAAGGCCTGTACCTAAATAAGACCATCGACAACGCGCGCACCGAGCTGGCGTGGGAGTGCGATTATTTGAGGGAAGCCGAGTGCGGCGCCCGTTATAGGGAACTCCTCGCCGCCGGCGGGCAAGAAGACGCCGTCTTCGCCGTCCCGCACATTTTTACGGAAGCCTCGGGTAAGCAAGTCCTCACAATGGAGTGGATGGACGGCGTGGGCGTCACGCGCGTGAAAGATTTCACGCAGGAACAAAAGGACTGGATCGGCACCCAGATTTTGCGCCTCTGTCTGCGCGAGATCACCGAGTTTAGGTTCATGCAGACGGATCCCAACTGGACCAATTTCTTGTACAACCCTGGAAAACAACGGCTGGAGCTGCTCGATTTCGGCGCGTCGCGCGAGTACCCTGAGGAGTTCATCTCGCTGTATATCCGCCTGCTCGAAGCGGCGTCGCGTGGCGACCGCCCCGCTGTGAAATCTCTCTCGGAAGAGTTGGGGTATCTGACGGGCCATGAGAGTAGAGCTATGTTGGAGGCGCATACTACTAGTGTTGTTACCCTGGCTGAGCCGTTCCTGCAGAGCGCGCCGGAGGTGTATGATTTTAGGGATCAGACGATTACGGAGAGGGTGAAGGCGCAGATCCCCGTGATGATTCATGAGAGGCTGGCGCCGCCGCCGGAGGAGACGTATAGCTTGCATAGGAAGCTCAGTGGGGCGTTTTTGTTGTGTGCTAGGTTGGGGAGTCGGGTTAGGTGTAGGGAGATGTTTGAGAAGGCTTTGGAGAAGACGGAGTATTTTGGGAAGAAGGAGTGAGGTGTATGAGAAAGTGGAGGGGAATTTGGTAGGGATAGACAAGAGTTTTTAAACGGTTTCTTTTCTCTTTCAAATGTAGAAAGGTCATAAAAGGAGGATATTTCAGAGCACTTTCCCTTGAAGCACAGCACGCATCTCCTGGGCAGCTTGTATAATATTTGTAGAATATTACCGTCCCAAATTTTTGCAAGCCGCTGAACTTGATCATAACATGTCTATATCTGACAGAACCCAGTAAACCTTTTGTGATAAAAACATGAAAACATCAACTAAAACCACCACCCCACTACCTATCCTCAGCCGTCCGTCTCGCCAACGGCAACGCCTTCTTCTCCTTACCCGCAATCTTCTTCCTCTTGCGCTCAATCGCCTTATCGACCTGGCTCTTCTTCATGCTCGCAAACTGCTCCACGAGCAGCTGCTTCTTCTGCTCTGACTTCTTCAGGTAGAAGGGCGTCTTGCCCTGCTTGATGAGCTCCTTCTCCTTCTTCTTGTGCTCACTCAACAACTCGCGCTCCTTATCCTTGCGGACGCGGGCCTTCTTCTTGCTCTCCATCGACAGCAGCGCCCGCTGCAGCTCCTCCTTTTCGTTGGGATCTTTAGTCTTCTTGATGGCCATCCGCAGCTGCTTCATCTCGTCCTCTTGGTAGTCGTCCAGGAACGAGTAGGCTTTGCGCGCCTTGATCTCGTCTACTACGCCCTTGCCGGAGCTGCCGCCGATGCCGGGGGGCGCGAAGCGTGGGTCCCGCGCTTTTGGCTTGGCTGGCTCGTTGGCGAGGAAGTCGCGACGCCGAGAGACGGGCTTTTTGGAGGTCATCTCGGCGGGCGCGTGCTTGCTGGTGCGGTTGTGTTTTTCGGCTTTGGCTTTCATGCCTTTTTCGATCTCGGTCTTCCAGTTGGGCTCTTCTTTCCCTTCATCATCGGAAGCGTCGTCGTCGCCGCCGCCCTTCTTCTTCTTTTTCTTCAGTGCGCCGAGAGAGGCCTGGGCTCGGGCGAGGGCACCGAATGAGAGCTGGGAGGCGTCGATGCCGGCGCCGCCGTGCTCTGAGGGTGCATCGGACTCCTGGTATGAAGGTTAGTCGTGGTTATGAGCTTATAGTATTTTTTTCTTAGAATTTTTCCTTACATCGTCACTACCTGCTTCACTGCCCTCCTCAATCTCTTCATCTTCCTCCTCGGTGTCGCTCCCTGTGTGGAAGCCGCCACCCTCTTCCTCACTGGGGGCCTCATCTGAGCTCCCCTCCTCCACATCCGAGTCGGGCTCGGCTTCAAATCTCGGGCGAACACGTCTCTGGAGCTTAGCACCCAGCGTAGGGGGAGCTTTCCGCTTAACTGCAGGCATTTTGTGCTCTTTTGTGGGTCGGAATATTTCGTCCTTTATAAACTTTTTGTCCTTCCTCTTCTGGCAATGACAACTTTCGTTATAAGTTTGGTTTAATGTGAGAACAATGTTTTGACCGCGCGAACAACAGCGGGTGAATAAAAGAGGTATGAGTGAAGTCAAACTATGTGTAGTTGGTTGTTTAATTGGCGTTGAAAGTTCTGCCGCCTGCAAGTGAAGCTACACAGCCCCGCTTTTATGTCCGCGCACGAAATGTGATTGGCTAAAAATTCAACCAAAGCATTTACCCTTCCCCTGAAAAGCACGAGGCCGCAAACAGGAGTACAACATCACTGCCTAGAAAAGTGCAACCATCTCATTGAGCTGTTTGGAGGTCCAGGAACACGGCTTATTGGATATTTATTATCGCAAATCCTCCCAACAGCTGTGGCCTACAGTTGAACGCGAGCCTGGTCGACTCCAAGCCATTGGAGCCAAGTGGTCCGTAGCGGCACCTTTTACACCGGCCTCGTCTTTTCATCTCAAGAATGATGAACAAATTACGAATATTCAACACACCAGGTCGCTTCCGTCTCATAAAGGGCTGTCAGCTGTTGCCTACTACGCCATTATCGCCTTACTTGCCTCGGAACAGAATTTTCAACGCAACCAAAACCTTCTTATCCAGCCAACCTTCGACGAGGTGCATTCACACGGCGGAAGACAGCTTTGAGGCGGATGAATTGTGCTCCGAGTTTGGCATACAAAACCTGGCTGGGAAGGAAACAGCCGAAGTTAACGAGACATCACCAGGCCCCTCAGAACCGTCCCACCAGGCGACTGGAAAACAGGACAGAGTGGCTTCCGCTAGAAAGGGTCAAAGGGACAGCAAGAACGGGAACGAAAAGCAGGAGCAAAGGAAGTGTCAAAGGCAAGGCCAACAACAGAACAAACCACAACGACAACAGCAACAACCTCAAGACCAACTTCAGGCACAAGCACAACAAACAGTGGACCAAATGAATCCCAATCACTTCGGCTACCAGCCGGGTTACCCGCCGATATGGCAGGGGGGATTTGTTGAACAACAACAACAGCAACAACAACAACAACAACAACAACAACAATACCAAAACCAACAGCGCTTCCCTCAGCAAGAGCAATATGGCATGGGATATGCGCCGCCCCCTGGTGTCGGCTATGGCTTCGTCCCTCCTGCCCATCTCAACGCCTTCGCCCCAAGAATGGCCATACCGCATTGGCAACAACCTCCGCCGCCGTTCTACTCGGGAGCAGGAAGACGAGGTTTCAACACCAACACCAACAACAGCCCCCAAGTTCCCCAGCCCCCTGATTACTATCGCCCTAGGTCTCCCAGAGCCAACTCACAAGGAGGTCAAGGACGATACAACAACAATACTCGCCCAGACTTTTATCGCCGCAGGAGCCCCGGACGCTACTCACGAGAATACAACAACGATAACATCAACACCAACAAGACTCGTCCAGACTTTTATCGCCCCAGGAATCCCGTACCCTATTCACGAGGAGGCCAGGGTCAAAACAACAACAGCAACAACCATAGTCAGCAACAGCAAATACCGCCCACCTCCAAACCCTCCAACCCCCCCAAGCTCAACAAGAAGGCCAAAGCCCGCGAAGCAGCAGCCCGCGAAGCATTAGTCCAAGCCCAACGCACCAAGATGCCCCCATCCTCATTCTCATCCTCTTTCATCCCGGGAGACATCCCGCGAGAAGCCAGCGACCCCATCGTCCCTCCCTCGCGCGCCTCAGGCGGCGTCCCCGAGCCCAACCAGGCCTACAAGACGCGGGCCTCCTTCCTCGCTCGAGAGGTCCCCGAGCCGCGTCCGATGCTGGTAGTGATCGACCTGAACGGCACACTTTTGCACCGGCCCAGCCGCAAGCGGCCCTCGAAATTTGTCGAGCGGCCCTTTGCCAAGGACTTTTTGCAATACTGCATCGACACGTTCAAGGTGGTGATCTGGTCTAGCGCCCGGCCGGTGAACGTGGAGCTGATGTGCAAGCAGCTGTTGACGCAGGAGCAGTTGGGCAAAGTGGTGGCGATCTGGGGACGGGACAAGTTCGGGCTGACGCAGGCGGACTATAATGCGCGGGTGCAGTGCTACAAGCGGTTGACGATGCTGTGGGGTGATCCGACGGTGGGGGCGTCGAGCCCGGAGGGAGAGCCGTGGAATCAGGGCAATACGGTGCTGATTGATGATAGTGCGGAGAAGGCGAGGAGCGAGCCGTATAACTGCATTACGCTGCCGGAGTTTGTGGGGGATTTGGACGAGAAGCCGGAGGTGCTGCCGATGGTGCGTGAATATCTTAACATTCTAGCCCACCAGGCGGACATCAGCTCTTATATCCGGGTGAAGCCGTTCGATATCAACGTGGATAGCAGCAAGGCTGTAACTGGAGACGAGGGCGTTGCTCTCGCTTCTCCTCCAGCTGCGGCTCAAGCGGAATGTTCAGGATAGAGAATCAGGAATAATGAGACGGGAGTTGTCGGTTGGACATGATGATACCCGATAGACTTGTTACAGCGGATACAACTATGACATGTGGATAGTTTTCAAGGAACATGCATGGTGCACCTCACTTCGTTTTGCATCTGCATGATGGGAATAGCAATTGGCCATGAAAACAACTTTTATCGGAGATTTCGACAGGTTACTAGCATCTACTGAAGACTCATTCATCGGCGACGACTATCCATCAGCGAGCGATACACATGAGCTCATGAGGAAAAGGGCAAGAATGGCTTGTCCATAAAAACCCATCAATATTTGTTCATCAAGTCATCATAAAATCCCGTAAGTCTAGTAAACTCCCGTTGGTATAACCTCCTTCCTTAAATTAATTTGTTCGTGGTATCGTTTATTTGAAGACCTTGCCGGAGGCGTGGGGGTACTCCTTGCCGTTGACAAGGGCGGGCTTGTCCCAGGACCACTCAGCCTCGACGAAAGCGCGATCCTCAGGGTTCTGGGGGTCGAGCTTGATGAACTCGTAGCTCTCATAATCGGGAGCGACGTCGAAGACGGGCTTCCAGTCATCGCCACGGATGACGAAGGCACCCTGGATGACGGAGTCGTTGTTGGTGCCATAGACGGAGGCGCAGCCGAAGAGGTACTTGCGAGAAGCCTCAAGACGGTTGTTAAAGCCACCAATCAAGTTGTTGGACATGAAGGTGAGAGTGAGCTCATCGTTGTACTTGTAGTTGACCTTCCAGATAGAGTACTCAGTGAAGGGGACGTTCTCCCAGAACCACTTGAGGGCCTCGGGGGTGTCAACGTTGGAGTACTGACGCTTCCACTCATCGAGGGGGAAAGAAGCACGGGGAAGAGCCTCAAGGGGGTGCTTGGGCTTGGGGGCCTCAGCGGGCTCCTCAGTGGCAGCGACGGGAGCAGCAGCGGGCTTAGGGGCGGCAGCGGGCTTGGGAGCCTCAGCCTTCTTGGGGGCGACGTTGGTCAACTTGGGGGTATCAAGGAGAGCGAAGGGAGGAGCAACGGCCGAGTAGATAGGCTGGTTGTAGACAGTCTCGTACCAACGGGTGACGTTGGGGAACTCGGCGCGCCAGGCCTTGTCGAAGAAGAACTCGAAGCCGCGGGCAACGATGCCAGTGGCGAAGAGATCGGCAAGGGTGATGCGCTCGCCAACAAGGAAGGTATTGTTCTTGAGGTGGGCCTCAGCAACAGAGATGGCCTTGAGGGCAGCCGCGCGAGCGTCCTCAACAGCCTTCTTGTTGTAGGGGGCCTTGCCAAGGAGAGGGCGGTACCAGGCAGCAAGCTGGGGAAGGACCTCGGAGTTGAAGAAAGAGAGCCACTTCAGGATGGAGGCATAGCTGGAAAACGCGTTAGCAACTGGTTGGGTACATTTGGGCAGTTGATCATGAACTTACTCCTGCTTGGTCTTGCCGAGGAGAGTGGTCTTCTCGTTCTGGGAAGCAACTGTTGTCCGTTAGTCATGACTGTCCAGCAAGATATGCGGCAATTGAAAGAGGACAAAGAGTGAGTTCGACAGTCAGAAGTTAGAACCAAGTCAACACCGTATTTCAGATAGGGATAACTGTTTGAAAAATGTCTCGGTCATCAGGTCGAAGGGAGAAAGGGTTGTGCGCTAGCACATCACCAGAGGCTATCTGGCGCAATGTGTGTGCGTGTTTCAAAGTGCGGGGCAGGGCAGTCCTGCTTGACTCCCAACATAGGCTGTCAACGTACCATAGATAGCGATGGCAATGCACTCGAAGAGAGTGTAGCCGTCGGCGCCAACGAAGGTAGGGACCTTGCCAAGAGGGTTGATCTTCTTGTACTCCTCGGTGGCAGCCTCGATGTCGACCTTGACAACCTCGAGGTCGAGGTTGTTGGCCTTCGCGACAGCCAAGATGGCCGTGGAGCGGGGGTTCGCCTGTTGAGCAGAAATCTGTTAGAAAGTCGGCGCTCGTCCGCAGGCGCCCGCCGTGTCAAGACGAGCGCCGCAATCTGTCAATTCTGCTCATCTTACCTCGTAGGTGTAAAGCTTTCCGAAGGCCATCTTTGATAACTGATCAATGATGAGGAAAGATGGGTTTGGGGGAAGAGGAGGGGTGACGGGAAAGCAAATAAAAGGGATATGTGCGATGTGGATGGGAAGACAGAGAGGAAATTTTATCTGTGGTGGGGCGTGCGGCCAGTGGCGGGGGAATTGGCTGCTCAGCCTGCATCCCGTTCTGGCAGCTGCGTTGCTTCCCCTCACATCAGAACCTCGCAGCGCTGGAACTCGACAGAATGCATGAGCTTAGTAACCGCCCGCCGGCCCGTTGGCGGCTGTGGAAGGCTGGTAGGACAGGATTCCATTGAGACCGGTCTGCTTTCGGCCAGTGATTCACAATTCCGCTGTCTGTGCTTTCAGTTCCCTCGTGCCAGGCTTCCAAGGCAAAAAGGTGCCGCTTGATTGCCGGGCGTCTTGTCTTATCTGCCTGCCGGGCGGGATGGTCCCCTGCATCGGTAGGGGTCGCGCGGAGGGGAAGGTGAGATGAGGTGAGTGCTGAATGGGAACTAAGCATGGGTGGTCCGAGCTCCCATTTCTCGGTTGCCGGGTGGAAAAATCCTCTTGCGAATTGTTCCGCCGCGGGACGGCCCACGACGCGCAGACGGGACCCGGAGTCCGGACCTGATTGACCACTGCCCGCACTGGACCTGCCCTCGTCCCCGACAGCCCCAAAGATACCCATCGGCGAGCCGACCGCACCTCGACCCCCGATCCCACTCCTCTCCCGATCCAGTAGCCCCCGGGGCCCGATAATGTACGAGAGGTGAACAGCCGCTTGAATGATGGCATCTCTTAGACACAGCATTACCAACGCTCTTCGGAGCTCCCGCCAGGGCTGCTCCAAGTCGGCGCAATGGCAGTCGCTTGACCAGCAATTCGGCGCTTTGCGCATCAGCTCCCTTGCGCCTTCCAGCTCGAGGTCCCTGTCCACCAACGCCAACGAACACAACCCGAACGTAGATGGCCAATTCATCGCCGCCCCTGCGCTCAGCATAGACAACTTCAAACTCCATCCCAATGCCCGTGCCGTCCCCGTGTCGCCCTCGTACTTCACCCGGACGCCCCGGTTCTACGACAACTATCTCTCCCTAGAAAAGCTCATGGAGGAGTACGAAGACCTTCCTGTCATCCCCGCGACCGCCGTCGAGCGCGTGGCCTGGAAGACGCTCGAGGATATCAGGAAAGAGCTCGGCGAGCAGGTCAAGGCATCCGAGTTCGCAAGGTGTCTGGCTCTCGTCAAGCGGCTCAACTCGATCCACCCCGACCTCAAGCCACAAGAGATCAAGGACGTGCTCGACAGCTTCAGGCGCAACGTGCAACCCTTCACAAACGTCGCCAAGCCGATCCCGATCGACCAGTTTGGCCGCGCCTGCGGAGTCGGCAAGAGAAAGGCCTCGAGTGCTCGGGCGTTCGTGGTGGAGGGTACCGGCGAGGTTCTGGTCAACGGCAAGACCCTGGCCGAGTACTTTGGGCGAGTTCACGATCGCGAGAGCGCTGTTTGGGCTTTGCGCGCGACAAATCGCATCGACAAGTACAACGTCTGGATCAAGGTGGAGGGTGGTGGTACCACGGGTCAGGCGGAGGCCATTACGCTGGCTATTGCCAAGGCCTTGCTGGCTCATGAGCCTGCTCTGAAGCCGGCATTAAGAAGGGGTAAGCTTCGCACTACATCACACACGTCTTGGCTTTCTAATGATTATGCCTCGCCATACGGGCTTTCGCGGTATGGTAGGTAGGGGTGCACCTTTGCTAACGAGTCCCTCTTTCTCTTGCTATAGCCGGATGTGTCACACGCGACCCGAGGAAGGTCGAAAGAAAGAAGCACGGCCATGTCAAGGCCAGAAAGATGCCCACCTGGGTCAAGAGATAGTCGCCCTCCTGCTATAGTTTGTGGTATCATTGGGTGGGTGTTATTGTTGGAGGCATTATGGACATGCTGCCTCACTTTCGGTTTTTGCATGAACGACCGGTCAAATGGAGCGATGCTTTTTCCCCGCCAGCGCAGCGTCAAAGCTCCTTTCTTTCTGGGAAGCATTTTCTCTCATGTGCGTACTCTATATGTGGATATGCGTGTGAGTGTCCGTCTCGCTTGTGGTCTCGCTTGGGCCTACCAAGTTCAGCACAGGTCGATTCCAGGCAAGAACGTGTGTACTTGTACTTGGAGGGTTCAACAAACCGTGTCAGGGGGGCCGACACGACCTTGTTGTGTGTGTATAATACAGTTTATGTGTGTGCCGGGGGGTGGAAGGGTTATTTTGCTATGAAAAAGGTATGCAAACTGGTTCGATGCCCGGCCTCTTCAACCGGCTTCACTGCAACTTTGACATGGGTTTTCTTGTTTGTGATGGGTTGACTGATTCGTACGACAACAAGGCATGAACCATCCGGGGGTTACATCCAATGTTTAAGAGGCATGCCAACTCCCATCTCACAGATTAGACGGGAACGATACGGACTACAGGGCACATGTGGGTTAACCGCGCTGTCAGAACCACGTTTTCTGAACTCCGGATTCCGTTCCCGTGGGCGGCAGAGTGCAATCCGTGTGAAGTGTCCTCGGCCGAGGGCCCTGGGGAGTGTAAGGATCCTATGAGATGGTGTGTGGTAACCATGGCATGCATTATTGTTGTCCTAAGTCCCACAATTCTCGTCGTCTTGGTTCGCAATGAGGTCGGAATAGTTAGAGGGTCCAGACCAGTGCTCACGTCCGCCTCCAGATATAAGTGGCCTAGTTTTAGGTGGTCGAGAGTATGCTCCCTTTAACCCGTATTATCATGGCAAAATTACCCAAGCAGTGCATGTGATTGATGCTGGACGAACGCATTGGGAGACTTTTGGCAGCTGATGAGTCTTTGGGAAGTTCCGTCTGTCCTTTCGGACTTGTTCGTCGAATGTCCCAAAGACTGCGGTCCCGTTTCATCTGGAGTTTGGTGTCTCTGGGCGCTACTCGATGGTGTTGATACATTATGAGTCATTAAGGGGCAGCGCAATATTCTGAAGTCGTCAACAACCGGTCCGCACAGACACTTGGCTGTGGTGGTTTATTGGGTGGTTTTCAAGGATGAACATGCTTCTAGAAGCTGTTTCGAAGTTGGATGTGACATTTGATCGTTTTGATCTTATCCAATGACGTTTTTAAGTGGAAAGTTTGTTTCTTGGAAAACTGTCATTGAGTATACAACCGAGGAGTTTCTGTTTCTCTTTATTTATACAACATTCAGGATCGCACTTTAGAGCGTGATCCAGAACCTTTCTTTTAGCTAACTGCAATCAGAAACTAGTACTTTCGGTCAGCTAGCTGCACAGACTAGTACTGGCGCGGTAAAATCCATATTGCCAAGAATATTATTTAGTAAGCTCGTCCCACACGGTCAAAATCATAATCTTTTACGTTTATAAATCTAAATCTTGTCGAAATAGCTACATTTATAATTAAATAGCCTCGAATACTCTAGCGCTTTATAATATCAAATAGGCGCTTCTTCGCTATATTTAAATAATTCTTAACATCGCTACCCCGTTACTATATTCGTTAATATTAATTCTAGACCGTAGCTATAATACTCGAGGTTAATAATAATTCTAAATAAAAATATTAACAAATTTACTATATTAATAAAAGGAATACAAAAACAACTACTATATTTAACTGCTATAGACTCTTCCTAATTATATACTTAATGAATCTAATAATCGATTTAATAATCGATTTAATAATCGATTTAATATATTATAATAATTTCTTAAAATTATATTATATATATTACCTCCTAATCTTTCTCCTAATTTCTTATAGCTTTATAAACTAATCCCCCTTCTACCTAAGTCCTTGTAAGGGGACAATAGAGTTGTACGTAGGTGCTAGCTAATAAGGATCAATTAAGGTTCTACGAAGAGAAAAAGGGAAAAAGGAAGAGGCCCGTAGGGTAGGCCCGGCCACTCGTCTTTAAGAGGTTGCGCGTGTGCACGTGACTCTATAGGTGCCTAACTGCTTAAAGTAGCCGCCCCGTCTAGACGAGCTATGGTTACAATAGTTACTAGGATGCTAGAAGTCTTTAGCGCCAGTCGTCTGGCCAACGATATGCCAAATGCTAGTACTAGGCGCTAGCCTTATAATAGTCCTTAAGAAGAGAAATAATAAGGTTAAAACTTCTAAAATCCGCTAGTTTACATAAGCAGAGCGTTGCCTCCTCGAAATTCTCGTAACTACTATTAATAATAAAAGCGCTACTTAAAATAGCTTTAAAGAATTAACGTATTATATAGTTATTAATAACCTTACTAGTATTAGCTTTACTATAGTAGTAAAGTAAGTGCGTAATAAGTATACTACTTTAAAAGTAAAGTGGCAGCTTTAGGTATTTATATAAGGATTTTCTAAGTTCGGGCGAAATAAGAACTTAAGTTTAATTATTACTACTAATAATATTTAAGAATAGCTAATTAAGGTAAGTATATTATTAATATATTTTTAGGTAGGATTTAACTAATAATAAAATAATAGGAATGTTTTAAGGCTAGTACCTTTTTATTATAATAATTTTACTAACTTCGATTTAATAGAGTACGTATTTTAAGAAGACTATAGAATAATTAGTACTTCTATTATATTATTATTTTAAATTGACCTACTATTATTAGGAAATAAAAAGGTTAAGGCGAAGGATAATAATAATAATAATAACGATGAGAGTATACTTATTCCTACTTATGTTTATACCCTTAAGAGAATTATTAGCGAAGGAGTTAATTCTAAAAAGAAAAAGAAGGTATTGTATATATAAGCGTTTTTTTAAGGTTTTAAAATTTTTATTTATTCTTCAACGACCGAATTTAGTTTTAAATAATTCGCAATAGGAATAAAAACCTTTAATAAATATTAGAATACTATTATATTTACCGATATTATTAAAGAGGTTTAAAAGAAGTAGGACGAGTTTAAAAGGAAGGTTGAGCGATTTTATTGTTTCAAATTAGAAAAAAGGAAGTAGTATTTTAATAAAATTAAAAAAGAGTTAAAAGGTATTACGAACTTAAGCGAGTATATAGGCTGACTATGCTATCGGAATATAATAGTTATACTAAGATAAGGCCGTATAACCTTAAATAAGAATTGGACTAAAGGGTATACGTTAATTAAGAGCGCTTACTAGTGGGTAGATGCTTATAGTAAGTAGGCGCTTACAAGTAAGTAGGTACTTACAGTAAGTAGGTACTTACGAATGAGTAGAAACTTAAGATAAGTAAACAACTATTAGAAAATAAGATATAACTTGATAAATATATAGGATATAAAGGGACGATTAGAAGATTTAAATTATTAGATAATCTAATAGTAATTAATAAATTATTATTATTAAGACTAATATAATGCTACTATACTTATTATAAACCCTTTAACTTTATTAAACGTCTTCTAATAGTATTAGCCTTTAGCTATCCTATTTAGGTAGATTAAATTGCCGTTCGTTATACGTTAACTACTCCCTTTAGTTTATTTTAGATAGTATTAAAGGAATCTTCGATTTATTATATCTTCTTTCGCCGGATATACTAACGTTACCTCTTAGAGTAAACTTCTAAATACTTTTACTATATATTAATAGTTTAAAGCACTTTAAGACCGTATTATTTAGTTAGAAGTATAATTCTAAATTGAGTCTAGCTACCCTAAAGCGAAGGCGGGAGAAGAAATCCCTCCTAAAGAACGCAAAAGAGTTAAATTGTCCGTACTTAAAGAATTTAATAGCTAATAGGCTACCCTTATAAAATTCTTAATTTAAATATAAAGCTACTTTAATTTCTATAAGGATTAATTTACTTCTAAATACGGAAAGCTAACCTATATAAGTACCCAACTTATAAATAAAACTCGTACCTAATATAAGCCTATCCTTAAAAACTACTACGAAAAAGGAAACTAAGCTTCGGATTTTACTAAAAAGGTCTTAAACTCCTATATTGAATTTACTAAAGCACTCTCTAAAGTCTCTAGAGAAAAGGATAAGACTTAATAGGCTTAAAAACGCCTAACCCATCTTTAATAAATAAAATCCACTTTAACTTATATTACGCTCTTTAAACAAAATACTTCTCGTAATAATATTAATAACGACGAGCTAATATAATTATTCTACAACAGTTTTAAAAATAGAATTTAAGACAAATTCTACAAAGAGGACTAACCTAATTCTATTAATACTTATGTAAATAAGGCTATTTATATTAAAGATTGCCAATTTTAGTAAAAATAGGAAAAAAAGAAGAAAATACTTTCTTTCGTTCCTTTTAAACCTTATAATAATATTAAAAAGAAATAGATATAAGGTACTTATATCCTAAAGACTACCTATACTAAACTTATAGAAATCGACGCTACTTAAACTAATAAGAATAAACGAAACTTCTCTTAGGTTAAGTATTTTAATTATAGAAAGAAAGAATATATAAAGAAAGATTACTATACTCCTAAATAATTAAAGTAGAAGAAAGCTGAGGCCGCTATAGTAGAAAGAGTACAAATAATTGAAACCGCTAATATTGACTATAATTAAGACGATTTTAAAAATATTATTAATAGAGCTCAAAACTATAACCTTAAAGTATAATAGAATATATCCAACGGATTTAATTAAAAGGATCTCTAATAAAAAAGCTTAGACTAATAGGAACCGTCTTAAAAACGAATTACTATTTAAAAATAAATTTATTAAGCGCTAATATAAGAAGTGGTTAATTATATCGCTACTATAAACTAGGAGCTCCTTATAATCGTATATATTATAGTAACTTCCCCGCCTATAGCGCCCGCTTTAAACCTTAAATCTTAAAATAATAATATTCGGGACTTTATTAACCTATACTAATATAAACGCCCTAATAATTCCGCTACTAATTATTAAATAGACCCCCTAGAAGATTATTATTAAAAGAGCTAGGAAGGTGAAAAATAAAACGATTTTTAGAAAAAACGTATAATTATTATTAAAGGGGAATTTACAACCGCTTAGAACGACCTCTCTAATTAAATAAAAGCTTACTAACTAGTAAAGGGAAATATTATTTAAATATACCCCCTCTACTTTCTATACTTCTAAATACTATAATTCTAATATATTATTTACAACTATTATAAATACTATAAGAAGAAACGTAATAATTACTTCTTGCCCGTTAGAAAATTAAACGCTTAAAAACAATTTAAATTAATTACCCGAACTTATAACTAGAATAAGCCCTAAAATACTCTTACTATTAATAAATAGTTCGCTTTTAGTTTATAACGATTTAAAAAATAAAAAGAATAGTTAACTCCTAGGAGATTTATAGCTCGACTATTTAATATATATATTTACGTAGGATAAGGAAATATTAATCTTTACTAAAAATAGTATCCGATAATTAATTGGCCTATATATAAAGCGAAAAATTAAGGTTTACGAAACTAAAGTCGCTTATTATTACTAATAAGCTAATTCGGCTAATAGTATAAAAAACGAAAAAGCTACTCACTTAACTTTATTATAGAAATATAATTTATTTAATAAGTACGAACTTATAGAGGAGGACGCTCCCTACAATTATAATTAAGAATTGGAAACGGTTTTAGGCTTTTAAGGAAGCTCGACGAAAATTAAATTCCTAAATAAAAAGGATTATCCGACGAAGTAGCCGCTGGTAAAACAGGATTTAAAATCCTATAACAATTATAAAAGTCGTAGTTAAGAAAGAAGGAAAGAAAGATTAACAATTTAAAATTATATTCTACTAGGGAAATTATTAAACTTTTGTGCTAATAGATTCTAGAATTTAATTAAATTTTATTTTACTTAAATTCGTTAACTAATTAAAATTTTCTTAAAAAAGGAAAAAGGCTCCCTTTAGAGTAAAAAGGACCTTTCAAAATTTAAATTGTAAAAAGGGAAACGATACTACTTCTTATTATAATAGAAAGAAAAATAATCGAAATCGGCTTCGACGTCGTTAATATAAAACTATTTAAAAAGAGAGAATCTCTTTGTACGGACAGAAAAATCTATTTATACGGACCTCTACTTTTTTCCTATATATATTCCTAACCCTACCGTCCAGCAATCGACTCGTACTAATCTAACACGTACCGCGCCCGCTAAGCTCCTAGATTTTAGGCTATTATACGTATCTAGGAGTTATACAAGCTACTCTCGTACTACACTAGCTACCTAACTAGACTTAGCGATTATTTTAGTATATGCCTCGTCGTATTACTTCCTTTACCAAACATATTATTACCACCTTTATTAAAATCAATTTACTATATTGCGTATCGCTAAATATCGCTAAGTAAATAACGCGTACGCATTTACTAATAGTAGGAAATAATTTATAATTTTTCTATACGTTTTTACCGCTAACTATAATATAAATAACTAATATAGCAACCCTCTAGCCGACGGGTATATACGACCGTGCCGCTAAGTGCCTTATAAAGTACGTTGTAAAATATCTTATAAATAATCTATTTAGGGGTGCACATTTGGGTAGGGTATAGTAGTTTGGGCAAATGTTTAAATTATTGAAATGCTTAGATTTTTGGGCGAAATTTATAAAAGAATAAAAAAAAGGGGGGGGGGGGGGGGGGGGGGGGTCGTACAAATAGATTTTTCAGTCCGTATAAATAGATTCTCTCTTTAAAAAATATAATTCTAAAGTACTTATAGTATATAGTATATAACTCCGATATTAAGTAGAAGGATAGTAGTTGCCTACGTCCTAAAATATACTTAATTACTAATAAGAAACTTGGAATATAAAAGAAAATAAATTATAATATTATTATTCTTATAGCTTTATTATAAATAATAGGAAATTATAATTTATATTATTAATAAAAACAATTAAGTTACAAAAAAAAGTTTAATAATATTAATAAAAGTATTAGTAATTAATATTTAATATAAATTTAACTATTATTAGAACTAATAGATAGAAAAGCCGAAAGTAGTAATTTTAATAAATTATTAAAAATACTTAACTTTCCTTAGTAAATATTTTAAAGGACTATTACTACGAGGACTATAGGACTATAAAATTAAATTTAAGAAAGGAGCTAAATTTAAATTCTTTAAAATCTATTATACTAATAAGAAGTAGAATACGGAACTATAAAAATATTTAAATAAAATTTTAAAACGAAAATATATTCGAGAATTTTTATCGCTAGTAGGGTACCCTATCCTCTTCGTACTAAAGAAGGACGGAAAGCTACGCTTTTATATTAATTATAAAAAATTAAACTAAGAGATTATAAAAAATAATTATCCTCTACTCTTAATTTTATATATTCGAAGTTAATTAGAAGGATATTACGAACTTAAGCAACATAGGGGCCGCCTAAGCCACCGGGACCCGACAGCCTTGCCCAAAGCGAATAATATAACTATTAAAAGAATAAAACTAAATTAAAAGGGCGCATAAGCGTGTTTATAGAATACACGGGCTTACTAGTAAGCTAGTACTTACTAGTAATCCGGTGCTTATAGTGAGCTAACACTACGAGTAAGTAGGACACTTAGAAGTATAGGAATTAAAATAGGCACTCAAACTATAAAGGGACGATATAACGAACGGTAGTCTAATCTACTTAAGTAAGATAGCTAAAGGTAGAAACTTATTAATACTATTCAATAAAGCCAAAAGGTTCATAACAAGTATGTTTGTAATATTAGTCTCGGTAATAAAATTAATTAACTACTATCGAACTATTTAATAATGTAAATTCTTTAATCGTCCCTTTATACCTATAACTATCGCCTTACTATCGGTTCACTTATACTACCGCGAGTCCGGCTTACCTCCGTAAGCCCGGAATTAGCTCACTACCGTAAGCCCAGAGTTAGCTCACCACCGTAAGCCCGCCTCCTTAGCGCTCTTTATAAGCTTCCCCTATCCTAAGATTATACGGGCTAGCCCTTTTTAGCTATTATACTACTAGTAGTCTAATTAGCCCGTGTAGTTACTTTAAGTTCGTAATACGATACTTCCCTTCCTTAGCTAACGTCCTCGACGGCTTGTTAGTTCTTCCGCTATTACGATCTATTCTTATACACCGCGCCTTCTATTATTCTAAATATAGTAAGTTGTCCTTTCTCCCTATTGCCTATCATATCGTCCTTCCGCGTTCAAAAGTATCCTTCCCAGTCGGCGTCTAAATGCTAGAACTTAATTACTAACATCGAGAAGTTCGGAACCCTCGTAATACCTTACTCCTATTGCGCCGATCGCTATCTTCCTTATAGGAAGATTTCTAACAATAGGAAGTACACCGAGTGCGTACGCTAGGCACGTCCTTATAAAGACTTCGATACTAACGCTGAGCGTGGGGTCCCTTCTCCTATAGTTTACGTACGTTATTAACCTATTAGTAGTATCGCGTATTTCCGCGGCTTTTAACCATGTGCGGCAAACGAAGACTGCGCTCCTTTATACGATCGAGGAGCGTTTGAAGCAGCTCGATAATTTGAAGACGCAGGTAGCTCGTTTGTTAGACTTAGAGCAGCAACAATAGGACTTGGCTTCTCGCGGTCGCGAGCTATCCTTACGTAGCATAGCTAAGCTAGAGGCCTTAGAGGAGGAGGAGAGGGCTGCCGGTCTAGAGCCCGAACTGCTAGTTGAAGAGTAGGTTAGTAGTTACATAAGGGAGTAAGTAGTAAATACCGCTACTACTACCCCCGTATTCGGTTAAGCCTCTTTAAACGTTACGAATTACCCTACTTCCTAATTAGGTAGCCCTCCGCCCCTAGCCGATTAGGGTTCCTCCTATGAAATTCTTCTAACTTTTTAAGGCAATTCAAATTCCTAATAGGTTCCTAAATATTATCCTTAGGCCCGAACCCTTCCTACTTAATAAAGTATTTTAATTCCCCGCTTTCTATTCTTAAATTTAAGATTTGCTCTACATCTTATTCTTTTTCTTCGATCTCGATACTAGTTTGTATGTTAATTCGTACGTTTTTAGGTACTAGCTCTAGTAATAAGACGTAGAATAAATGTAATTTTAGTTTTATAGTATTAGGAATATCCAATTAATATACCGCATTTGAGATTTTCTTCTTAATTTTAAAGGGTCCTACCCGTCGGTTATTAAGTTTCTTGCTGGGTCGTTTTATTCTCAAGTTTCTAGTAAATAAAAGCACTTTATCCCCCTCCTTAAAGCGAGGTCCCTCGAGCCTTTTCTAATTATAATACTAGCTTATTTTCTATCGTACGAATTCTAACTCCGTCTTAAGCTTCTCGTACAATATATATAACTTCTAAGCCTTAATTGCAGCCTTCGGAACGTTAAAATCAAGTCCTTCTAAGAGTTCTATTTTATACCCGTAGTTTACGAAGAAAAGTATAACTTTCGTAGTTTTTATAGGAGAGGTATTATATGCTAATTATATTATAGGTAGGAGTTCTATTTAGTTACTTTATTCGAAGTTAATATAGTTCTTTAAATATTATTTTACGATTTGGTTAATTCTTTCCGTTTGTCCGTCTATTTACGGGTAATACGCCGTTAATAATTTACTCTTAGTACCGAGTTTAATTATTAATACCTATTAGAATTTAAAAGCGAACTTAATATCCCTATCCGTAATCTATTCTTTCGGCTATCTATATACTGAAGTAATATTCTAATAAATTATATTTATAAATTATTCTACTACTATATTTCCTTATAGGGTAGGAAATAGCTCCACTTAGTCAACTTGTTTACTACTATTAAAATATTATTATATATAACTCCTATAATAGTATTTGCAAATAGGGGTAATTTAGTAATAAAGTCTATAGTTACTGAATTCTATAGCCTTTTTATAACCCCTAAAGGTTCGAAGAATCCGTATAGCTTATATCTTATAACCCTAGTCTTACTATAGCGCTTACAAGCTTATAATGTTCGAACTATTTCGGTCTTTATTTTTAGAAAGTTATAATATTGCTATATCCGTGCTATAGTTTTTACGATCCCTATATATTTTCCTATCTTAAAAGTATAAATTTCCGTAATAAGTTTTCTTTATTATTCTAACTATACGTAGGCCTTATCGTAGTACTATAGCTTAGTGTTCTAGAGTATAATTCCTTCTTCCTAATTACTTTCCTATCGCTATTTATCTTTAGGGGTAGCGATAGTAACCTAGTGTTTTAGGGCCTAGTCTTTAGTTCTATAAATAGCGTAATATTTTACTTATTTTTATAAAGGGTGTGCGAATAATCTATTTAATTATTCTTAGAATAGTAATATAGAGGCTTTTATTATATTTTTTATATAATCTACCCTCCGACTTAGCGCGTCGGCTTGGGCGTTCTCCGATCCCTTTTTATAGTTAATTTTAAAATCAAACTCTAATAAGAACTCGGCCCACCGTATCTAGCGACTATTAAGTACCTTCGTAGTTGTAAAGTACTATAAGTTATTATAGTTAGTATAAACTTATACTTCGTAAGTAGTATTACTAAAGTATAGTTTCTATTCTTAAAACGCTTTAATAATAGTTAGGAGTTCCTTATTATAGATAGGATAGTTGCGTCGGGGTCCCTTTAGTTTCTTTAAAAAGAAAACTATATAGTATAATTTCCTTTAGTCGCCGCGCTATTTTAATTATCCTCCGATAGCGTAGTCCGACGTATCGGTCTTAACTTTAAAAGGCTTATTTAAATCGAAAAGCTTTAGTATAAGGTCTATAGTAATAGCGTTATAGATAGTCCTAAAGGCTTCTTCTTCTTCTCTTCCTTATATAAAAATAACTTCTTTTTTAGTAAGCTCGTATAGTAGTCTAGCGATTTTCCCGTAGTCGCGTATAAATATACGATAGAAATTAGTAAATCCTAAGAATCTACGAATATTAGTCGCATTCCTAAGAACCGGCTAGTTCCGTACGGCTTTTACTTTACTTAGTTCTATTTTAACCTTATTTTTTAAGATTAGGTACTTAAAAAATACGGTTTCTCGTATATAGAATTTACTCTTCTCTATATTAATTAAAAGCTTGTATTTATATAGTGCGTTTAGTACTTCCTTTATATATTTATTATACTCTACGAGAATTTTAGAATAGATAAGGATATTATTTAGGTAATAAATAGCGGTCTTGTCGAACTAGGGTCGGATCGTATAATTAATAACAGATTAGAATATTGTAAGTATATTAATTAACTCGAAAGGTATAACGAGGTATTCGTAGTACCTATAGGGTATACGAAATTATCTTCTATTCGTCACTTTCCTTAATCCGAATATAAGCGTAGGTAATAGGTAAGTTAAAGCGCGTAAAATATTATACTCCTCCTAGTTGACTTCGGATACGTAAAATTAGGAGTAGGGGATAACTATTTTTTATAGTCTCTTAATTTAATTATTTATAATCGATATAAAGGCGTAGCTTTCCGTCCTTCTTTAGTACGAAAAGGATAGGGTATTCTACTAGCGATATAAATTCCTCAATATATCCTCATTTTAAATTTTCGTCTAAATACTTCTATAACTCCGCGTTCTACTTTTTATTAGTGTAGTATACTTTAAAAAACTTAAACTTAGCTCCTTCCTTAAGTTTAATCTTATAATCTTACGGTCCTTATAACGGTAATCTTTTAAAATACTTGCTAACGAAAGCCGAGTGTCCTTAATAGTTTATTAGGATTATTACTTTCAGCTTTTCCGTCTATTAGTTCTAATAATAGTTGAATTTATATTAGACGTTAATTGCAGATACTTTTACTAACGTTACTAACCCTTCTTTTATAACCTTACCACCTTTATTAATAATATAAATTATAACTTCTTATACTACTTATAGTAGGGCCGTAAGAATAATACCGTCGTAGCTCGCTTCCTTCCGTACTCTAAGTTTCTTATTAATAGTTAAGTACGTTAGGTGCTAGCTAGTAAGGATTAATTAAGGTTCTATGAAGAGAAAAAGGGAGAAAAAGAAAGGCCCGTAGGGTAGACCCGACTATTCGTCCTTAAAAAATTATACGTATACACGTAACTCTATAAGTACTTAACTACCTAAAGCAGCTACCTAATTTAAATAAGCTATAATTATAGTAGTTATTAAAATATCAAAAGTCTTTAGCGCTAGTTGTCTAACTAACAATATACTAAATACTAATACTAGGCGCCAACCCTATAATATTAGCCCTCCTCCCCTTTTCTAACTACGGTCGTAAGTTACAATTATTATTTATATTACTTAAATTTCTTTTCATTCTTATCTTTTATAAATCGGTCTACCAGCTCGTTATTTACTCGAGCATTCCTATACTTCTTTTTAAAAATCTCCAAAGCTTCAATATTTATAAAATCCTTCAATAGGTACTAAGATAGTTTGTAGTACCCCTTCCATTTAAAGAAGGCTTTCTAGTTGGTTGGAGGACTTTTAATATATAAGATTTCTTCGACAAAATATTCCTTTTCTCCTTCTATCTATATAAGGGGAAGTTGGTAGTCTATTATAATTTAACTTAGTAAGGGGTCTTTTATAGTACGCTGGAGAAGGTTAATATAGAAAATATTATAAACGTTATTAGGGAGGCCGGAGAGCTTTATAATTAATAGAGAGAAGATTCGAAATACTATATACTTCACGTATACTTAGTTGAGTTTCTTCTTTAGGCGAGGGGAGGTATAATTCTTAAAGTTAAGCTAGACTTTATTACTAACTTAAAATCTCTCTACTAGTTGCCGAGTACGGTTGGCGTACTTTTTCTACTCTTAGGCCGCTATAGTTATAGTAGTTTAATATAAGTTCGTAATTTGTAATAACTTTTTGGCAAATTGTTAAGCCCGGACGTTGGTTAGGGTGTGGGATTTTTTAAACGCCTCGGGGACTACGGGGATAATTAATTCTGGCTTAAAACTATATACGGCGAAAAAGGGGGATATATTAATAGAAGTATTAATACGACTATTAATAACTAGTTAAGCTATAAGGCACTACTCGTACTAGTTGTTTTAAGCTTAATTAATATATATTTTTTGAAAGGTTTATACCTCCTAGTTTATTCTCTCCAATCCTCTATTAATCAATAGGTAGTATACTATACTAAGTAGCTATTTAATTCCTAGGAGCTCGTAAAGTTTATTCTAAAACCGCCCGGTCTAGTTAGAACCCCGGTCGCTTACAATCGACCGCGGCTAACTATAGTACTTTATAAAGTAATTTATAAACCTTTCGGCGTAAGTTTTAATATCTATTAAAGGTATAGGTTCTAATATAACATTTTTATTAAGTTGATTTTTAATAATTAGTAGGTAAGTGTTACCGCCCGATTGGGGTAAGTTAGTAATAAAATTTATTTATATATTATAGAAGAATTAATCCGGGACCGGTATAGATTGTAGTAGCCCCCTCCGTTAGTTTCTCTAGTATTTAATAGAGCTGCAAATATAGTAGTTGCGTAGGAATTAGCGTACGTAAATACTTAGTAGAGGCTAATAAAAGTAATAAATTAAAATTACGATAGTACTTTCTCTATTAAGGTACTTAAAAGCTTAGGAGCTGTATATAAATTGGATAATCTTAATTCGGAAGGTATTAAATTCTCGGTCGGAGCTAGAGCGTTTAATAGTATTAAATTTAGTAGTTACCGGGCATCCTAGAATTTATAACAAACCTTAGTATTAGAATCGGCTTTAGTAGTTAATTAAGTAGTTTACGATTTAAATTTTTAATTTCGTTAAAGAGAGGTCCTGGTTATTATTCTTAATTATTTAGAGGACTTATTAATAAAGTGTATCTTTACTAACTATAGAATCTCAAAGTTATTACAAATCCGGATCTTTAAACACTTACACCCCTCCTCCGCCGGGAGTAGCGGGTAATTATAATTAAAATACGAACATAATTATAAAGAGCCGAGTTAAGAATAAGTTGGAAATCTCGCGCCTCCCGGTTATTATTATTAGGCTAGTCTTAATCTCGGCGGGATAAAGCGTTAAGGACTACGGCTTCCTTATTAGGGCGGTATTAAAGGTCGAAGTTAAATTAGGAGAAGTATTCGGCCTAGCGGGCTTATTATTCCAATAGGTACTAACGGCTTATAAAGTATTTAAAATTCTAATAGTCTATAAGGATAGTAAAAGTATTATAGCTTCGGAGCTCGGCTTACTATTCTTATAAATAATTAATAATCGCTAGTATTTCTTTATTATAAATAGGGTAGTTACGTTCGGCGGGTACTAACTTCTAAGAATAGAAAGTAATGACTTTCTTTTAATTATTAACTTCTTAAGTAAAATAACCACTTAATATAAATCTATTATAATTAGCTTCTAAAAACGTTAGGCGCTTAGGATCCTACTCTATTAGTATTAGGACTTAAGTAAATAAGGTTTTAAATAATTAGAAGGCTTCTTCGTACGCCGCTGTCTACTTAAATAGAACTCTTCTATTAGTTAATATTGTAAGGGGGGCTGCTATAGAGGAGAATTCTAATATAAATATCCGATCGTAGTTAATAAACTTTAAAAAGCTACGTACGCTCTTATAGGAGGTAGGAGCAGCCTATTTGAAAATAAATTTTACCTTTTCGGGGTTTGTTTAAATCCTTACTCCCGCGTAGATAATAAAGCTTAAGTATTTAACCTTCTTTATTACGAACTCGTATTTATTTAGATTTAAATAGAGGCTAGTATCGCGGAGGCGTTCGAGTACTAATTGGACTTTCTTTATATAGTCCTTTCGAAAGCCGTTTATAAAAATAAGGATATTATTTATATATGCCCAATAGAAGTCGTCTAAAAATTCGCGGAGTACTTAATTAATATATTTCTAAAATACTACTAAAGTATTATATAGCCCGAAGGGTATAACTAACTATTCGAATAGTTTGTACTATATTTTAAATACCGTTTTATATTCTTCACCTTTAATTATACGAATCTTATAGAAAGCTTATATAATATCTACTTTCGAAAACTACTTTATACTTTTAAGTACTTTAAAAGTTTCTTAAATAAGTGGAAGAAAATACTAGTTAGTACGAATAATAACGTTAAGGGCCTAATAATTATAATAGAACCAGAGACTCCTACCGGGTTATAAATAAAGAGGACTAAAGCGCCCGCATTAGAACTACTAGTACGAATAAACTCCTTTTTTATAAAATCCCTAAGGGTTTTCTTAAGTACTAATAATTCCTCCCGGGATATATTATATAATAGTCCGTATAGGAGGGGGAAATCCTTACCGTCTAGTCCTTTCTTTAGTTCGATCTTAAAGTTAATACTTAAATTATAGCCGTTAAAGTAGTCTACTTCTTACTTTTTAAATAAGGGGAGAAGGTCCTAGAACTCTTTAGGAATAATTTACTTAAACTCTTTATTCGTACGTACTCTCTTAAGTATTAGAGCGTTCTTAATATTTTCTATACGTATTATAAAGACGGCGGCTTTTATAGTACCTCGGCTTTCTTCCTTTTTAATACGGCGGATATACCTAATAAAAGTAGTAGTAAGAACGTATATAGCCCCCTCGAACTCTTCTAAGAAGGGAGATTCTAGTTTATTATAGCCGACGTAGTCTACTTATAATTTAGTAATGTTATATTAGAGTCTTTTCTCGTAGGGGATAGAATATACTTTATTAATTATAAGCTATAGTGTTTTTTAAAATAATAGGATATTTAAACTTCGGAACTATATAAGTATAAACTAGGGATATTCGACCCTATAATTTTATAAGGAAATGAGCGATACTTTAAATAGTAGCTCCTTTTATAGTAGTTGAAGCTCTTCGGACTTGCTAGCCCGGGGTCGGAATAACGGGGATTTAAAAATCCCGAATAATATTTTTATTAATCGCGGCATAGTACTAGTAGCCTTTATTAACAAGGACGTAGAATAAGTTTATAGAATTAATAACAATTAATATTAAAGTAGGATCTATTTCTATTTATAGCTTAAACTCTTCTATTTTACTTAATACTTCAGGTAAGGGCTCCGGCGCCCGACTTTATACCGGAGCTACTCTTTTCCTTACTCCGTATCGGTATTTAGAATTTTCTCCGCTTCGTCGTCTAATAACGGGGCTACTTAAGTAATTTAAGTACGGACTTTCTTATTTTAAGGGTTAACTATAAGGAGGTAGGAGCACTTAATAATAATATACTTTATAGTACTATAACGAATACAACGTCCTTCTACTCTACGTTTATCCTTCTCTTTTTAAAATACTTACTTCGCGCGGCCGCGCAGTCCTTACTAGGGAGATAAGCTTTTGCCGCGGGTACCGCGTATATTAGTAGCATTTATAATTATATTACCGTCGGCATCGTACTAAGTATTAGAGGACTAGGGTTAGGAATAGCTTCTAGACTATTAAGAATTAGAACGATCTAAGCTAGTAGTAATAGGAAGGTAAGAGCTGGTACGGCGGTTCCGGTTCGAATTATTTTAATTTTTTAAATAACTTTAATAGAAGCTACGGAATTTAATAGTCTTTTTATACTTATAAGAGATATTCTAGAATTGTTCTACGTATATATAGTAGTTGTCAGAGAGATTAATAATAAAGAGGTAATTATTAAACTTCTTATTAATAGTTCGGCGTAGAAAGCCGAACTTAGTTCGACTATTCTAATTGTAACTACTAGCCTTAAGGAGTTTATTATTAAAGTTAGTAAAGAAAATAAAAAAGGGCTCGCTATCCTTCTACTTTATTTTAACGAGGTTATTAAGGGCGTAATCTTAAGTATAATAGGTGCCGAAGACTTATCGGATTTACTTAAGTAGCTCGGTCGGGTTTTTATTACCGGAGAGAGTCTAGGCAATTTAATACCCTTTAAACTATTATTATTTATCAATTAGTAAAGTATTAAAGATTTCGATTTATACTACATCGGAATTTATATAGAGTCCCGCTCGAAAGTTAATATTATAAGTCTTAATTAGTTTATTATAATAGAAAAGGAAGGTAGTAGGTTAACTATCCTACTTAAGAAGCTATAGTAGCTTCCGTCGGTACGGGACTTTAAAATTAGAAAGCTCCAGGACTATTAGATCCTCCTCCGTTACCGATGCTGTTAGAGTATTAGTAATAGCCTACTTAATAAAATACTAAAACTCTAGTCTTAAAGTAGGTTGGGAATAGTAGGAAAAAGGAAGTAATAATTTAACTTTATTTCTAAACTTAAAGCTCGTCCGTAGAGCGCTAAGGAGTATATTAAGTAGGCCGGTCGTATTAATAGAAGTATTTCCGCCATTACCGTTGCTATTACCGGTAGTATTTCTAATTCTCTAGGAGGGTTAAGGGTTAGGAAATTCTTCTATATTAGTATTATTATTAGTAAGTACCGAAAAAGATACTATTCTAATACTAATATATTGCCGCGCTAATAGCTACAAGTAATCCTTCTTTTAATAGGGGGAGGTAGAACTTAATATAAAGAGATAGTAGAGCTATACGTAGGTGCTAGCTAATAAGGATCGATTAAGGTTCTACGAAGAAAAAAAGGGAGAAAAAAAGAGGCCCGTAGGGTAGACCCGACTATTCGTCCTTAAGAGGTTGTACGTATGCACGTAATTCTATAGGTGCTTAACTATTTAAAGCAGCCGTCTAATTTAAACGAGTTATAATTATAATAGTTATTAGAATATTAGAAGTCTTTAGCGCTAGTCGTTTGGCTAACGATATATTAGATGCTAGTACTAGGCGCTAGCCCTATAATAATAACTACGAAGGTACTTAATAGTTACTAAATTTAATAAGTTAAATTCTTATTGGAATTTAATTTTAAAATTAATTATAAAAAGGAATTAGAGAACCCTTAAGCTAGCACGTTAAATTAAAGGGTAAATTATATAAAATATATAGTAAAAGCCTTTATATTTTTATTTTAAGAATAATTAAATAGATTACTTATATACTTTTTATACGAATAGGTAAAGTATTATACTATTTATAAGGTTAAAGACTAAGTTCTAAAATATTAGGCTATTATTACTACCCTTAAGGATAAATAGTAATAGGAAGGTAATTAGGAAGAAGGAATTACCTTTCAAAATACTAAACTATAATATAATAATAAGGTTTATATATAGATAGAATAATAAAAAAATTCGTTATAGAAATTTATACTTCTAAAATAGGAAGATATATAAGGATTACGAAAATTATAGTTCGGATACAATAATACTATAATTTCCTAAGAATAAAGGCTAAAGTAACTCAAATATTATAAGCTTATAAACGCTATAGTAGGATTAGGGTTATAAAATATAAATTATATAGATTCTTTAAACTTTTAAAAGTTGTAAAAAGACTATAGAGTTTAGTAATAACAAATATTATTATTAAATTACTACTATTTGTAAACATTACTATAGGAATTATATATAATAGTATCTTAATAATAGTAAATAGACTAATTAAGTAAAACTATTTCTTATTCTATAAAATATAATTAATAGAATAATTTCTAAATATAATCTATTAGAATATTACTTCGGTATTATTATAGGGCTAGCGCCTAGAGGTTGCACCTAGCTTGTACGAGTACAAGCCAAGCTTGCTTACCCTATTAAACTTGCCTACCGGGGGCACTTAGATTTCGAGCACGTTCTACGTACCACCTATATTTAGCTATAAACTCTATACTAGACTAGCACAAACCTCCCTTTTTCTCCTTGTCGAATATTACAGCTTTACTAAGGCCTACTTGCGTGTATACCTCGTAGAACCCTTATAGGTATACGGATAGTTAAAGGAATAAATTACGGACAAAAATACTAAATTCGCTTCCAAATTCTAGTAAATATTAATAACTAAACTTAATATTAATAGTAAATTATTAACGGCCTATTACCTATAAATAAATAAAGAAACGGAAAAAATTGATTAAATTATAAAATAATACTTAAGGAACTATATTAATTTTAAATAAAGCGATTGAGTAGAATTATTACCTACGGTATAATTAGTATATAATACCTTCCTTATAAAAACTACAAAGGTTACACCTTTCTTTATAAATTACGGGTATAAGCCGGAACTCTTAGAAGGGTTCGATTCGAACGTTTTTAAAATTATAATTAAAATTTAAAAGTTATATATATTATATAAAAAGGTCAAAGTAGAATTGGAATTTATATAGTAGAAAATAAACTAGTATTATAATTAGAAAAGGTTCGAGGAACTTCGCTTTAAGGAGGGAGATAAAGTCTTTTTATTTATTAGAAACCTTAGGATAAAACGACCTAATAAAAAATTAAATAATCGACAGGTAGGACCCTTTAAAATTAAAAAAAGAATTTTAAACGTAATATATTAATTAGATATTCCAAACTCTATAAAATTAGAATTAATACTTAAAAATATATAAATTAATATACGAACTAATATTAAAAACAAAGAGAAAAAAATGGGATGTAGAACAAATTCTAAATTTAAAGATAGAAGGAAGATAATTAAAATACTTTATTAAATAGGAAAGTTTCAGCTCTGAAAATAATATTTAAGAACTATTTAAGAACTTAAATTACTTGAAAAAAAAAAATAAAAGGATTTCTATTAGTAGAACTCAGATCGGCTAAAGGCGTAGGATTATATAAAAAAGAGGAGGAAAGGGTAGAAGCGTCCTATAAAAGCTAATTAAACCCGGCCGTAGGAGTAAAAGAAGTAATAGTGTTCGCTACTTACTCCTTAAATACCTCCTTTATTACCTCCTTCTCTACTCTCTCCTCCTCTTTCTAAACCTTTAGTTCGGCTATAGTACTACAAAGTAACTTACAACCTTTAACGGCTAATTCTTTTTACTACTATTATAAAAAGGATAAGCGAAGGGCGCGATCCTTTATTTCCTTTATAATTTCTACTTATTCTTAAATTATACGCTTATAATAGGGGCGGCGTGTACAATAAACTAGTCTATCAAACCTATAAAAGATAGGACGATATTCGCTTGCCAACGAATATTAAATATATATACTATATAGGTAATACTACAGCCTCACGGCCTTACCTTATAACAATGCTAATACTCTATAATAATATAAATTACTAAATAAATTAGTAAGTAGATAATTAGTAAGATTAAAAGAAAGATTTACACTTTATATTATAATTAACCTCCTTGTAAGGACGAATATTATAAATATATTCGCTATATTTCGCATCCTCTAAAAACTTTTTACAAATAAATTTGTAGTCGGTATAACGTTTATAAGGTATAACTATAGTACTAAGAATCTTAATAGTAATTAATAAAATTTAACGCTGGGCGGACGATTTAAATAGACGTTTAATAATATAATTAAGTATAATAGTAGGAAATAAGGAAGAATAACTTACTATACTTAGAAATTATAAAGATTTGGAGAATAAGAGTAAATAAATACCTAAGAACGCTTAATAAGTTATTAAAGACGTTAACTAAAGAGGGAAAATATTATATTACGAACTTAAGCGAATATATATGCTAACTATACTATTAGAATATAATAATCATATTAAAACAAAGCTATATAACCTCAAACAATAATTAGATTAAAAGGCGTACGTTAACTAAAGACGCTTACTAATAGGTAAGTACTTACAATAAGTAGGCGCTTATAAGTAAATAAGTGCTTATAGTAAGCAAGCGCTTACAAATGAGTAAAAACTTAAAATAAATAGATAACTATTAGAAAACAAAATACAACCTAATAAATATACGGGATATAAAAGGACGACTAGAGGACTCAAATTGTTAAATAGTTTAACAATAGTTAATAGATTATTATTATTAAGACTAGTATAACGCTATTATACTTATTATAAACTCTTTAGCTTTACTAAATGTTTTTTAATAGTATTAACCTTTAACTATCCTACTTAGGCAGATTAGACTACCGTTCGTTATAAAAGAGGATTAGTAATAAGAGTAATAGTAAAGTGCTTAAGATTTATACCTTTTGTAAATATTTTATAAATTTATTATATTTTAGTAAGTTATTTATTATATTAAAATTAATTACCCTTCGTTTCTCTTAAATATTAAAATTAGTACGCGGGTCGTCCTACTTATTCTATATTCTTTATTTTTTATAATCTTTATTATAATATAATCAGTTTTATACTATTTTAAATTTTAATATAAAAAATATATTGTAATTATTTTATTTAGTTATAATTATTAATCTTTTATATTAAAATTAATAAAAGTTTTAAAATAAAAGTAATAATACTTATAAGTAGAATATTTAATAGGAGCGGGTTAATAGGAGTTAAGACTTTAATATAATATATTATATATAAAGAGAGCATCTATTTATACGAACTAAAAAATCTATTTATATAGACCCTTACTTTTTTCTCCTATATATATCCCTAACCCTAGCCAATCGCAACATATTAAATATATTCTTTTATAAATTTCGCCCAAAAATCTAAGCATTTTAATATTTCAAGCATTTACCCAAACTATCATACCCCACCCAAATGTGCACCCCTAAATAAATTATTTACAGGGCATTTTACAGCGCACTTTATAAGGCACTTAGTAGCACGGTCGTATGTACCGGTCGACTAGGGGGTCGCTACATCGGCTATTTATATTATAGTTAGCGGTGAAAACGTATAGAAAAATAATAGATTATTCCCTACCGTTAACAAATACGTGCGCGTTATTTACTTAACGATATCTAGCGATGCGCAATATGGTGGATTAATATTAATAAGGGTAGTAGTGATGTGTTTGGTAGAGGAAGTAATGCAACGAGGTATATATTAAAATAATCGCTAAGTCTAATTAGGTAGCTAGTGTAATACGAGGGTAGCTTGTGTAACCTCTAGATGCGTATAATAGCTTAAAATTTAGGAGCTTAGCGGGCGCAGTACGTGCTAGATTAGTGCGAGTTGATTGCTAAGCGCTAGGGTTAGGGATATATATAGGGAAAAAAGTGAGAGTCCGTACAAATAGATTTTTCGGTCCGTACAAATAGATACTCTCTATATAAATACCCTTTTAAACTTTCCTCTTTCAAAGTTTAATAAAAGTATTTAATACTATAAGGGGATAGTAGAACTATACGTAGGTGTTAGTTAATAAGGATCGATTAAGGTTCTACGAAGAGAAAAAGGGAGAAAGAGAGAAGCTCGTAGAGTAGACCCGGCCACTCGTCTTTAAGAGGTTCCGCGTGTACACGTAACTCTATAGGTGCTTAACTACTTAAAGTAGTTGCCTAATTTGGACGAGCTATAGTTATAGTAGTTACTAGGATGCTAGAGGTCTTTAGCGCTAGTCGTTTAGCCAACGATGTGCTAGATGCTAGTACTGGGCGCTAGCCTTATAATAAATATTATATATTTTATATGTAAATTGATAATAATTATTTTAATTATTGAAATTTACATAGAAATATAGCCTTTTAATAATTTATAATATTTTTACTAAATCCTAAATTGGTTATATAATTTAGGATTTATTAATTACCTTATACAACCTTTCCTAACTTACCTTTTTATAAACTCCTTTTTATAACTTTTTTTCTCCTTCTTTATTTTTCCCTTTATATTATTTTTATTTATTTATATTATTATAGTTTTATTACATTTTTATTACTAGTACTCTCTAATAATCTATTTATACTACTTTTATAATTTTATTACAATACTATGTTATTATACTATTTGCCTCGCTCGCCTACTTAGTGCGGGTAAAATTATTTTTATTTCCTACTACTATATTAAAACTCTCGTATATATCGATAATTATATTATTAGTAACGTTAATATCCTTATACTTTATTACAAAATTAAAAATATTCGCGGTAATTAAGAGTTTGTATATATATACTTCCCTAGTATAATACAATTAAATTATATAGTATTTAAAAGTAAATTTAAATTTACTAATTACCCTCTTAATTATAACTCTATATTAATTATATTGCAAATTATATAGCTCTTAATACGTTACTGGCTTTAATCTTGCCTTTACTAATTTTTAAAGGTAGTACTATATACTACGATAAGGGATTAATAATTAATAAGAATAGCTATAGTTTGCGTCAGCTAAGTAAAAGTAATTCTAGGAAATAATAAACCCTTTTGTAAGCGAATAATTGAATACTCTTATATTAGTAGTAGACCCTTATACTCAGGGAGAATATACGATATATAATTACTAAAGTTATAAAATGTTATGACGTTAGTTAATAAATTACCTTTATAGTTCTTCTATAACGCTTAATCTTCTATTTTAATTATAATAGTAAAATTGAAGCTATTAATAATATTTAATACCTTTTTAAAAAAAGAATATACTTTAGGGTTTCATTTAATAAAGAGGAGAATATACGATTGTAGTAACTGTATTTTTACTTACTTAAAATAAATGTATTTTCGAAGAATATTATAAAATACTCTAATATAGCAAAATAAAATTATTATTAAATTAATACTAATAATTAATTAATAAATTATAAAAGTGCTTTGCTTAAAAAAGTGAGCGCCTATTCGACGAATTAAACTTTATATTAGTATTATAATAAATATTAATAGCTATTTATTTATATTTAATTTGTATGTTAGTTAAATACCGCCGTTATATTATAAATATATATATAATCTAAGGAATATCCTTATATATATTCGAATTATTAATTACAATGAACCGATATAGCTAGTCAATAGGTCTTTCGTAATAAATATACCCTTTAATAAGTTAAAATTCATATAAAAGAAGAGCCTAGAACGTATTATAAATAGTATTATAATTAAGGAACCGATTATAACTTTTACTTTATATATACGTTAGGAAATAGCGTTCGATTTTATAATATGGCAAAGTATTATTATAGTATTATAATAAGTAATATTGTTAATTTTATAGAAAGGGTATTGCATTAAGTAACAGTGTTGGCATATATTAAAATATATTGTTTATAGAGGGTAGTAAATTTAAGAGGGCAAGCTAAGACTAACGAAATTGAAGATTTTTATTAAAAATATACTCTTTTTTTTACTGACCGCAATTAGAGAGATGCGCGCGCTCTAGTTAGCTATATGCGTACGGGTGGGCCAGTTTTTTCTAACCGGTTGACTATCGTTAAAAACTAGTATAAAACGTCAGAGTAGGAAATAGATCACGATTCTGACTACGGTCAGTGGCTAACTGTAGTCAGCAAAAAAAAAGTTCTGGATCACGCTCTTAGTGTATTTTAATAACATGTCCAGAACGAGCCTAATAAATCCACTATGTCGGGCTGATAAATCCACGATACCCACACCAAGACCTGACTTATACCAAGTCTTCTGGTGACGCCGCTACGCCGCAAGGTAAAAGAAGAAGAGTGCGAAGGAAAATGAATCGCTGGAGTCCTCCGCGATACTCTTTGGAAGGCCAAAAGGCCCAGGAGTTTGGAAGCGTAACTAAAGGCTTTGGCGACGGAGGAAACGAAGGTTGTTTCGTGATCCGTTATGCGAATGGCCGCTGTCCCACAGGTCAGGTCCTTTTCCTGTGAGCGCGCTCGCTACCTACTTCCTATATTTGAGATGTAACTGGAATTTGAATTGGAATTTGACGCTTGATGCTCTCGATGCTCGAGGAGGAATCAGTACTTTAATATCAGACTTGGGAATAGAAATATTTACTAGTAACTTCAACTTATGTCCGATCTTGGCCTTGAGGCCGGTGATGGCCCGTGCGACCTGGTATTTTGCTGCGGCTTTGGTGTGGGTACCGTGGATTTATCAGGCTCGGTCCAGAGAGGGAAAAAAACGATGCATGAGCTGGCGTGTGTCATTCAGATTATGCGAGTGTAATCGCTTGAACTGCTGCAAAATGGAGGGCATGACCATGGCAATGATCCAAGGAGACGAAGTGGATGGCGTAACAACAATGGACCTGGACGGATTATTTATCGTTCGAGCCGATAGCTACTAGTGCCAACGGTATTAGCCATCGTCTTGTGAGTGGAAACGTAGTGGCTCGATTGCGACAGGTCACAACTAGCTGATATGAGCGGAAACATCATGATTGTCAATGGAATTGACTCAGTGAAGTGGAAAGGACGGAATTTGGTGATGCCTTCTCGTAGAGGTCATTGGCGCAGCAAATACGGACACTATCCGGATTTCCCAACGGTTATGGAGTTTGGAGGAGTTTATCGGTTTCAGCTGGTCATGGTTCGAATTTGGCCGCTCAGTTCAAGGATCGACAATGGCGTTCGTACTTGTACCGTAAGCACAATTCGATCGGTATATCGTTTGCCGTGCCCGTGAATCCAAATCCAAATCCGTAATAAGCAAAACTCGATTCTCCAGAGCCCGGTTGAGCTGTCGAGTAGCTGTCAACCGGAGATTCCCCCGAGTACGTTTGGCAACACAAAAGAGATTCTGAGATTCGCTTGACTTTCTCCGAAGAGTTGCAACCCAAGATCTGCGCATCTGGGTGTGTTTTGAGGATTGGGCCGTCATTTACGCAGGCTTGTTGGCATGCCAGCAACGCACGCTGCAAGCCGGATAGGCAGTTAGAACTTAGGACCGAAACTTAGAGCAGTCAGCTGGCGTTGTGATGGAAATTCGACCGCATTGAGCGCATGACCGTAGCGCAAGAGCGAGAGGTAACCAAGCCCACTGTCATCCACAGAGGCAAAAGGCTAGGCATTTCGAGTCCACCGACAGCAACGGCGAAGACATCGGGAACAACGGACACATAACGGAACAAATCAAGCGAAGTCGGAGCCAAACACAACATCGCGACCAACGGAGGATGTCCGGGGTCGCCAGATCGGATGGCTTCTGGCAGGACTCGGCGGCGGCGATTGAGTCGACATGATCTCGGGCGGCGATATAGGCAGACGTATTGGTAGGTAATTATAGTAGAGGTATGTAGATGAACATGCCCAGCTAATGGATCCGATCCCACATGAACTCAAAACTGTGCGCCAGAGCTTCGTTTCTCAACGGCCGAACCTGACCGACCCCTTAAATCTCTTCGCAGGCACCCAAGACACGACGAAGCCAATTGGGCAGCAGAGAAAAGTTGAATTGCAGGCCTGTTGCAGAATGTACGCGTCGACGACTAGTAATGGAAAAAGGAGATGGACTTCTGAAAGACAAGATTAAAGAACCTCAATGTCCGTGTCATTGATTGCAGATTCGAGGTCATCGACGCCAGGGCAGCAACGGAAATCTCTTGATGAGTCTGATGAGGCAGGGAAGAAAAGTGAAAGATCAAAGGAAAAATAAAAGTAAACTCGCTCGGCTTTCGAGCTTTCAGCCAATCATATTGCAAAGATGGTTGATCGTGACACCGTGACGACTTTGGCGTGTACAGTACACGGTCCGTACAAGAACGAGGAAGGAGGTACCGATACAGTGCCGTTGCCCGGCTAATCCATGGGCCCAGCGCCGCAACCCCGCCGCCATGTGCGCAAGCTCGATGGAGCACGCAAAGCTCAGCTAGCATCGAGGTACCGGTACGAGCTATGCTCGGTTAGTGGTCCCAGACGGGCCCCAGACGGTTCCAAGGAAAACGACGGGCACCGCGTCTGATTTGCTCTTGCGTCGAATTCTGGAGCAGTCGAACGAAGAGCCTTGTCGATACGACTCCAAAGCAACGCAACGAGAACGCAACCCACCACAAGCTCCGACAGGGATTTACCTCGCAGCAGTCCGGCAGAGCTGGGCCTCCGTTTGACGACATTCTTCGACGCCAGTGGACGCCGAGCAGACGCCCCCCCTGGCTCGCGATGCTCTTAACTCGACGACATGGATCCCCCATCCTCACGCGCAATCCTTCATCAGAACAGATACACCAGTGGTACAACCAGCCTGCAGCAAGCGCGGTACCGGTACCTCTTCCTACCTGCCTCTCTACCTGGTGCCCCAGATACACCCAAAGCTGTCCACCGCTGTCACCGCTGTCCACCGGCCGCCGTCCACCGCCATAGTGGAGGTTCCAGGCCGCCGGAGCATTCTCCCATGCCAACCATCATGGCCCATCATCTGCACTACCGTTTCATTGACGCCGCCGTCTATGCCGCTGCTGCTGCAGGCAAGCATGCCTGGCATCAAGGTTCGTCGTGGAATAAATTTTCCTATCCAAACGTTCGGTCGGTGGGGTTGGTGGCTACAGAGCAAGCGGGATCTGGGCGAGTCCCGTCTGGATCGAGCGTCGTTACCACGGGATCGGCTGTTGGTGGGAGGAGAAGTCAGACTCGGAAGCACCGTGGGCTGAAGTATTGGAATGACAGAATGGCCATCACTGTCGACCCCGTGAAATCGATATTGGTCCATATTTCCAGTTACCACCGCCGCCGCCGCCGCCGCCGCCGCCGCTCCTTGGTTGCTCCTGTGCTCCTGCTGCCTCGGTGAGTGAGTGCCGGGCGGTTGCCGACCAGCTGGAGTCGAATCGGAAGTCCCCTCTTCCCTTTGGAGTAGCGTGGATGGCCAATAATGAGGCCCGGACGGCATCGACCTTTCACCCGGAGCCAGTGTGCTGTTTCTGATTCGCGACCCTTGTCAGTCCGAAAAGAATTGCTTTTTCAGATCAGTGGCGGCTGGCACTGAAACATACCCTTTCCCTCTGGCCCCAACTTGCGGCCCCGGGAACCTGTAGCATGACCCCGAACCAAGCATGGCCGACAAGGTACCAAGGGACATGATGAGGTTGTCTCAAAGATTCAAACAGAGGGCGGAGTTTTGTGGGAGCGAACATTGAGGAAGCACAAGCTCCCCGCGTACCTGCACACGAGCTCGCGCCACCAGCCCGACCTCACTGGCCGCAGAGCGATAGGCAGGCAATGTATGGTGCTGGAGGTGTTCGTTCGTTAGTTCACGCTACGCATTGCTAGTGTACCTGGGGATAGGTCCTCAATACTTGGTTGTACCTCCTTCTGTCCGGGCACAACCTTGAAGCAACGACGATGACAGCGGATAGCGGACAACGGACACCACACACGGAGCCAGGTCGCCGAACCAGAAACCAATTGGCAGGACGATGGTCATATACGAACGAACCAGGTCGAGCCAAACGGCTCGAACCGCTCAATGGTGATCAATTCGTTTGATCATTACATGGCAATACGCAGCATCGGGAAGCTGGAACGGGATGGTCGGGTAACAAAGGTTTCAGGGAACAGCATGCAAATCACAGAGTACTTTACAGGTACAAGTGAACGTGTAGGTTCCCTGTCTTGCCTGGATCCCTCTTCTTGTCATGAAGCTTGTCAGTGGCCTGGAATAGCTCGCTGACATAATGGTTCGTCTGGTTAATTCTCATCAAAGTGACAGCTGCCAGACACCAATTCCACACCACAACCCTACCATAACACCTTAACTAGCACACTAGGCAGGGTCATGTATGGACGGATGCAATTTTCTGGTACTGCAACCACAGCATTGCAGTGGTTGTCCAGGATGCCGATTACTTACTTGGCTCGGTTTATGCTTAGCACAACTGGGTCAGACAGACAGGACACGACACAGGGCATCCATGGTTCAGATCAGCGATCGACCTCCCCTTCCTGCCCTGTGCCTCTACCTGCTGCCCGGACTGGTTCCTGCCGTTCGAACAGTATTCCACGCTGTCTCCTTCCGGATCTGGCACTGACATCCAGAGCTTCTTCCCGTTGGGCAGGCGCATTGCAGACCTTAACAGTCACTGCGTACTTGCCATGTACCTCAAACGGACCTGCCTAATGTCAGTGTCAACTGGACGTGATGATTTTTTTTTTTTCCAACCTCAGACAAGCTTCGACCTTTGCTTCTCCCGGACTTTACTTGCACTGTTGCACGTCTTCTTTATTCGAACTGATATGTTTCCTTCACCGGATCAACCAAACACGTACAGTCGTCTCTTGGCTGCGTGCTAGGTCTTCTTAGGTGTCATCCCTGATACCAGTTTCTTCATCTCACGCTAGAGGTACCATACCCGATACGACTCTCTCTCAGCTTGAATGTCTTCCCCTAGGCTCGTCGGCCTACCCAACCACGTACAACATCCTTACCTCTGGCGGTACACCAAGGCCAACATTTCATCTCACCGGTTCCACCGGGCCCTTGCACATTCAACCTTCATCTGTCATCTTACTTTTCAAATCCATACCAAGCCCGGCTTCCACTGCCCTCCGAAGATAGGACACCGCCTGAAGGTGACTGATCAACACGATCCTGCCAGGGTGAATTTTTCGGACGACGTCAACGGTGTGGCAGCCCCCCTTACCTAATTTTATGCCCGATAGTCAAGGAAAGCTCCGAGCCGTCAAGTGTCGTAGAAGGCAAAACGGAAGCCGAGGAGGTGTAAAGGAAAGAAAAAAAGGAACGAGACCGAGAGCAACGGAAGCGGGCTTCCGCAACCCGCCTGCCGCCCAGTACAACACCACCACCATCATCATCAATTTTGGATAGAAACTGTCAGCGGTGTTGGTGTTAAGCAGAACATAGAGTGGCTCTGATTGACTTTCTCAGTCACCACCTTGACACTTGTGTGTGAGATAAAACGAAAATGAGATAGGAGCTGAGAAGAGAATGAGACGGTCGAGTCACAATCTAGCACCGGGTTTCTCTCTAAGCAACATTACCACCGGCGTCCCCTTGAAACATCGTCCTTTGGCAATACTCCTCAGTTGAAGGATTGTCAGTCGGAAGTGTAAATCGGCCCTGCTGGAGTTTCACTTTTTCCTCTCCACGGCTTCGCCGTCATCGTCACAAGGCTATCGCCAGCGTCGATATCGGGTATCCAAGTGGCCGTGTGGTCGAGCATGGGTGGAAATTGGAGGAATCAGCTCGACGGCTAATACCCTCACGACTAATAATACGCGACTACGTTCAGCGGCACCGCTGGGCATCCACCAAGGCCTCAACGCACCCCAGCAAGTGGAAGACCCCCAGCACACCCATCGCGACGTCACGTCCCCAGACCAGCAGACCAGGCCTCAGGGCTACGTACCCTTTTCCTCGTCGACGGTCGGAGCTCGTCGAACGCCACGTACCATCAGCCTGGGGTTCAGCCTCCCGTCTTCACAGATCCACAATCACGATTCCCCTGTCGGAGAGTCATCCGGCGCTGGCCGCGAAGGGGTCCTCTTTAAAGCCTCTTTGGGGTTGTTGCAGATCTCCCCGCCCTACCTGAGAAAGCTGGGCCCTACCCAGGCCCTACCTGGGGTTGCAGCCGTCTCCCGACATCACACTACAGTATTTTACCTTACTTCCGTCTCCCAACACCCTCTCTTTCCCGTATGTCTTGGCCAAGAGCCGAACATCCACCTCTGCCACAGACACCCCCAGGTACGTAGCCCGGCCACCGACCATCAAAGCCCTCGATTGGGGTGGAGCTTTTATCACTTTCCTGCTTCTTATCCTCTTCACTCACTCACCACGACTAATAAGAAATTTCTTTGCCTTAACTGTAGCCAGTCCGTATATCAATCTCGGCCATCACCCTCAAGACAGCGTCAATCTGTCCTCAGTCAACCAACATCAACTGTTCTTGACTTTGGCACAGTTTTCTGTCACCACCCCGGCAGTCTCAAGAGACATCTTTGTCTTTCAAGAGTCTGCGTTCGAAATTTTTCCACCCGACCAGGCCGCAAATCAGCTCCGGCCGTGCCGTGCTTCAACCGTCAAAGCTGTCAAAACAAAAGTTGTGCTCGGTCTTTTCGTATCGAGTCCCACTTCCCCAACCTCGCTCGAGCTGTCTCGCCGCTGTCGCCAGTGGTTAAGCTACTTGGCGTCTCGTAGGAGACTAAGCAAGACCTAACCCACGCTCAGCGCGCTGCCGCAGTCAACGAGAGCCCTGCTTCCGCCTGCTCCTATCATTCTTGGACGGTCGAGAAGCACGTTCTGTCACGTTCCAGGCCCGACCGCTTCACAACGTCCGTTTTGCCCTACCACCTGTACCGTAACCGGGCTAACATAGAGGCAAAGGTCTTGGCTCTCAGTGAGGCAGGTGTACGGGATCACCCTGCAGTTCGCCTGCCCCTTCGACGCGGTCTTTGAGGACTGTGGTGCGCCAGTTTGATCGCAGAAAAAGGCGTGGCCAACGCCTCGACAGCTGGGATCTTCCTAGTTGATCTCTGGCTCAACCGACAAGTCGCCCACTTTGCCCACTCTTCTCACCATCACTGTTCACAAGCCTATTCGTCAAGAACTCTTCACCGTGACCGAATTCGCCATCCCCACTTTCGGAACGCAGAGTTCACACGCGCTCCTTCGCGCTATCTCGAGTCTTTCCTGCGGGGAGGTGCCACTCGCCGAAGACCATATTCAACAGCGAAATCCTCTTTTCAAGCCTTTTTTGCATCCGCCGTTGTCTTTGGGCAAAGTTCACTCGGCCATTCAAAGAACGCAGCGCGATTAAAAGACGCTGTTATCGAGACTGCCCACACGGCCAACCTCGGGCTGATCTTCCGGTAGCACAAGAAACTCGTGTCAGAGGGTTTTAGATCCTGTTACATCCCTCCGACACCTCCGGGGCCACTATCTATTAGCCCCCGAGCTATCGCGAAAATTGTTGCGCCTGGTATTTTTCGGTCCGCTTCGACAAGCCAACTCGAAACCCAAGCCTGGACCCTTGGCATCGAAGCCCTATCGAAGCCGTTTATTGTGTGGCCGAAGCGCCGACCACCTCGCCTCTCCCCTAGAACGGCCCAGCTCCACTCTCAGCTGGACACCCGGTGAACACGCCGTCCAAAGCGCTCGATCGAACCACACGAGCTTTCAGCATCATGGAGGACAACAGGAGCCAGAGGAGGCAGAATGAGCCGCCCATTCATGGCGCGCCCAACCCGCGATACCACCAGTCGCTGCATGACTCGACGCAGCAGCGGCGGTCTTTTGCTGGCGCGCAGGGGGATAGGTACCGGGCTGCACCTCTTACCTCTTCACCATCAGGAGCGGCCAGAGGAATGAACGGTTCGGCTGGCTACAGCGGTTATTATCAAGAGCCATCCGCGGCGGGATTTCCCACGACCGCCATGCCTCAGGGCGCGATGAGTTATCACCACGGACCGTCTGACTATGGCCAGCCTGATACACGACAAACTCAAGGCTTCGCCAGCACCTACAACCCAAATGCTCTGATGTATAACGTAGCCCAAGGTGCCGGGCCACAGAGCACCACGGTATACGACACAAGCCAGCAGTTCCCTCAACGGCAACCGGCAACACTGCAAATGATGGCAACTGATGTCACTGCCCCGTATTTTTCGAGCGAGCCAACAAACACGGCGGCAGCAACCGCTTTGCAGGCGCAGACAGGACCTTCCAGCGCTCAGGTGTATGGGCAATCTAACATGCCAAGTTATTCGTCTGGTGGGATGACTGGTATGGGAGGTATGAATGCGCAGGCTACCTCAACCTCCGACGTCAGGATGGAGGAAGATTATCCGGCGGGAGGAACCCTGGATCACGCTTACGCGTCTTATCAAACAGCATTGAAGGAGATATTTCAAAACATACAGAACGGTGTTCTGGCCACGGCTAGTGACTCGCTCATTCGTGTCTCAGACTGGCTCTTGTCGCATGTGGCAGACTTAGGTAAGCTGAGGCGCTTCCAGCGGATCCGAATCCAGGCAATGGTTGGCATACTAACGGTATAATCATTGATAGGACTCACCTCAGACGACCAGAGTTTACACGGTGACAGAATCAAGCTGTGGAACGACTTTAATCACGCTTGGTTGGGTATTCTTCAGCGCCAGAAAGAAATGACGGAATCTGGCCAACAACCACAGCGCTCACAGAGCGTAATCTCGGCAGAAGGATTGAAAAAGATGGGGAAGGAGCTTATCAGATTGGGCGATTCAATTGAGCGCCATGGTCTCGTTGACTATCAATATGGCGTCTGGGAGGAACAAATCATTGAAAGTAAGTCACACCTACCGCTGAGACACTGGAAAACTGAACAACTTTGCTAATTTGGGGTATAGTCCTGACGGAGTGCTTGAACATCTACGAACCAACGGAGTCATCCGGGGACGATAGCGCCGCCCCTGATTCACAGCGCCGCTGAAGGAAGTCTTATGACTTTTGAATCACGTTCTGTCCAATCCGGTCATTGGAGGGCGAACATTTTGACTCGACATGGCTCTTTCTTTTTGGAAAGCATTGCTATCTCTTCTGGATATCAGGCGTCACCAACTGTAATGCTGTGTCGGGTTTTCCTTTTTCAAGTGTCTCGTGCTCCAGCGCAAGGAGTTGGGAAGTTGCTTTTGGTCCCAAGACCCGGAGTTGTTGGACGTTGTGTGTATAATTGGTGTGGCTTACGTATCAAGGCATGTTTCTCCCCAACTCGGTCCGGCGTTCAAAAGAAAAAAAACAAGGGATAGGGTGGTTTCTTGCTTTTGCACTAGGTCATTGGTTTTACGGTTTGGATGATGTGGGCGCATACTACGGTTCCCGCGAGGCGGACTGCGGAGAATCCCTAGGGAAGTCTTTTCTTATCTTGGCTTCTCTTTTCGAGATCATGATGGAATGACCCATGATTCTCCAGCTCCGTGTCGAGGTTGGATGTATCTGATGTATGGTTGGTATAGTTTGGGCGAGAAGGGATGAGGAACCTTGTGTGATGACCTACAACGGATGGCGCGGGAGGCTTACATGATTGAAGGCATATCTCGTCCAGAGAAACCCAAGGGTATGGTCTTTGACACATTCCTCCCATATTCGGTAGGGTGGGTGACAGGAGACACGGCGGTTGGGTGGATGGAGTTTTTGGGGAACGTACCACGGGGTTGAGGACAAACATGGGAAAGTGGAAGCTTAGCTGGACGCCGAGTTTTGTGGATCAGGACAACAAAAACACCAATCCGTACAGCTAGCTCGCCTGGGCTCAACCTCAATTCCCAGACCAGCATCAACGCCGGATTGCTTTGACATGGCATTCCTCCGAGCAGCTTGTACATAGCTCGAATTTGCGGGCTTGGCGCTATTGAGCAATACCCCCCGTCGATGATTTATTTATATATATGCTATGGAGTGTACATTGTTGGAAGTTCCATGGGAAAATGAAAGGAGTTGGGACTTAACAAAAGCTCGCGGCTGATTGGCATCATTTCCCTCTCCCATCACCCATTTTTCCACCATTTCTTTTCATCATCAAAGTCGGCGATACAGTGCTCGTACTTTGTCTTTTAGCTAGGGAGAGGAGGGCATCTCCTGGTTACCTCGTGAGTGCGGTGGGAATTCCGTGGGACGGAAAAAGCTGCATTCACGATCGATCAGCATGAGAGAATTTAGTTCTTACCCCTGATGCCACGATCCAATGATGGGGCAGCATGGGTTCAGGGGCTTGTGGGTGGGCGGACAAGGGCCTTAGCTGACCCGGTCTGTTGGGTCGCTATTGATTAGGTATCCCGACAGATACATTCCTAGCTGAAGACTGGTGTGTACAAAGATAGAACATGTACATCTTTGATAACTTGGCACTTGGTGATTTCACCATTTTTCGTCAAAGCTGCCAGCTTGTCGGCGGTGAACTCTGGACCGCTGCGAGATAAGAAGAGAGTGGACATGGAGATTAGCACAGTGTAATAAACACCAGATATCGTATCGGATTGCGTTAATTACGCTCACGTCCTTACGTAATGACCCTGGCTCTTAATATGGCAGGTGCTTTGTTGACATTTCCTGCGGAGTCGGTGCGGTGTGTGTGCTTGTCATGCCCATGGACGTCTTGTGCCTGCCAAACATGATGATGACGGCGTCGGCATTTTGCCGTTACCAGCCCCAACACTCCCCTATAAAGTAGCGCTAAAAACAGTTGATTGACCCAGGTTGCAGAACGCAAATCGTCCATGTACAGCTACATCGACGACAGTTGGACTGACACACGCCCCTAGTCCAGACTAGGTATCCGTCCACTACTGCAAGACATCGCACATTCACATAACGCATCACGCTAGAACCCCCCCCTCTCCGCCCATCCTCTTCCCGGCAGGCGGGCGGTCGCATTGGGCATGTCGATGTGCACCATATAGCCGACGTAACACGATCCCCCAAACCCCTCGACCGACTTCTCGGTTTCCCACGCAACTGTATCCCATAGACAAAGATCGCCAAAGCTACGAGAGCGCCGCTACGCACTATACCACACTCCCGGATGGAAGAAGCATGCATACCGATCGTGATCCTCGATTCACCCTATCTTCGTACCAGCACCAAGACCAAAACAGCGAGCAGGATGACTGGAGGACCGGGAGGATGGGGAGGAGCAGGGCGGTGGCCACAACAACAACGGGCAATGACGACGAAGCTGTGTGCTACCACGAACGGATGGCTGCAGAAAGTAGTTCAGCCCAACCGCCCCTACCCAACAGGAGGTTAAATGCCATCACAGAAACCACCCACTCCCAACAATGCGGTCGACGGTGGGCAGTACGGGGCGTGCAGCTTACGGGGTCGCGGTACACGTATTTTACAAGAACGGAGCCCGGAGGAGTTCCTTTCGTTGGTTGGAACGGGAACTTGGCTTTCGGACCCTGGACCGCTGGATCTCGAGGCGCTACCACGATGGGACCAGACCGGGGGGAAGAGACACGATGCCCAGTACACGTAACTCACCAGTCGATGGGGCCCCATCGTGATGCTGCAAGGCTGCTTTGCGTACCCACAGGAGGACGACAAAAGGAAGCAAAAGGGCCGGCCGAGATCTCTATGATCTCCAGCTACTAGAACTAGACCAGGCCTCTGGCAGATGAAGCGGCGGTTGGCACGCCGTCACAGGCTGAAGCGGGACTGGGTCGCACGTACGGTGTCTACACACCTGGCAAGCCCCCCTAGGCGGCCACGGTACATATGCCATCTCTCCCTCGATGTACCGTATTCAGGTGGAGATGGCTGACGCCGCGCAGCAGAGAAAACGGAGCCTTCCTAGTTGAAGGGTCTCGTGGAGAATGTCTCCATTTTCCCGGGCCGGAGAGGAGTCAGTAGGTTGATCGTTCGCAGCAACGGGGACCGCACTATTGGAAATTACCATCCAGGAAGGATAGTAGATGCATCCTATCGTGATGGATAAAAGAAGGGAGCCAGAAAGAAAGCCGTGCTGCCTCTTCGCCCACTCTTGGCACCTCTATATTCACTTCCTGGACCACGGCACTAGGGCACCGTGACAGCCATGTTAACGCCCTGGGCGTCCTCAAGTCGGCGACTCCTACGGCTATATCGGCGACATATCGCAGCCACCTCGCTCCGGGGACCCTTTTTACGGCCGCCTCAGATCCTAAACCGTCACCGAATGACACTCACAACAGCCACCTTCAGAAATTCCAATGGATGAGGGCATACGCATTTTGACCTATTTCCGGCAACCATACTTTGACCCTGGGACGGCCTGTACACATGGCATGGCCGGCAGCAACCCCAAAATGGACCCCCGGCCAATCTGATGACCTGGCGTTGGATGAGCTCTTTACCAGTCGGCGTTGAGGCCAAGGATGGAGACAATCAACCAATCAAGAAAGGTTGCAGAGCGAGGAGCCCGGGAAAAGAAAAGACGACGCGATAACACGTAATCTCCAGAGCAAAGGAATCATATCATGATGGATGCGCGATATCCGGGGACCTGGGCCGGAAGTCGTTCCCCTGCGCCGCAACAGCACCGTAGAACGCCGGACGGGCTCTCGCATCACTCACTGCATGGCACACCACACTCGCGTTCTCACTCAATTACGCGCGGCATTTCGTGATACCCAGGTCCCCCTCCTTTTTCTGCTCCAACGCCTACGCATCGGAGTGCCGCTTCCGCTGAAAGAAACGCCTCGTGATCTACGCCGACATTCGGCTTTGCCATGATGACTTTTGAACGCCCTTGATCACAGCAGTCGCCGAATATCAATGGCCGACACGGAGCCTGGCCGTGAGGGAGTGAAAAGCCAATCAACCGATGTCATCAGCCAGAAAGAGCGTGGCTCGCGATTTCCTCATTTCCTGCATCGACATGATACAACACCACAACGCAGCCACACAAACTAGGCAGGCACGATCGCGGGCACTCCAGGCAGACTCGCCGTCAATGGTGCCTTCGGACAAGCATCGGCGATGGCTTCTTGAATAGGAAGGCACAAGCAACAATACCACCGACCTGACCTCTGCTCTTGCTGCCTTCCGCTCTTCGCATCGCCGGTCACTCTTTCCGATACTGCATGTTTTTGAGGGGTCGAGTCAGCTGGCAATGCCAATCTTGGAAGGCCTATTGCTGCTCCGATTTGGAACACGGGAAATCTTCTCTCTCGACCACCAAACCTCCACGGATCCTCACGAGCACCTCAACACTCTGCACTCAGCTTTGGTTGGCTCCATTTCAGGTCGGATTTCGGGCGGCCGACCAACAATTCGGAGCTGCAAAACCGCTCCGACCGCGCGCTTCAGCTACAGTTCCTTGGCCATCTACCTTTGACCGGCCGGCTGGTTTTTCGCTCCATTCCCAACCCTCGTGAGGCTGACAGGCAGCTTCTAGACTCCCAGTCTCCCACGCTCCGTGCTGTCAATTGAACGCCGACTGCATCTACTGAACGCCGGACTAGCTCGGACTATAGGTAGGATCGGATCCAAGACGAGTTCCAGACCACAGCGAGCCTAACGATCCTCGTTGGCAATTTCATCGTTCACTGACACTCGCAATCAACTGAATCACAGCCGTGCTGATCAAACACCTAACCCTTCTGGACAAAACAAGCGCGGGTGGCTGACGGATGAACTGCGTAGATCTGCGATCCAATCCCCGGATCCACAGCCCATCCGTGTCCCAAGATCCAGCTTCCGCCAACCGGTTCATCCAGACTGCGTACACCCGGCCTGGCCTGGACCTTACCCGCAGTCAGCACTTGCACAAGATGAGTGAGGTGCTTGGACGCGGAGATCATGTGCTCTTCTTGGCTCTACTGTCTATACGACGGCAAGGCAACTTGTACAGGTACGTATATACAAGTCCAAGTGATGCCATTGGAGCTGAAAATGAATTGCTTCTGCTCTAGCTGAGACAGAAAAAGCAATGGAAAGTGAGGCTCTACTTATCCAGTTAATCCAACTGCATGACTCCCTGCAAACCTATCCCTCGGCTACTCCCACATGCCGATTCGAAATGGTTTATGTTCCTGACAGTGCTTTACATCCGCCAAGGTAGTGAGTGGTTGACAGGCATTCTTGGCAAGTGGAATTATCGCACCTACTATTCCATTCATGGGCATCCAATTCACAGATTCCCCTATCTCCAATGAGATCGGTTACCTCATCTACTGTCATATTTCCCATCTCAGCTTCTATCAATCCCTACCCTTGACTTTTACCCCCCTTTACGCTATACTCATACATCAGCATCGATCGCTCAGATCCTGTTTGCGCGGGAATTGGCTCGTGAGAGAGTGACACATTGACCTGGGATTACGCTACCATTACTAAGTTCGAGCGGAAGGCGTATCACCCTACTTAGGGGTGTATCGCCGACGATGTATGGAGACATACCAGGGCTGAAGTTCCCAGGGAACTTGACAGCCAATAGCACCTTATGCAAGTGATGGGAAAACCTTGACCTACGACAATATTCGGTCCGTATCATCCCAGTAGATGATTGTTTCCAAATGATCATCAGCCGAAAAGACGCAACCGCTGCGCTGGGTCAAGCAGATTAACCTATCAAAGCTCATTAACAGCATCAAGATATCTTTCCGCAGTTCCGAGGACCGAGCTAAGAGACCGAATAGCCTGAAAGATGCAAAGGCTCGCTGAGCGAACTTGAGATGCCTATCAAAATTGGCTAAGTGATCAAGACCCTTTCGTTCAGTCACTTGTCCAATACTTCGCAATACGGGCCCAACAGCCCGGTAACCCTTGGTTACATCCCGTCTTTTGTTCAACCACGCACCTTCTGAATAAGGCTACCGTGACATCCCGTCTCTGACTCGTCCGTGCTCATCGTTGGTCGGGCACGGGTGGGGGAAGTGACTTGGGGAGAAGGACAGAGAACAGATCCCCGTCCTCCTCGGCGGCACGGCACACCTTAGCAACGCCGAGATCACATACGTACCTGGCAATGTACCCGTCTGGTACCTTTGTGAACTCCGTTCGTCTCACCATTACATACATACATCGTTACCTACCGTACGTAACCCCTACCTACCTTACCTAGTCCCCGAAGCAATTCCAAATCCAAGGCCACGGACCAGACTAGCGGAAGACTACAGTATTGTTCGTGACAAAAGTGACTGATCATCATCGTCGATGAACTACTGCGTATACACATTCTTGTCTCACCCATCTGGGTTTGATCGTCATTTTCAAATGTCATTCAGGCTCCCCATGCTTTTCATTAGTGTACACTAGGAGACTAGATACAGAACGCACGCGCATCTCCACCGTATCCCGTCATTCCCATCATCCCACATGCGTGCCGCCGCCGCTGTCACATCCACTCAAAAAGACAACTGAGACATTTTTTTCTCTTCTTCTTCTGACAACCAAGACACGAATGCATGAAAAGCGGAATTATCCCCGCTTGTCCACGCGTGCCCCTCGCTCGCCAACCTGCCACTAACCTGCCAACTTCAAACCCGCCGACACGGTCCCGGGCTCCTGCCAAGATATGTGATCGGCGAACTACAAGGTGTGTGGTCGGGGTGGTGAAGAAATGTCACACGGTCAGGGAAGGGAAGGGAGGGAATGGTGAGGAGACTGAACGGAGACCGGAGACCGGTGAACGGTCAGACTGGCAGGGCAGGGCTAAGGTAACTATAACCGTGACCGGGCTGTAACTGTTACATGTAAATTAACCGGCCAAAGGTTGGCTTTGACTAGGTAATGAGAATAAGGCCGTGGCCGTGATGGGATATTTCCAGACCGCCGGTGAGTGGCAGCTGAATGGACATGGAGTCTTGGAGAGCATAGCGTAGTAAGCGGTACGATACATCTAAGTAGAGCTACTTGGTATTCGGTTCAATCGCAAGCACTATCCATGTGGTTTGGACACTCAGACACAGCCGAGGTACGTCCGATGAAACGAGCATATTTGTTGAGTATGCTGAGTGTTGAGTTAATGGTAGGCAAGCACCTATGAAGCTCCTCGACGTCGAATCTATACTCCTCGGCCGATTTACGCGGCCGATTTACGCATATCATTGGTTACAGGGAAATAGTTGGTACCGGTTGGAAGGCAAAGAATGAAGTACTTCACTGGGGAATGTTGAGTATGCAAAAGTAAATTCCGAACCATCAATCTCTATCGCCAACGTGGCCCAGACAGCGACGACGTCCGTGATGACTTGCTGGCTACTTGGTGATTGACTTTATGTGCAGCACCACAGAGGACACCTAAAATGGGGTTTATAAGGCCCAGGTTTTGGTAGCACTTTCGCCCTTCGGGGCAATTTGGTCAATGTAAGCAAACCTTCCCGGTTCTGTGGTCAAGCGGTATGATGCGAAGCTAACAAAATCACAACAGTTGAAACGATACAGAGAAGATTAGCATGGCCCCTGCACTAAGGATGACACGCTACTCAAAGAGACGCTACCAATTTTTTTGTAGATTTTCTGTGATAGTAACAGGTACTCTTTTATCGTCTGCAATGTCCATCAAGGTGCGCAAAATGGTAAAAGAGGGATCCTGATTCCCTAACCATCTAATGGGTCTAGCCGAGGAGGTAGAGGGTTCGAATCGTGTCCTTGGCAGTCTTTTTGGGTGTTTTTCTTTCAGCGTGAAGAGCGGCTGGTTGGCTGGCTGAGGGGGGTTCTGGTGTCTACTATGAGCATTGGGGAACTGAGTCCGAGTAGTGAGGCCGGACACTCAGCTAGGACGCTTGTCTCTGAATGCGATCATGAGTGTTGAACATCCTCAACTTGATTGTTACGAACTTAGGTAAGGGGTAATGTCAGACAAACTGGCCTTGGTCGTATATCTTAGGTATCGTGGTCTTGCTGATACCTTAGAATACTATATGCTCGCAGTCACAAGGATATTTAACATGAAGGATGCGTAAGAAGTCAACCAGCGTTGTTTTCGTTCCATCAGTCAAAATATTTCCTGGATGAAGTTATATATATGAGACTGCCCATCCGTAGTATGACAACAGGGAGTGGTTGCTACTGGCTCACTAGGAACACATCTTCAGATGCTTCGCTCCCTTGATCTCTGTAATTCTCAACATGTCCTAAAGTTGTCATGTAGTCGTCGTTGAGTGACTTGGCTGAACATCTTCAGGTTGACAAGCGTTGACAAGCGGGTACTCAAACTCTCTCACAAGGGGAAGTTGATGGCGATCATCATGCTAGAATAATCGAAACTTGAGGAAGATGCGGCCTCGGTCAATTAGATGCCGAGTACAGTACCTCTAGACATAGATCTTAGCAAAATTCGGCCGTTCAGATAGAAAAATCCATTTTCAGGGCAATACGGTACAAAAGGAGTGGTGGTCCTGTTACAGAGCCTTTAGGTTTATCGACAGCCAGCTTTACGTTCAAGGAAATGCAGATGGGGTCTGAAGTCATTTTCCTTCCCCAAGTGTCTATAGTCGTATGCACTCTGTAAAGCGTGATTTCTAGGCGGCTTATGTTCGATCACGACTGTTTTACAATTTTAAGTCAATACAAGGCTCATTCCGAGTCTGAATATTGAGACAAGAAAGTGACCAAACTTCAGCTGTGACTCGGGTTTGACTTCCTAATTAAATTGTGACGTGAAACCACAAATCTGCCGTAACTTGAGATATCTGGGTAGTCAAAGGACCTGCGAACACGCATCTTGTTTGTGGCGGACTTCTACGCTCAAATTTCCATTCATCACTGTAAGTGTCCTAGAGGAGCATTGTTCCTCTACATTCCTTGGAAAGAACTTCCCACCTCCATGACCGTGGTAGCTCCTTCCGTGGTAGTCAAAGAGGAAACGCTTCAGTTCTGACAGTGGCTGCCTCCCGATGGCTGTAAGTGGAAAGAGCATTCGAACTCGTGAAAACTTTTCACCACGCGGCTGCAGAACGAATTTTAGGAAAGGTGGAAGGTGCAAACTGATTACCTTTCCAGGTGTAATCCGCGCCCCTGTTCGTTCTTTGGTCAACTCAGCATTGAATGTACGGCTCTCAGGAACAGAATAATGCTACACCTCCAGCAGTATCTCCACCTGGGCGTTACCTGTGATAGCTCATTCGACTTATATTACCACTCAAGACCAGCAACGTGCCATTTTCAATCTTGTCCATGGTCTTCAAAGCTCGAGAATGGGGAGCCCATCGTCTTGCTAGGTTATGGATCACAAAAGTAGACCAAAGTGTCACACAAGCTTCGGTTACAACAGTGTGTTTGTCTTCTCTGAGCCTTGGACCCATATACCGTAGGAATTCGGGAACTCGAATTCCAGGTCTGCAAAAAATATCCTGACTCGGCTACATACTTGATGCTTCAGGTAGATTCAACGCAACAGACTGTACAATTCTCCGGGAAATACCCAGTTACGAGGCAATCACGCTGCTCTGACTGATTTAGGTCGACAGATCTTTGGCTGGGTTAGGAAATTTCCTGCAGGCCTGGAATTCGACTTTCCGAGTTTCTACGATACCTCATGACCAGGGCGTAACAATACCCAAGCCACAGCTTCTTCAGCCAGTATAGCCTGTACAGAATACGCCAGCAAGGGGGAAGTCAAAATAGATTCACAGCTCAATGATCCGCCCACTTCTAGCTAAAAAGCACATTGGACACTTGCATCCCACACCCGGATACTTCTGGTCAAAATCTCAATAGGGGCCTACATGAGTAAACCAAAGCCTTCAGAACATTGCCTCATTATTTCACGCCTAGACACACTCTCAAAAACCAATGCTCAACAGCTTCTGATCCCTCCCTGCTCATACGTGCAACGTAAAAGTTCAATCCGGGATTCCATCAACACCAGACTAGGCCCAAGCTGACAAACTCGATCATTACAAAACTCGGATCCATGCCCTTCTTCTCCACAGTCTGTAGCAAAAATTTAGTGTCCGACACCGGTAGATAAGCAGTGACTCCGGCCAGAGTCACCCAGAGCGTTGCCAGGACCAGGACCAGCGAGTGACTCACTTCTCGGTACCCATCAAGTCCTGCAATTTCCATGCCACGGCAGTGACAGACAGCGACAACTGGTGGTATGCCATCCAAGTCACTACAAGCGTACCGTCGCACCAGAGGGGGAGATGTCCCTAGAGACAGAAGACCTCACCCCCTTCTCCCGGCCCTCACGCCCATCCCGCCTCTCCCGTCTCCCCAGTCACTGCCTCGCTTCTTCGTGTCTTCGTGCCATGTGTCAAACCGCGAGTATCCTTGACACCCAAGCCGACATGTTATCCAGAACTTGTAAGTATCGATACTTGAGTACACTCTCCGTCTTCGACCATTGTACCGGTACTTTGCTTACTTCGTCACCGTCACACCCCCGGTCCCATCCACTCCATCCATCTCGTCCCCATCCCCATCCCTGAAATAAAAGTCTGTTTGTATCAATACCTCCTTTTCAACTCTTACCTCCTCATGTACCGGTACTTCTCGACAGTTACCTTACCACGTGCCTACCTCTTCTCTCTTATCCTATCCTATCCTATCCCATCCCATCCCATCCGTCCAGCCCCTCCCTCCCCCTTGCTCTCCACCAAGCCTTGATCCCCGGACAGGAAAGTGAGTTCCCAACAGACCGGTACACGGTATTCTGCCACACTCCCACACTACCTCACTACTGTTTAAGCACGCGGTTGCAAAACTTGAATCGGAGTCGGACCGGATTCGGATCGGAGAGGGGGTGGATGTGGATTACCCATCCATGTCTGTCTTGCCCGTCGTCCTGTTGAGCGTGAGCGTGAACGATGTGTTTCGGAGCGGTAGCCGAGAACGCAGTGACTGCGTGGGAGGAAGGAAGCATGATGTCCAACTTGGATACCATGCAGTAAGAGAAAGTCTCCGAACCGAACCGATGCCGGACCATACCATCCCCCGGGGGTAAGACTTTCGGAGGCCTATGGATGAGATAGACGTCCCACCGCATCGCACCGTCGACTTCAACGGCATGGCACATACCGTACATGCTGAATACCTACTGGACGGAGACATCTCCGTCCATCCTCCCATGTTACAGGCGGGATATACCGCGCAAAATATCCCCCTTGTCCATTTTCGATCAGGTAAGTCTTGGTTTTGCCACTCTAACTTGAACCGACCAACCGATGTGCGTAGACGGGTGCCAGACCAGGGGGCTAAGTAAAGGTCCAGGATCCGGCGTACCAAGGCTTTGGTAATGGTAGCAGAGAAAAGGAGGATTTGAGAATCTGATTCGCATGATCGTTCATGTGGTGACCGCCCGTAAAGATCTTGATCGCACTGTTTCCCGAAAGTAAGTGAAGTTCACTGATATTGGTCACACTTACAGACGCGACCGAAAATTCCGGACGGGAGATAAAACACTCGCTCGGGTCAAAGTTGCGCCTTTTATTAGATATTCCTGTGTTATGTCCGTTTCCTTCATTTCTTCGTCAAGCACCCAGCGCCTCAGTTGACATAAAAGGGCGCGGAGGCTTGTATCTCTCCTTCTCCTTCACATCGTTTTTTGTTCCAGCTTATCCCACCGGGAAAATGGTGGGCTATACACCTGCCAGTTGCAAAAGAAACCGAGCACAGACACCCTCAACGGTCCGAAGGTGACAAAGCAACTTCCCACTTTCAGGGGTATCAGAAGACAAACGTGGTGTGAGAAATACACTAGAATTGATCTGTTAAAGCGTTGACTGTCAGCTTTTTGGTCGTCCAAATATCAATAGCCAAGGGGCCCGACAGAGGCAAGTGCCTGACAGAGGCAAGTGCCTGACAGAGGCAAGTGTTCAGCCGGCGGGAAGAAAAAGGAGCAAACTCACCCAAAGTCATGCTCATGCTGACATCCGTGTTCTCCACCATCTTGGTGAACTCCTCAAAGCTGATCTTGCCGTCCTTGTCCAGATCCGCCTCCATGATCGTCTTGTCGACAATCTGCTGCAGCTGCTGGTCCTTGAGGTTGCTGCCCACCATCATCTTCAGCACGATAAACAGCTCGCCGTTGCTGATGTAGCCGTCACGGTCAATGTCGTACACCTTGAAGGCGAACCGCAGCTTCTGCTCCTTGTTGCCTTTGCTCGAGAAGGCACTCAGACCGGATACGAACTCTTGAAAGTCGACGTCGCCGCCACCGTCTTCGTCGAAGATGGCAATCATTCTGTATATCACCCAAATCGGAAACTGTTAGTCGCCAGTTCTCACTCTAGATGGTGTCGCATATTGTGCCCAGACAGCATTTCCCCGCGAAAAGCCAAAGATTTCTAATATACCGATTTCGGCAAGGGTAGATAAAGAGGGGTAGGACATAACGAACCTTGTAGCCAGAGGATTTGTCGATATTTGGGGTAGGCTCAAGAACTCTTCGCGCTCGATGGTACCCGAGTTATCCTGTTAGACCAAATCCCGCCGGTTAGCCAGTTATTTCAACAATAACACCATCTTGACCGTTCGAGTTCTGTCTTCGCTGGCTTGCGACAACAGTTGATCTGGATAAGATCGCAGAACGGGAATGGATGTGTAGAAACATGCCTTGTCCAACTTCATAAACCTCTTGCGCAAGCGGTCAACCTCTTCCCTGTCAACTGTAGAAAAAAGTGTGTTAGTAAAGTGATCTTGACAAGAGCTTGCTAGAAAGGCGCATAGCGCTTATTGATGTAAAGCGGCATGCGATGTGCAGCTCCCTATCTCCGTGACCTCGTCGTAGCAGAGAGCAGCAATATTGCACCGCTGCCGATGCGACGAAGTTCGGGGTATAGCGAGAGAAGTGTAGATAGCTTCAGGCTTCAAGATGGCGCTGAGCAAAACGTACAGTTGGATCCTTGGACAATGTTGTCCAGGACGGAGCTGGTGGTGTTGCCCATGGTTGCTGCTTGTGTTGTGTATGCTGGATTCTTTCGGCCGACGGATATCTGGTATTATTGGGTATAAAAGATATACGGTAGTGTACAAATCGCGGTGCTGGATCGTCGACAAATTCTCGTTTGTTTCTGTTTCCTTTCCACCGCTGGTTGTCGTCCTCCTGATGATAGCAATGTGCGAAGCGTGCCCAACGATGCGATGCGATGTTGAAGCGGTAGATAGCGAATGCGAATGGGTCGTGTCGGTACTCGCTCCTCTGACAAGTAGTTCGGGCGCTGGGTATTGGGTCAACACTTGAGCAGCAAAGGAAAAGTGTGAGGGAGGAGGTAATCACAGGCTGGAGGAATTAGGGGTCGACTCCGGGTCGATAAGGGTCTGGACAAGGCAGGAATAAGGCTGAGATGGGATGCCAGTGGTGGTTGACAAGTGGTTAAGGTCCAGGTAGCTCGGGCTGGTCACTAGCTGCAGTGCGGCGCTCGATTGCCTCACCGAACGGCGGGGGCCACCCATTCACTCCTGGGCTGACACCAGCAGAGCAACCCGCAGGCGTTTTGGCAGGCGGCCGTCCCGCAGTCAGGTCCCTCTTCGGTTTGGCGGTCACAGACTGGAACTGGAGGCAAAAGAGAGGCGGGCCGCGGCCTTTGGCTCGGCTGGGCAGGCGGACAGTGGGGGCAGGCACGAGGTTCGATGCGGTGGATGGTGGGGTCAAAAAGTGGGATGCACGAACCACTTCTCCTCATTTCGCATCAGCCCATTGATTGATTCATTTCCAACACGCTGCCCCTTTCGACGGTCAAGGTTGATGTCTGTCGGGACTGTTCGCGTGCCTCCTCGTTGAAACCAAACAAAACATTGGCCGTTTTGGGGATTCTGAGGGGAATGCATCGCATGTGCTGCTGCGCATACGATTTGCACATCGGAATCCATCTTCATTTGGCTGCGATGCATTGATAAAAGTCAACTGCCTCAAGTCTTCAGATGGTCACAAGTTGTCGTTGAATTCAAAGGCGATATCAATGGCATGGAGAAGTGGTGCAGGATATCAGATTTTGATTTATCAAATGTTAGGTCTTGTCAGGTTGAGCACTGAATGGCCTCAATTCGAGGAGCCCATGACGACCAGCAAATGCTTGCATCGTCATTCTACCGAGAGCCATAGGGTTCTGCTAGTAAAAATGAAAACGAGCAAAAACAGGTATCAAAATAGAATCGCTGAATCCGCGGTGCATCGCACGCCAATCTTACCTTACATGACGATATTGCTCTTATCGGAGCGGGCTGGCACTGCCTTAGGCTCCAGGTTGGCAGCTTGGCTTCTCAGGCGGTCGAGGTTGGAGTCGGGTCGGGTTGTGAGGCGCGCCCGCGCTTCCAACTTTCAAACAGTGCAGTGGCCACTGGCAGTGGTGGTGGACTGGTTGCGAGTGGACGCGCAGACCATGGACGGCCCGGGCAGTGGGCACGCTCACGTTCCCTCCCTGAAAAGCCAGCAAAGCAAGCGCGACCAGCAAAACTTCGCCCAAAACCACCCCATTCAACCCTGCCCCCGCCATTCAGGCTTCGCAAGAGCAGAGCCCAGCCAATCGCCAAGACCGTGCATTGGCCGTCGAATCCGCCGCCAAAACAGCAAAATCTGCGCCGAAACCTCAACGACACTCCATCGAGGGACCAGATTTTGCCCATCAAAATATCACCCACGACGCGAGTTTTCCATCAAAAAACTCGACGGTTCGATTTCGCATGCAATCCCGCATGAGATAAAAAAAAATTTCGTCGGGGCTTCCCCAGGCCTTTCTGCCGCAATTTCCCACACCTTCACCATGGCGACCCGCAAGGTTCGGTACAAGAAACTGAGTGTCAAAACACAACTTGCGGTGCTCAGGGAGGATCAAATTGAAGCCTCCGAATATGAATCACTCACTTCCGAAAACCAAATAGCCACCGGTGTCGAACAGGCCGAGGAAAATGTGAGTTGAACACCTATGTCCGATTGATCGCGACCGGTGTCACGTGCACGTGCACGTGCCAACCGTTTGCCGCGCCTCCAACATGACTCCATCACCAACTCACCTTACCTACCATGCACACATTCATGTCACCGGTGCTGACCTTACCCTTTCTGTAACTAGGAATACCATCTTCAGGCTGTCCTAAAGGGGGCAGGAGTCGCCGCCGACCAGGAGATTCCTGTCCCCCCTCCACAACAGAGTGAACTAGATTACGACCAGTTCTACCCTCAAAAGGTCGCCAAGACATCCACGTATATCCGTTTTTCCCAAACGGTAGAAGAATGCATCAGTTGCATGTATGACATGACCGAGGACGATGAGACGTTCCTCAAGTCCTACAACCTGAAACTGACCCCGTCCGCTCGTCTCTCCGAAGATGATTTCGAGAGGATCATGGACGTGTATGAGGACATGGCGGCAAGCATAACGCCTTTCTCGGCCATAGACCAGACAGTGCCATCCTATCAGGAGATGTTGCGAGGACTGGAGCCGTTAGACAGCACAAAGGTCATGGTCCATGCCAAGCAGATATATGAGTACTGGAAGTCGCGCCGGGAAATCAGCAAAAACCGACCGCTCAACCCTACACTCAAATTCGAGACACATGCGGAAAGCGACGAGCTTGACCCCTACGTCTGCTTCCGCCGAAGAGAGATCCGTCAAACTCGCAAAACGAGGGCAAGAGATGTCCAGAGTGCGGACAAACTCAAGCGGCTGCGGAAGGAGCTTGAGGAAGGTCGTCAACTCATCCTGGCAGCCCATAACCGGGAACTGCTCAAGGCAGATATGCTCAAGGTAGAACGAGCCATCTTCGACCAACGAGCCATCATCAAGGAGCAAAAGCTCCGACTAGGCATCAGGACGGGCGACGAGGATCTAGTAAACCAGAAGGTCAGTCAAACGGCAGGATGTGCAAGACTTACCTCAGCCAATGCTAACGCTTCACAACAGCCGCAAAAAAGAAAGGCTCCGGAGGCACCCTCAGCTCAACGACCCCCTCCACCTCCCCAGATCCGTATGCCTGTGCGCCCCGATGGCCGTCCCGCCGAGTCAGATCTTGTCCAACTATCAGATCGCCTTGCCGAGAAGAATGCGGAGCTCATCATCGAGATCGAGAAGAAGATCCAGAACCACATCGACTGGAACAAGAACTATGTCGATCTCACTGGCAAGCCGCTGTCTCCTGTTCAGGGCCCAAGACAAGATTTGGGCTTCAGACCTGCCAAGACGCAGTATCTCATGACGCCACCAGCGTCTGCATCCTCGGGATCCATGGATGAGCCCACTCCGATGGATCTTGATAAACCCAAGCCCAACCCACCACCCCCAGTGAAATTCAGGGGCGTTGCCCAAGACGAACAGTCATTGGCGCATCCGCCCTCGTATCGTCGTCGTATCGGCCGGTTGAACAGGTTGTGGATCGACCGTCGTGGTTTGCCCAGCCCAGCCCGAGACCTCAGCGAAGAGCAGTCCGATCGCTGGAAGTATGATCAGTCCTCGGATGACGAGGATGACGCGCCGGTGTATATGCTGGACCCCTTTGACACAAAGGCATTGAGGTACCGTGCTTCGATACCACTCCAGACGGTCACAAGACCACCCCCGCCGGTCATCAATCGGCAGTTCATCCCTCCGGGCGCCATCCCACAACAACTTGCCCAATCTTCTTTTGCCCCTGGACAACCACAACCGCAACCACAACCTCAACCAAATCAATCACAACCTCTACCTCTACCACAACAACCAGTAGTACAACCGCAGCCGCAACCGCAGCCACAGGCTCAACCGGTGTCATAATATCGGCGTTTGTCGGAGGGGTTGTGTTGTCATCTTTTTTTTTACATATCGTTTGGCTTTTTTCGCGGGCTGGTGGTCGAGCAGCCGAAGAAAATTCGGAAGACCGCTGCTGTGTATACCCCTCAACTCTCGATTGATGCATTTAGCGATATGGGGCCAGGGCTGAAGAGAAGGATCTGGCCGGGGCGAGGCGTTTGGGTTGCGGCTTTTGTGTAGATTTGGCGAAGTGGGGAACGACTCATGTATATATGTAAACAAGTAGTCGTACTGATATCGCGTAGACGGCGGCGGACAGCTGAGACACGCGAGATGCTGTACAGCAACAACAATAATGAAATACCAAAGCAGTAAAACACCACTTCTGGCTCCCATCAGTTGCTTCTCGCGGTGTTGTTTTGTGCCGAGTGACTGGCCACGAAAGTGGCTATGGGCCCAACAATGGCCGGCAAGCGTGGAGGTTGACCTCGATGTCTGTCCAGGCATTTGTGCTTGTGGAAAGACTGGAGGGCGGCCGAAGTCTTGTAGCCCGAGGTGCGTTCGGGAGGTTGTTGCCAGCGAAAAGCAAGAATGATCTCAGAGATGTTCCGAGCGTTGGGTCATCGGCGGTCCCGAGAAAGGTGCTGCGAGCGTATGCATGTGCCACATTTGTGCTTAGGTAACACACGGTGCTGCCCTGGGCTGATGTGCGAATCGGTCGGAGGTATGCGAGAATTTGCGAACCGGGTGGGCCGATAGGGAACCAGCAATCGAGCTGCGGTCCGACACAAGACGCTTCGCAAGAGGACAGGAAGTTGGGAGGACGACAGAAGTGTCGAGAGAGAAAAGGCGTTCCTTCGTGCCCCTGGTGGGCCGGGTCGCTGCTTAGCGTAGAGACGGGGGTAGCCCCTTTGGCTTCGGAGTGCCGTGCAGCGTGCTTGGTGATAAAAAAGTGGAGACGCCTCGAAGAAGAGGTCTCGCGAAGTATGTAGGTGAAAACAAAGCTAAAAAAAAAAAAAAAAAGAGAAAACTCGAAGAAAGAAAAATTGACCGGTCATTTCGACGTCGATGCTGGCTTGGAGGTCGAGTCTTCCGTTGCTTGGCTTCGGGGCCGAGAGCGCTGCTCTTTTGGTGCAGGACCCTGGCTGCTGACAGGACTGCTGATCGCCGATATCACGGAACAGAAGATGCCTTGCAAGAGGCAACGTTATGCTCCGGGAATCCGCATTTTGTAAGTTGATATGGTTGACGGCTCGAGCTGAAGAGTTTGAGGGCGCTCCAGTGCGGGATCTGGTTAGAACCTCCCCGGCCGAGCGGCAATGGTTGGCTGGAGGCCAGCATGCTGCCTTGGGGGGCGAGGCTCGTGACTTTGGGCCAGGGAGCTAGCAGCCCACGACAGCATTTCTCAAGCACTGGGAAGGCGGAGGAAGAAACGGTATCCGAAGAAGGTGAAAGAAACAGCGGAGGTGTCGAGTTACCAGCTTTCTGTGGGTGCTTGGTGGTCCTGTGGTGCAGAGTTCTGGTCAGCCTAGGTTCACCCACAAAGGTACCGAGCATATCAAGTCCAAATCAGACAGATTGTTTGAGGCATCGAGTTGTCTGAAGCAAGTTTTTGAAGCCGGCAGAACCAAGGAAACACACCTGAAGAGTGAAAACCGCTCCCTCCACTCCCATAGACTTGGGGTGGTGCTGAATTCACGGCCTCGAATCCAGGCCATACGACACCGCGAGCTCGAGAGCTTGCAGGATCCGAACAAGAAACCCGGCCATGTCTGCCGGAGAAATTGCAGGAAAAGGATGCTGAAGAGGGATTCAAGGAGAAGGTCGACTGGGTTGTGTTGCAAGACGCAGGTAAGGCCGTGCGGTTGGGAGGTTTGGGTTTGGCGGCAACAAGGTGAGGTGTTGGGTGATACAGGCTCGGAGGATGGAAGATGGTTGGACGGCTGCGGACTCTCGCTTGGCTGGGAGAATTGATTCTCGGTGCAGTGGGGTCCCGTGCAGAGAGCCCCAAGCCCAGTCTCGCGGCCTCGCCATGCCAGAATGGCTCGGCAGACCCCGAACTTCGCGGAGCCTTTTTGCGCTTCCACAGAGCAAGTCAGATCACGTAAGCTCATCTGCGCGTCCTTGTTGTAATGGAATTGTTAGATAAGCTCATGGTGAAGAAGCTAGAAAACATCAAACTTCTAGTCTTTTACACAACTAATGCGCCGATGGTCAGGTTTGCGCCGTTGCGGCTATGGTACTGGCTGGTGTGTGTAAATCGTTGCTACTAGCGCACGAGCCAGGCTACGTACCTGCCTTACATAACATTGCATTGCGCATCTCACTCTCCCAAAGCGACATAAAGTCCCACAGTGCACAAGACCTGGACTGTCACTCCCGTCTCACGCGGCTGCGGGGTCCCACAATCCCTTGGACCCCTCATCGATTCCAGGGAAGGCTCTGACGAAATCCCATTGCCGATTCCCATGATGAGGTCGCTGTCCTGAGAGGAATAACGGGCGAAAATGACTTCGGAAATGTCGTTGCAAGTGATGAAGATGTCGATCGGTCTTAAGAGACGGGATATCAGCCTGCTGGGAAAATCTGTACATCCTCTTTCATCTCAATCTCGAGTTTCGTCACCTTGATCACTCCGGCGCGCCTAGCCTTTTCACAAACGCGACGAAATTTTCTCCACTCTAAAAAGGTGCCCCTCCATTATCACTTTCTCCATCTGACATCTGGCATTGGATTTGGCACTGACAACATCCATCCATCCTATCCAGTACGCGACGCGACGCCTATCAATAACCGAAGGATATCAAGGTCCTCGATATTTGTCACCAACCAAATACTCATTGATACAAAGAAACAGCCGAAGCTCCTTTTGCTCCCAACCAACCAACCAACCAACCGAAACCCCCTCCCTCGCTCTCCTCAAAGCCCAACAACAGTCAACAATGCCCGACGCCAAAGGCCGCCGCATCGCCCTCGGGTGCGAAGGCTCCGCCAACAAGCTCGGAATCGGCATCATCGCGCACGACCCCATAACCGGCGGAGCCCTCGTCCTTTCCAACGTGCGCGACACCTTCGTCTCACCCCCCGGCACCGGTTTCCTTCCAAAGGACACAGCCCGACATCACCGCGCCTACTTTGTGCGCGTAGCCAAGAAGGCGCTCGCCTTGTCGGGCGTCTCCATTTCCGAAATCGATTGCATCTGTTACACCAAGGGACCGGGCATGGGAGGGCCCCTAACGTCGGTGGCCGTGGGCGCCCGCACGCTGGCGCTGCTTTGGGGGAAAAAATTGGTGGGCGTGAACCACTGCGTGGGCCACATCGAGATGGGGCGGGCGATAACGGGGGCGTCGAACCCGGTGGTGCTGTACGTGAGCGGGGGCAACACGCAGGTGATCGCGTACGCGGAGCAGCGGTACCGGATTTTTGGGGAGACGCTGGATATTGCGGTGGGCAACTGCCTGGACCGGTTCGCGCGCACGCTGGAGATCAGCAACGACCCGGCTCCGGGTTACAACGTTGAGCAGCTGGCCAAGCAAGGGGGGCGAGTCCTGTTGGACTTGCCTTACGCGGTCAAGGGAATGGATTGCTCGTTCAGCGGAATCCTGGGGCGGGCCGATGACTTGGCGGCGCAGATGAAGGCTGGCGAGCCGGGCCCTGACGGCGAACCGTTTACTCCCGCGGATCTGTGCTTCAGCTTGCAGGAGACGGTGTTTGCTATGCTTGTCGAGATCACCGAGCGGGCTATGGCGCACGTCGGTAGCAACCAGGTTCTCATTGTTGGCGGTGTCGGTTGCAACGAGCGGCTACAGGAGATGATGGGCGCAATGGCAGCGGAGCGAGGCGGAAGTGTCTACGCGACTGACGAACGGTTCTGCATCGATAACGGCATTATGATAGCTCATGCTGGTCTATTGGCCTACGAGACGGGCTTCCGGACGCCGCTTGAGGAAAGCACATGTACACAACGCTTCAGAACCGACGAAGTCTTCGTCAAGTGGAGGGACTAATGACAAGGAAGGAGACGAAGATGAAGATGACCATTACGATGATACCCCCAAATCCCATAACCTTTACTCTATCCACGGCAGCCACTCTATGTGCGCCTCTTGCTGTCCCTCAGTGCCTCCTTTACTGGAGCAGAATCCCCATGGACAGTTCGCTGACAACAGTTTGCGCCCGCTTTCATAAAGTGCCCTCGTCATCGCTACAGCGTCGTACAGACATTACTCGTAGACACATCTAGAATAGGTCATATCGGGCGGTTCCTTTTGCACCGCTATTTTACTCATGACTTGCGCTGTTCGTCTAGTGTGGTAGCCACCAGCCAACTGGTACCAGTCCTGTCTACTAACATTCCAAACTCAGATGCCTTCTGTTGTTGTTGGCTTGTACATGATCGTCGTCACATACTGTGCAGTCCGTTAGCATTGGTGACTATGTGCAAAAGACGCGGCTACGAAATATTGGGAGACGAACCTTGTTCTTATATCTCGTCGTAGCTGACACAGCCAGAATATTATTCTTAATACTGCTAGTAGCTAGATGGTTAAGAACGGTATGATTGGGCATGTTCAGAACGCTGTTGTCATCCTTGATCAAGGTGGCCGCGTTGAGAATGGGCTTGCCGAGGAAGCCAGGAAGCGCAGGCGGCGTCGGGAGTTTCTCGATGGCGTTGACAGCACTCAGGTAGGGTGGACTTTCCTCGGGCGCGTCGAAGTCGAGTAGATATTGCGGGATCTTGTTCTCAAATAGTTCCGCCGGAGGTACAGGTCGGTCCCTAGGTGTCTTGCTCTCATCCGTCTGGGACGCGGAGGTCTTGGGCTCCGTAGGTTGCTGGGAATCCTTGTCGGCGCTCGCAGCAGCTCCCTGGACAGCGGCGCGCCCCACATCATCAGGGCTGACCTCGATGTAGTTGACCAGGTTGTTGCCAAAGTCCACCGTGGTCGGCAAGTCTGGCGAGGTCTGCATCTGCCCGTCAACCAAGAAGCGAACGTGATGTGTCCCCGGCAGGATATTAATAGTGGCAGCGAATACACCCGGTCGGCCCTCACTGTTTGGCGAGTAGCGGTGTCAGCAAGGTCCCATCAATAATGGAGCGAAAGTGGTCGGGATGTAGAAAGTACTTACACAGGGTGCAATCGTGTCTTCCTGTTCCATTGGAAAATGGTGCCTGTCACGTAAACCTTCTCGCCGCCACGGAGCCATTCGAGCCTAGTGGGGACAGTCGGTCTAGTCTTGTCCACCCGTAGCTCCTCCGTGTCTTCTTCATCCAGAGTTGAGCTGTTACTCAAGTTGGAAGAGCGTCTGGTGAGCGCGGTGAAAGTGTCGGCGTCCTCAAGTGGTACCCCAATGTCGGTCGGGGCAATGATAGGCGATCCGGGCGTGTGGACCTCTTCTTCGATCGGCAGAGGTAGTCGCGGCGGCCTGGTCAGGTACGAGACATCTTGCAGACTGCTCATCTGCATAGCCGCAGTCTCAAAGGCATCCGATCTCTCTGATAGCGGTGATCGCACCGACGACCTAGGTGAGCACGACGAGGCGTGGTAGGAAGCGGGCACCGCTACAGGTTTCGCGGGCTCATGGCTGCCTTCGGGTCTCGGCTGTCTTACTTCGACAGGTTTGGTAGGGGTGACAGAGCTGGTAGGCACCGACGAGCCCGGCGAGCCGCTCTGAGAAGGTGGCATTCGCGAGTGCAGCGACTTGGGACGAGCGGTGGTTGAGGGCGGCTGGACGGCGGTGCCCTGGGCCTGGGTCAGGGAGGGCTCAGGAGGGGCAGCGACTCGCTGATTTTGGACCGGTATAGGGTGCTTGGTGTCGCGCTTCACTGCTCTGGCAGAGTCATTTTGGATCGAAGCCGGCGACTGGTGCTGAGACTGCGATTGAGAGGAGGAGGAGGATTGCGGATTCGGGGTCTTGGAGTCTCTGGAGGTGGAGGGGTTGTTCCCCATTTTCCCTAGTTCGATCGCTGGCGCTGGTGACGGGATGGGGTCGCCGTGGTCGTCGGGTCGGGACGGGGTCGTCAGGTGGTTCGCTGCTACCGCGGTCTGCTGCTGCTACTGCTAACACCTGTTCAACAATGCTTCCACCGGGTGCAATCAATTCATCTTCCACTCTCCGGGGTAATTGGCCGAGTTCGGATAGAAGGTGGTTTAACAGTCGAGGGGCTTTGCATGCTACGCCAGCGCTGGTCGTGAGTGTGGTTGTGGTTTCCGGACTTCGAACGACGTCGTCAAGTGTCGTGTTGTATAGACTTGGTGCAGGCGATATCGCAGCAAACTGAAGATGTGATGATTCGTGTTGAATCGAGGATGCGCGAAACAACTGAAGTGGAAGAAGTGGAAGTCGAGAGAATGACGGGAGAGTTATCAGTATCAGCAGTTGACTTTCCTCCCTTCGGCCAGCTGCCATCCACCTGGCCCGTTGCTGCTGCTGATAGTTATTGATAACAAGCGACCACTGGCAATGGAACTCGAATGCAACGCCCCGGGCTCGGCGAACCGAGTTGAACTGTGGGTGACTGTGAGACCGCGCCCAGCCCAACTGCGCGGCAGTGTCCCACCTCCACTGTCCACCTCCATCGGCCCCAGCTTCGGCCCCCACCTTTCCCACCTTCTCTCCTGCTTCTCTACATAGTAGCCCCTGGACCGTGTCACCCTTGCCTGCCAAGACCCAGCAACCCTCCTGGCTTTGAGACCTGGAGCCTTGCGTTGGCGCGACGCGGCAGGCAAGAGAGGCGGCCGATCTTCTTTCCAAAGAACATGTTCACATGCATTCCTCCAAATAACAATACCTTCTTCCGTCAACTGTCCCTTTCCAGTAATATTCACTCGCTCAGCTATTCATACCGTCAGGCCACGCCACAACATTATCGACTCCCGTTCGCAAAATCATCAGTAACATCGCCATCTCTACACTCTACCAAAAATGTCGGAGAACTACGTCGCCCCCGGCCAGCAGCGCTACCTCCGAGCCTGCATGGTCTGCTCTATCGTTATGACCTACGCTGTAAGCCTGGCACCCTTCTTCTCCCCTAGCCACTCTATCCATAGCCGGGTTTCTGACCTTCTTTGGTTTTGTCACAGCGCTTCCGTGACGAAGGATGCCCCAACTGCGAAGACTTCCTCCATCTCCAGGGCTCGCCGGATCAGATCGACAGCTGCACGTCGCAAGTTTTCGAGGGAATCATCACCATTGCGAACCCCCAGAAGTCGTGGGTGGCGAAGTGGCAGAGGCTGGACGGGTATGTGAAGGGTGTATACGCGACCAAGGTGTCGGGCCAGTTGCCGGATGACGTCCGCACTACGCTGGAGGATGACGGCATCCAGTATATCCCGTAAGTTTCCTGCTTACCTCCGTGTGTTCTTGCGATGCGGGCTATGATCGTAGGATTATGGGCACAAGCGGAAGCTAACTTGGAGCAGGCGCGATGGCAGTGCGACGGAGGCGGACTAGAAAGTCGAAGCTGCGGTGCAAGAAGCCTTGTTGGATGAACAAGAAGGAAAGGGGGCCGACAAGAAAGAAGGAAAGGGGATCAATAAGAAAGAAAGAAGAAGGACCGATAATAGATCGTCCTCAGACAACACAGGAGCGAAATGCCTGTTACAAGAGAAGGCAACAGGAGTCCAAGGCGTTAAGGCTGGTTTAAAGGGCGTGGTCTAGACAGCAGGATAGCGGCCATTCTGAGTTTTTGCTTGATTCACCCATGGCTATTATTATATTTACAGCAGGTTACAACACTCATACGGATGAGTTTATCATTAGCTATCCCATACGGAAGGGTTATTTATCAGCTATGGATCCATTTTACAAAAACCCCCCAATGCAATGTGGTATCTCTGTACGGAACCTCCCACCACGCCAAAAACGCCTATAGCATGTGCCGAAATATTGCTAAACCATGGAATAACACCTTAACCAGTAACCCCACAAGAAACAACACAGCAGTTTAAAATTGGAAGCGTGGCTTCTTGTTGGGGAAGTTCCCACCCTTCTCCTCGCGAGCCCTCTTGCGTTCCATTTCCTCCTTCATTATCCTCTCGGCCTCGCTCATCTTCTTGGGCGGAGCAGCCATAACCTTCTTGGGAGCTCCAGCAAACGCGTTCTTGAAGACATTCTTCGGTTGGGGCTTCATGCCGAACTTCATTGATACCGGCTTGAGAGCGGCAGCGGCGGGGGCGGCAGTTGTTGAGTCAGCCGCAGGTTTGCTTTCCTCTGCCGTCGTCTTGGTAGCCTCCTCGCCCTTTAAACTCGCTTCCGCCTTTGTCGGCTCCGAGCTTACACCATCCGTCGTCGAAGGTGGCGTCGCGGTATCCCTCTTTTCTTCCTCCGCAGCAGCCGATCCATCCTGTGCACCCGGTGTTGGTGTCGTCGTCGTCGTCGTCGTCGTCGCAGGTGTCAAAACCTCCTCACCCGATCCTGACTCCTCTTTCTTTGCTGCAGCCGGTTTCCCAAAGCTCAACTTAATCTTCTCCCCCTCCCTCCTCTTCAGCTCCTTCCTCTCCTCCTCCTCCGCATCAAAGTTGACCCCCCTCGCCTCAGCATCCTTCTGCGCCCTCCTAATCTGCTCCCTCAACACCCTCTGCTCCCGTTCCTCATCCCCCTTATCCATCATCTCCTTCCTCCTCACCTTCTCCCTCCGTTCCATCGCCTCGGGGCTATCATCAATCCACGCCACAAACAGTCCCTCCCCCTCCTTCTCCTCCACCCTACACACCCCCTCCCTGCCCAAATACTTCGCAAACTCCGTCAGGGAATGCCATTTCGTCGCATTCAAATGGACGTGATCCTTCCGCGCAATGACCTCTTGATAAAATTTATTGATATGGATCTCCTTCTCCCCATGACTGGTCTTCAGCTGGGAGATGAAATCTTTGAGGAACTGCTCGGAAAAGGTGTCTTGCACGCCCTTGAAGTTGGTGCCGGCTTCGAGCGCTTTGGCCGTGTGCGAGGGCGATTGGCAGTGCATTTTGTACCCGTTTTCGTCGCGGCAGGATTTCTCGCATAGTTGGCAGTACCACCGGAGCCGGTTGAGGCCGCGGGATTTCATCTTGTTGGCGAGGTATTTGGCGGAGCCGACTTCTGCTTTGGGCATTTTGGGCTATGGGGTGGGCTCGCTGCGCGCGAGTCGGGCGATGGGGTTTGGTGTGTGTTTGTTTTGAGTGGGTGGGAGGGAAGGTTTCGCTCGGTGGGAGATGCGGATGACGGTTATTTGGGGGTTTGGTCGAGTTGGTGATGGTTACGCGACGGCGATGATAGGCTATTTGGATGACTCGGGGCAAAAGGCGTCGAGTTTCGTTTCTTCGAAGATTGTGTGGGTGTTGGAGAGTTGATGTCCTGGAAAGGAAGGTTCGACGCAGCGTTTGCCAGCCGCCACTCAAATGTTATGCCGAGTGCCAAGCATTTAAAGAACGATTAGCAATCAACCCTAACCCAGATGTGCTCTCGCTCGGTCGAGGATCACCCCTTTTTCTTTTGTTTACATGAAGGAATCAACGTTCCCCACGGTAATAATACTACGGAAGAACTGTGCCTCAGAACCGGGTTTCGACACTTTCAACCGGTTGCAGAGGGGTCTGCTACACAAAGTATTAGGTCTGCGCCGTGACAGGGCATATACTTGGCTTGGTCGAGGTTCACGTTCCTCGTTACTCTTTTACAGCGTCATCCTCTGGTTTCCCTCGGACACTCTGTTCCACCAGAATCGCATCCCACACTTTCGGTCTTTTGCACAAAGTATTTCTGATTAGCAATCAGTGAGGGTCTATTCTCATGGTTCACTCTGTTGGTCACAACAGCAGAACCTTCCTCAAACAATTGCACTTTCTGAACCGAACCATGGTTTCTTCATTCTTATGACGAATCCATCATCTGTCGACGATCTTCAATAGTATTTACACAGTTACAGTTATGTTGACAGCTAACTACAGCTGACATAAGTATTCAAAAACAACCACCCATCAAACCATTTTCCCGGGCCGCCCACAACAGATAGTATCAACGCAAAAAAGCCACAAAAAGAAGACACCATCGGTCGAAACAGACGCGTTTGGGTATCAAACTGGTAGAAGCAAAAGTATGCAATGACTATACAAGAAAACAAAAAATATGATAGGACCGTAACTGAAATGACATGATGTCGTTTGTAAAGCGACCAAATGCGATCACGCTCTAACCCAAAATGTGTAGAAGAGAAGAGAAGTTGCGCTCCGTCGCGTATACCAAAAACGGCAGGGCTTCTGATGCTCGGGCGAGGGGTATATGTCGTGTGATATAGAGCGGCGTGGGCCCAGATGAAGCGTATAAATCGGGCATATATAACAACAAAAGGCTGATATACATAGTATATAGGTGATGATGTCAGTGTGCAAGATCGACATCCGGGATCCGAAGTTGTTCGTGCTGCTCGATGATTGACGCGTTGAGCCAGGTTTCTGGACGTTTTAGTCCGACGGCATACCCCTGCGATCGGACGGTGCTTGATCGTGCCTGGCTTCCGTGGTAATGGGCATCGTCAACGGCTTTCTCTCTGGCATCTGGACTTGGGTCCTCCTTCCAGAGCGCTGCTGACAGAGTGGAAAGTAGCCAATGTCGAGTTCTCTCATCATATCATCCCTGGTGGAGCTGTGACTGGTGCCTGGGCTTCTGTTTGTTCGATCCTGGGTGTCCCCTGGGAGCCAGAATTCGACGTTCCGTGACCCTTGCTTCGAAGAGTATTATTCGACCCCAAACCGCGCTTCATCATTTTCCCGAGGACTGTGACGAGCTCACACGCGTCGTTGAACATGTCGTTGTCGATGCCTTCCGTGGCCTCATACACCTCCGAGATGGTTTCCTTTGCGAGTTTTCGGCTAGCCTCGGCATCGTGAACGCATTCGTAAAGGAATGCCGCATATTCCGTCTTGACCGAAAGCCGTAGCGAATGTGATCCCCAGAGGTGCTGTTCTGCGAGCGCGATAGCTTCCTTGAAGCATTGTTGGGCCAGTGGTAGGTAGTCCCCGGGCTTCATGAGGAAGGCTGTTGGTGATTGTGGGCCGAAACCTGGAGGTGGGCCAACGGGTCCCCCTTCGGATATCGACTTTGAAGCACCGTGGCCGTATGTGCCATTGCCCTTTGCTACCCCCTTTCCCTTGTCGACGCCATTCGCTACACTGGTTGTGGACTGGCCTTCCGGAGTGTTGGTTCCTATCGTCGTAACCGGTGGAGTGTTGTGAAACAAGACGATAATATGATAGAACGAAGCTAGCAGCTTGCATGCTAGGATTTTGAGTTCGACATTCTTCTTTAGCGTCGCCGACGGCAGGACATATTGATCGAGCAGTAGTAACCCCTCCCGCGACAACCAGATGATGTGAAGATGAAGGTCTAGTGGGGGGTTTGCTGAGCTTCCGTCTTGTCGGCGCTGTTTTCGTGCGGTGATGAGCTGGCTCGAGAGGTTTATCGAAAGTCCTAGAATTTTGAACAGGACGGAGGAAAGCAGGGGGTTTTCATTCTCGACCAGCCGGGCAAGCTTGCCAAGAAATTTTTGGTCGATCTCTGAAGAAGCCATGAAGTCAAGATTTCGCGATCGATTCGACTGATCCTTTTCCCTAGGACGAGTTCAGGCGCCAAAAGTAACGAATCCAGTAGTCCAACTGACAGGAGTCGAATCGTGTCCGAGAATGAAAACGGTGGTGAACTCCTGCTGTATGTTGCCGAGTTGTCCCTTCGCTACCGGAGGGAGGCAAATTGGTCCAATGAAGATGATAAGTTAAACGAAGGACTGCCGAGATAATTCGATTCGTGTGTTGCGTCAGTGGTGAATACTATGTTGGCCCCGGCACAAAATCTTGCATGGGGAGAGTTGGTGTACGAGCGCTGAGATGAATGAAGTGCTTCGCTCAAGAGTTTCGGCGGAAGACTGTCAATCAGATATAGTCTTTGTGAAGCTGAACTTGGGCACTGTGGCTTTGTTTAGAACTCATCAACCTTGGCATACTTCATGAGTTGACTGGATGAAAACTCACCAATATCACACAGAAGAGTAAAACGTACTAGGTCGGAGGGAGGCCACCAAGGTAGCAATCTGTCCACCAGAACGGGCCAATCAGGGGCTTGACGGCGGCAATGGTTAGCAAAGGAGTGAGGCGTGTGAGGGAAAAATTTGAGGCTCAAGGATGGAAACGGAGGGCTCAAAGATTCTGGGGCAGGGCATGGCGACGGCGTTGGGTCTTTTTCAAGGTGTTTACCGATTGATGTGGCGCGCGCAGTCGCAGTCGCAATCAGGTCGCAATCGCCGTCGCCAACAAGCCGGAGGGCCAGTAGTAACTGGTACCTGTAAGCCCCGGGTTGCTGCAGGGGAAACAGAGGTTGGTCGACGGGTCACTGGGACGCGTGGGACCATCCAAAGAGGACGTCGACCAGGACCCCCTTTGCTTCTTTAAAAAGAGACACGGGGCGGTGTGAACGGACCACCTGTTGGATTTTGATAAGGACCTTATGCGCAGCGCAAAACTTGCGACTTGCGAGTCTCCAGCAGAGAGGAAGCGAGCAGGTTGAAGCCCCAGCAGACCCAGCAAACCAGCGCCGAAAACAGGCTAACCACGAGCTAGGAAAAGCAGGTCCTGGTTGCCCCAGTGCCTTTGCAAGATACCCGGTACCTCTCCAGCTGTTCCTGGCAGTCCTGGCCAGGGCCAACTAACCAGTCCCAGCCGGCCTAGCCTTGAAGGTGGGCCCCCACAAAGACCCTGCGACGTCAGACGCCCCGTTTTCCAGCGCCCGGTGCCTTTTGAGTTTTGGCTCCGTCGACGTCCACGGGCAGAGAGCCGACCTGGGTTGGGGGGTTCGATTGGGCGGCGGCAAGGCTAACGTCAGTGGACAGCAGTCGACCTGATATGAAGCAACAGCCGCGGGCGCGGTACTGAATGTTACTGTGATATGAGATGAGATGAAAAGCAGATAGCCGCACGGGGGAGACAGCGCTTTGCTGGAGGATGTACAGATTAAACACGAAGAATTGTGAACCTCGAGACAAGGAGCAACCTTTGCGGCGCTCCAATTGAGCTAACAAGACGGGACAAACGCAGAGGTTCAGGCTTGACCGGGGCTGTTGTGCTGTAGCGTACATAGAGGTACGGTGTGCTTCGATGTCGCTGCGACTGCGATGCGGGTTGGAGCCAACCAGGCCAACCGAACAATCTTGCAGGCTGCAGCGAAACTTCAAGGGCAACACTGGACGAAGATTCTGTGCATGAACGAGCGTTGCGGCATGCAAGTTACTGGGACCCCCCGCTGTCTAGGCGCATCTCAAATCAACGGCACAATCAAAACTTTGGCAAAGAGGGAAAACATGGGACGACCATCCGAGGTTCTTGCACAAGCCACGGGAGTCCAGGATCCACGGGGGAAAGAAACTGAGACCTCGAAGACCAATACCCTAGGAACATCGTCAAACTTGGTCTCCTCAACGGAAATTGAAGGCGGGCGATGGCGGCGGCCGACTCGAAAAAGCAGGGCAGCTCTCGACGAGCAAAGAGACTTCCAGAAAGCAAAGTCGGAATGCGCCAGTGACGGAGGTTTATGTCATACAGAAGCGGTTGGCGAGCGACGATAGGTCGACGTTGAAGTGTAAAAGCGAATGGAAGTCGTCGAAATCTGCAGGATGAGTTGTCCACCGGGACGGCCGTCGTTCAATCAACTGGGTCGGCGCATGATGCCCTGGATTGCCCTGAGAGTGCGTGCGTCTTGATGCCCCAGTCCAGTCCGGTCGGGTCCCGGTCGGGCAGCCCACTTGGGTTACTCGGCTGAGGTTACCCCCAGTTCATGTTCCATCAGGGCAGGACACCATCGACGTCCAACGCAGGGCAGCGATATCGATTGGGTTAAGATGGAGTAGTGAAATGCCAGATTGATGGGTGCGTACGTTGATGAAAAAAGATTGTGCAGAAAGCCGTCTTTGAGATATGCGTGCGGCGGAGTTGTCAAGTTGAAGCATGGAAGCCGAAGTGGATGTGATGTGAGATTGAAGTTGAGATCTGATCGACGATGAACCCAAGCACTGGGAAAAAAAAAAAAGGAAAAAAAAAAGGTGACATGGCCGAGAAGTGGAAATGGCACTGAAAGTGGAAGAAGACCAGGTACGCACGGGGCGCTAAAGGATCCAGTACGACATGCCTGCCGTCGTACGTTACAGCAACTTAGGCGACTTGCGTAACGATGCCTGCTTACGCCTTTACTTACACAGTACGGCCCTGAAAATGCCCGCTGCCGGAATACTGTGTAAGGTAATTACCAGAACACCTATTTGGAGGATGGTCGAAGTTGAAACTCTCAAAACAGCTGGAGCTGGAGCCTCAGAGCCCGCAAGCGAAATATCAGGATGCAACAAGCGCCAGCACACCCGGATACGGATCACAAAGAGCATCTTGTCACTTCAGTTGTCTCCTTTTCTTGTTTTCATATCACAACTGCCGGACGATCTGATCCATCACCGAGGTGCCTCGGACCGAAAAGGCACAAACCGCAGAAAAGGGGACTCTTTTTGTATTCCAACATCCTCGTGGCCGCTGCTTGGATGCCACGAACACCACGAAGCTGCAATGGAACTTGTCGCCATGTCGCACCCGCACGCTCTGTGTTCCTCCGGACCCATTTGTTACGTGGTTCTCATTGTGGTGTTGGTCATTACAGCCTGGGAGGAAACGCAGCGAAGTCTCACTTTGTGCTCCGAGTCTGTACTACTTACTCCCTTTAGTTCTTCTAATTCCCGAAAGTCAAGATTGAGCCTGTGTACCTCACCGTCGTCACTGTCTGACGAGGTTATTACAAGAAGCGGATATGGATGCTCAAGTGAGTCCGGCAGTTGCGACTGGTGCCAGCACACGGAAAGGTTTTAAGTACCTATGACCTATCTGCCATCATCCGCTGCGGCAACTTACCTGACTTACAACGAAAGCATCTCGAGGCTAGCTGCCGGCAGTTCTAACCAGGTTTTCTTTCTCCTGCACCACACCATATGCTCATCGCATTTACACAGCATAGATACAACATACTGGATATTAACAAAATAAAACGACGCTCGATAAGCGGTCAAGACTCAAGTCAGGTTCTTTTTTATCATATCCATCATCGGTGGGAGTCATCAAACTAAGTCAATACCTCGGCTCCCTTCCCGTATATGGACGACCACGGCCCATGGTTGAGGCTCTATCCCCAAGTTTGGGGCGTCCAAGTCCAACTCCGCCAAGCATTTCCAAATGACAACTACTGTTATCAATTTGACATGTCAATCTGGCTACCAACGTCCAACGGCCCGGTCCATGCCTGGGCGTTAGGTTCTGTCTGCGAGTCTGCCTATGTGGCTGCCTAGTTGCCTGCCTACACTACACCAGATGTACATATCTGCCAAGTTATGCCTAGGTACGAATGCAGCCCTATCTAAGGTATGTAAGACTTCGAAACCGTTGATCATCATTGTGCTGATTTCACCATAGTTCCTTTTTGTGGAAACTGTTTCCTCCTGTCCGAAACACCAGGCCTCTAACACTCGACACTTGGAACACTGAATGGTTGTTTGTCGGTTTCAGGAATGGCTTTAAGAAGCGGAAAAGAGGGTTCAACTAGGGTTGATGGTCGCAAACCAAGCCGAAACGTTTAGACCAGAAGTATGTCTGTCGGCGTTGACCTTCTTTTTCGCGGTCAATGAGTCAGATCTACACGATGTTGGAAGACTGCCCGAGTGGGATACGGGCGAGAAGATGGTAGTAGATGCCTGCACGAGTGCGGCTCAGCTTAGACTGGTGATACGGGGATCGCTCAGCCTCTTGGAAACAATCTTATCTCTCATCCGTATATAATCGCACGACTGTCCAGACACTTGGCTCTACGGAAATAACAACGGCCTGTCCAACATCTCAGCTGTGCACAGGCGTGTCAGACTGTCGCCACTCTTTTCAGCTTTCACAATTTGGAAACATCACTCATTATACTTGAGGCGAGAGCGACGTATATTTCCCTGTTCATGAAAAGCTACGAGAGCGGAAAATGACGATTACGGTGGTGCCAAAACTCTTTATATTCAACTAGTCTAACCGCACTGCTCCTGGGTGGTCTAGTCTCCATCGATATCGTCATCCTAACTTCATCTCCCACGGACTATACTAGACCAACAAGCCTAGACAAAACAACCTACCTCTATTAGACAAACCACAACCACTCGGCCGTCAACAGTCAACAACACCACTTACTCACGATATTCCTTACCACCTACCGTCTCCAGCATCTCAAAATCGAGAGATCAGTCACCAGTCATCATATCTTTCGAAATCCAAGATTCCACCCTACTTCCTCTCAGTGTCAAACCACCCATCTCAAACGTCAACAACACCCCTACTTACCGTGTCACTTACAACCCCAAATCCCGACATCAAAAAAACCCAGAGAGATCAGATCATTCATCATACCTCTCAAAGTCCCGGAATTCCACACACTTGCCCTCAGTATCAAAGCAACCATCATAAGGCAAAAAAAGGCAATGTGCCAATACTACGCCCACGCCTTCACCTGCAAACACGTCTCCCTCACCTTCGCCCGCTTCTGTCCGTCCGCCAGCATGATCCAGACCCGCTGCGGCGAGCGCCAGATCTGGCAGACGATCCGAATGGCCGAGTCTTGCGAGGATTGCAAAGGTGGTGGTGGTTGGATTGAGGATGGTAGTGGTAGTGTTGGTAATGCGGTTAACATGACGGGGTGTAGGAAGTGATGTGATGCAGATGTTCTGTCCGGTCACTGGATGTGTGCGTGAGAGAGAGTGGGAGAGAGAGAGAGAGAGAGAGAGAGAGTCGAAGTACCGCAAAATCTCGGGGCATCCAGAGTTCGAATCCTACAGAGAACGCAGGGTCAAGACACTCTCAGTTGCATTTGGAAGCCATCATGGAGCATGTAGGTGGTTGCCGGACACCTATGACCCTGCATTTTGAAATCTGGATAGCCCGAGTTTTTGCGGTAGTGTCGTTGCTGCTGGTTAGGGTGGGTGATGACTGCGAATGACCGAGGGAGGCGACTTGGTTCTGCAGGTTGGGACTTGTTGCTGCACGTCATGAAGCATCAAATGCTCTGCGAAGATGCGGGCATAAAGTCGGAGTTTCGGGGTGGCTTCTGTATCGGATCCGTGGGGTATATGCACCTTCTGCGGCGAATATCCGCATAGCGTGATCGAAGACTTTGGATTGATCGTTACCAAACTGCTGGGCGTTCACTAGACTTTCTGTTAACTTCATTCTTCTCAGACTTAGGGGTGGATTACCTGGTAGACTGTCCTTTTTCGGGAGTTCTGGAGTTTGTTATTACCTGTTTCCTATTTGGTTGTCTTAATTACAAGAGATTCCCCCTTTCCTTCCTCCCTTCTGTGTTGTTCAGTTTCTGTTTCGTTACAGATTTCAAACTAACATAACAGCCGATCCACTGAAATATCCCCAATCCCCATTCCTTCCCATATCTCGTCCATGCCAGATTACCTAACCGTCCGGACAAAAGAGCTAATACAATCCAACAACTCTTGAGCAATCATCACTGAGTCGTGATTCCCCATTCATTTTAGTTGTTGATTTTGTTGTTGGGCCTTTGTCGACAGTTGTTACCATTGACTGTTGAACGATCGCAGGCATACTCGTTACTGAGTGCGCAAAAAAGAAAGAAAAAAGAAAAAAAAATGGGAATAATAAAAAAGCAGATGTAAAAAAATTGGAAAGGAAAATAGAACCCAAAACAAATTAAATAAAAAAAAACACGAGTCGTGTATATCGTGGGGATCATGGGCGTGCTGTTCTGGCTGACCAGGGCTAACGTCGTGTTCCTCAGCCCCCGCAGCAATTCTCGTGTACTTTGTAGTACATGTCGGACTCATCCTCGGATTATTCAATTTCAAGTTTCTCAGATCCCGATACATGTTTGCTGGACAGGGGAGGAGAAGGAGCGTCCTTACATCGCTTCAGAAGCTGATGTGGCAGCCGGAATGGTAGCTGTGGGGGCATGGGGGCTTGACGCAGTTCCTGAAGTCATCGTGTGCTTCTGCTGCCGAAGCAGCCTCTGACCCTGTGGCCGTCTGTCGTTGATGGTTGGGGTGCTCACACGGTGGGTACCACCTATCGAAGCCAGGCTCTTTGTGGGGACACCATGTGTACTCCTCAATTGTAGGATCACCATCGGAGCCATGGCTATCGGCATCGGTGATGTTTTGGCCAAGGTCGGGATGACTCGGTGATTGTGTGGAGGATTCAGCTTCTTCCACTACTTCTTCAGAGAAGTTAGTACAGACTGATTCAAAAACCCGGTGACGATGGTGACTTACCTCTCCTGAAAAAGGGATAAATAACCTCAACCCACTTCATCTGACCCTCCTCTGACGAGGGATCAATGTGACCCCACCGACTCGTTGGAGTCTCCCCTGCCATGTTAACAAGTTCCATCCTCCTAATCGTCTGAGTTTCCTGATGGCCGGACGGGTCGAGATGCTGCTGCTGTTGCTGCTGATGTTGCTGGTGGTACGGGACCTGGCGCCGGAAATCGTGCAGAAGCCGGTCCCCGACTTGGGGGAGCTGGTCACTGAGTCGGCGCTCCTCCTCCTGGTACTCGAAAGGGTCCCGGTGCTGGAGCTGGTCTTGGCCCTGCTCGTAGTGGTAGTCGTCGTCGTCGTCGTCGTTGTCGCCCTCATCGTCCTCGGGTGATACATAGCCCATGTCCGACATATGCTTGTAGCCCTCGTCCTCGTGCTGGTTTTGGTGTCGGCTCTCTGGAGTTGGGGCCCTGCTTCGTCCGTCTCGATCGGAGAGTGACAAAGCCCCATCGTCCTCGTTATCGCCCTCGGGTGCTACGTAGCCCATGTCCGATACGTACAATTTGTAGCCCTCGTCCTCGTGCCGGTCTTGGCGTACTCTCTCGGGAGTTGGGGTCTTGTTGCTCCGTCTGTTTTGTTCAGAGAGCGACAATGCCCCCAAAGCTGCCCGCGTAGCTTCCACGCACTCCTCCTTGTGTCCCGGCGAAAACGATCCAGGAGGCGTCGGATCTTGTTCGAGTTGATGTTGGCGTAAGCGATGATCTTCAGGGGCAGTAGCAGTAGTAGCAGAGGAGGAGGGGGAGGAGGAGGAGGAGGAGGAGGAGCAGGCCTCATTACTCTCTCTCGGAGGATTGTCAGGCTTGCCAGAACTATCATCTGCAAGCCCGGGCGCCATCGTAGCTTGCTCCTTCCTCATCCTCGCTCGACCAGCCTTGGTGTCGGGACCCAGATAAGGCCGGTCGGCCTCCCAAGCTGCATACAGGAGCTCTTGGTTCTCCGGCTGCCGAATGAACAAGACAGTCTGTATCACCACCTCATGACAAACGTCGTACCGCCACAGGTCGTCGATATTCTTCCTATCTTCGTCGGTGCAGTTAGGATGTCCGAGAAGCAAGCTCAACACGAGTCTGATACGGACCATCCACTCGCCCAGATCGGCGGTGATGAAAGGGTCGAAGTCCCGGCAGGCGGCCGAGGGGACCCAAAACACGGTTCTCGGTTGGGGAGCATCTTGGGGAGGAGTGTGAGCAGGGAGGTCAGAGGCGGTAGAGGGGGCAGGTGCCGTAAAGGCGGCAGAGGCTTCGGTCTGGTTGTGAATGTTGGAGCTGAAGATTCCTGCCACCAAATCCATCCTCTGGAGGTTTGGCGGCAGGGCCTCTATTCCAGTTCCTCCCACCGCACGTGCGAGGAGCCAATTCGCCCTGTGGGGTGGATGCTCTTCCAAAGAAAAGAGCATTTCTCGTGGCCAAATGTGGTAAGAAGGTGGAAAAGGAGGGATGTTTGACGAGACCACAGCACAGTCATGGTGGTTTGGGGGAGGGGGCGGTAAGAGGACAGGGAAAAACAATAAATCAGTAACAGAAGATTAAAACACTACGCCTCTATTTATATGCAAAGCACCCAGTCGGACATACAAAATAATGGATCCGGTCTCGATCGCACTCACACACTGCCCCGAACCTCACCGTATCTGCCTCAATGAAAATACCCGCGGCCTTTCAAAGAGACCAAAGCTGACTTTCGAGTGAACCAGCTCTTGCAGCATTATCCAGGACACCTTTTCACTCACTGGACCTTCCTCCGCCGGATACCGGGAAAGAGGCATCTTATATATGTTGTCGACTGCTGTTTTGATGCCTGATGGTAGACAAAAGGAAATAATTCGAAGTCAATTTTTTGTAGCCGTGCGTGTGTGGTGGTGGGCATTTATGTTGGCTGGTTATGCAACACCTTTTGCAGTCCAGGTTTTGTGCGCATGAAGCCGATGCGCTTCAAGCTGGCGAAAACTTGCCGATGCAGCACTGCATTCCTCTTGATCCAAGCTCGGCGTTACTACGAAGCCGAGGTTCACAAACAGCGCTACGGTATATTCCAGCTGAAGCTCTCCGAGTGTCCACAGTTCGACATCTTCGAATCTCCGTAACGTCGGCCGCTTGAGATATGGGAGTCGGACTCCTTGAGATCTTGGACCCAACTAGACGCACCGTAGCTTTGTAATTGCACTATACACATAAACTTGGAAATTGAACGCGGATCAAGCTCCGGCTCACATGCAATTAACCGCATACCTCTATATTCCGGCTGCAGCTCCCTCTCGTGACGCTTCGTCATCGAATGATTAAAATAAAAATACATTATTTTTGTGCTACATGCTTCCTGCCACGGTACCAACTTTCAAGCCACTACAAAAACCCCTCCCCCTGGGTTCCTCCTCTTTCGTCCCACCCTTCCTTTCTCACTGTGACAGTCGTGACCAACCATACTTCTGACACCTGTATTCATTCCAGACCCTGCGAGGCATTTCCTCTTCCACTCTTCAAACTCCAATCAACTACAATTCTACCACTTTGGTTTGGTTCGCCTTGTCATCTTTTTACCGGTACTCACCAAGCAGTCTCCTTCCTCTCCCTCTCCCTCTTATACCTCCATCCAACCTCATCATCCTCCCATCTCTCCACCACCTTCCCCTCCTTCTCCCCCTGCTTCACCTTCTGTCTCAACAGCTTCGCATCAACCATCCGTCCCGTGGCCTCAGCAAACTTGGCTTGCAGCTCAAACCACTTCTCCTTCGAAGCCGAAGAACGATCGTACTGCTCGCTCAAAGCGATAAGCACCCAGCAGTCTCTCAAGGTAAAATCGCGGTCGGGCTTGGGTTGGGGAAGTGGCTGGCGAGAGGACATGGCGCTGAAGACGACTTGTTTGTACACGGATTGGAGGTCTTTCTCGGAGAGGGTTTTGCACTGCGCGCTACGCTGGCCGGGTTGGTATGATGACGGGCCGCCGGGCGGCTTCGTGGTGAGGGCAGGTTTGGTGTCCCAGCTGGTGGAGTTCCAGGGCGCTTCGTGGGAAGGGTATTGCGCGTGAGGAGGTGGGTTGTTGTAAAGTGGGAGAAGGGTGGTTTGTGCTTCACTCTTGGGGAGGTAGCCAGGTGGGTGAGGAGTGGCTGAGTAAGGGGTTGAAGGGTAGCGACCGGGAGGGCCTGGGGTGACAGGAGGAACTGGAATTGGCGCATAATGTTCCACGACGGGAGGGAAGCCCGAGAGGCCGATGGGTGCTACATCTCTATTGTAGCCGGGTAAGTCTGTGACCGTGTGAATGGTGAGGGCGTTCTGGTCGTCTCCCTTGTCAGCTTTGTTGTTGGCCGGTTTGTTGCTATCCCAGGGACCGGTACAGTCCGCGCCCCACGCGGGAGGGTTTCGAAGAAAGCCAGTGAGGCTGTTATCACTGCCAGCTGCCTTGTTGTTGTTCTTCGAAGTTCCTCCGATCGGGGCGTAATTCCAGCCTCCGTTGTTGCTGGGAGGCTTGCCATAGTTCGAACCTCTCGCGGAGCCTGCGTTGCTAGGAGGCTTGGTGTTGTCCTTGCCTTGGTTTGAACCTCCGCCCCAGCCACTGTTGCTCGGCGGCTTGGTACAATCTGCCTTCCAGCCAGTGCCTCCGAGTCCAGGAGTCCAATCTCCGTTATTGCTGGGCGGCTTGTTGCTAGGCGGCTTGTCATTCCTTGTTGAGCCTCCGGCCCAGTCGTTGTTCTCAGGGGGTTTGAAGCTTGGGGTTGAGACTCGGTCCGAGCCTCCGCCCCAACCAGTTCCAGCAGCGGCATCAGGACCGGAGTTCCAACCATATTGCTCCCCGGATGGCTTGTTGTTTAAATTGCCAGGTGAGCCGTGGCCACCATTAATGGCCGGCTTTCCGTTGTTGCTAGGTTTCTTCCACATATCATAACCGTTGTCCGGCTCTTCATCAACGCGAGTCAATCCTTGCTTCCACTCTTTGGCAGAAGCAGACCTCGCGGCAGGGCTTCGACCTCTGGTGTTGTTGTCGGGCGTATTCTCACGTCGGCGGGACTCTGTGACCGGATTGGCATGCCAACCGCCGTCGGGCGTGCCCCAACGTCCTCGTTCTTTGGGTGGACTGATCGATCCCTTCCAGGTCTCCACTCGCTTGGCCACGCGGTTTCGTTCGCTCTCTGTGGGCGAACCGTAGATCCAACCATCGGGACTGCCGGGGGGCGCATTGTTGTTGCTTGGGGACTTGCTGCCCTGAGGCGGAGCAAAATCTCTGGGAACCCAGCCCGAGTTGCTGGGCAGTTTGTAATCCGGGTTCGGAGCAACGCTCCATACCTCGCCGGAGCCTGGACCGGATTTCCAACCTGCGTTGTTGTCGGGCTGTTTGTTGCTTCTGCTCGAACCCGCAGCTGAAGGGGGCCTCCAGTTGTTGTCGCTGCCACCTGTGTTCCAACCCATGCCGTCTTCGGGTTGCTTGTTCTGGTTCAACCTGTTAGCGCTGTTTTGTATTTTCAAAGCAAAAACTTCCGCCTCTAAGCGCTGCAGCTTCTCGGCACTGACTCGTTCTTTTAGACTTTTAATCTCCTGATCCTTAATACTCAACTCTTTTTCCATAGACTTGGCCTTCGGGTCGCCCTGTTGAGAACCGCTCCCACGGTTTGAACCACTGTTGCTAGGCGGCTTGTTGCCATTGTTTGAACCTGAACCCCATCCTCCGCTGTTGCTGGGAGGTCTGCCTTGATCCGAACCTCCGCCCCATCCATCATTGCTAGGAGGATTGGTATTGTTGTTGTTCCCATGATTCGAACCTGAACCCCAGTCGCCGTTGTTGCTGGGTGGTCTGTTGCCAGTGTTCGAACCTGAGCCCCAACCTCCATTATTGCTAGGAGGCCTGCCCTGATTTGAGCCTCTAGCAGAGCCTGCCTTAGAAGGAGGCTTGGTGTAGTTGTTTCCCTGATTCGAACCCGAAGCCCAACCGCCGTTATTGTCTTGAGTTGGACCTGTGTTACCCCAGTCGCCGTTGTTGCTGGGCGGTTTGTTGCCTTGGTTAGAGCCTCCGCCCCTACTATTGTTGCTAGGAGGTTTGTTGTTGCTGCCGCCGTGATTTGAACCACCGTTATTCCAACCGCCGCTGTTGCTAGGAGACTTCGTATTGTTGTTGTTCCCCTGATTCGAACCTGAACCCCAATCACCGTTGTTACTGGGCGGTTTGTTGTTGGACGGCCTGTTGCCTTGGTTCGAGCCTCCGTTGTTCCAACCGCCGCTGTTACTGGGAGGCTTATTACCCTGATTCGAACCTGAGCCCCAACCGCCATTGTTGCTAGGTGGTTTGCTGCCTTGAGTTGGACCTACGTTACCCCAGTCGCCGTTATTACTGGGCGGTTTGTTGCTGGGTGGTTTGTTACCTTGGTTCGAACCTCCGTTGTCCCAGCCGCCACCGCTATTACTGGGTGGTTTGTTGTTGTTGCTACCCTGGTTTGAACCACCGTTATTCCCACCGCTGTTACTAGGAGGCTTATTACCCTGGTTCGAACCTCCGCTCCAACCGTTGTTGCCACTGTTGCTAGGCGGCCTATTTCCCTGGTTAGAGCTTCCTCCCCGACCATTGTTGCTAGGAGGCTTATTGCCTTGGTTAGAGCGTCCGCCGTTCCAGTCGCCGCCGCTATTGCTGGGTGGCTTGTTGTTGTTGCTGCCATGATTTGAACCTCCGTTGTTCCAACCGCCGCTGTTACTGGGAGGCTTATTACCCTGATTCGAAACACCGCCCCCACCGCTGTTGCTAGGCGGCTTGTTGCCTTGGTTAGAGCCTCCATTGTTCCAGCCGCCACCACTATTGCTGGGTGGCTTGATATTGCCGCTGTTGCCTTGGTTCGAACTTTGACCCCAATTACCACTGTTGCTAGGCGGCTTGCCTTGGTTTGAACCATTCTTGGAGCCCGAGTTGCTTGGCGGCTTGTCGCCTCCTGTACAGTCTGCGGCCCAACCATCACCAGGTCCCGGACCGACATTACCACCTCCGTTGTTCTCCTGGTCTCCGCCGCCCCAACCCGCATTACCAAAGCCGTTGTTATTGGTGTCGTTGTTGCTGTTGTTATTGTTGGTGGTATCTTGATCTCCGCCTCCAGTACAGTCTGCACTCCAAGCAGGGGTATTAAATCCAGGGCCAACATCTCCACCGCCGTTGTCGTTCTGATTACCACCTCCCCAGCCGCCACCTTCGCCACCACCGCCGTTGTTGTCGGTGTTGTTGTTGTTGTCATGGTTGCTGTTGTTCTGATCACCACCTCCATCCTTGTGGTCACCATTGTTGTTGTTGTTGTTGTTGTCATTATTGTTGTCGTCTTGATCTGCACCAAAGCCAGGAAGCTCACCAAACCCATCAAAGCCGATAGTCTCGTCCGCAGTGGGAGTCTGGCTAGAACCGGCATTGTTGTTCTTGTTCTCCTTGTTCTGTGCCTTATGTGCCTTCTCGCTCTGATTGCCCTTATTGACCTGGGCAGCGCCAGTGCGAACGAGCTCCTGGTGCCGTTTCTTGACTTCGTTCTTGTTTCGACCGATGGCGTTGCCAATGTTAGCCCATGATTCGCCGCCTTCCTTCATGCTGAGTATGCTTGCATCTTGGGAAGGCGTCCAGCCGTTGTCGGTTTTACCTGCTGCTGGAGTTCCTTTGGGCTTCTCGGCAACAGTCGTCTCCGCGTCGGTGGTTTCGGCTTCGGTTGTCGCGGCTTCAGTCGTTTCGGCTTCGGTCTGAGTTGCGTCGTCAGTAGTAACGGCATCGGTTGTCTCTGCGGGGTCGGGTGATTCGACTTCGATCTTCTTCTTCGCCTTGGTCTTTCCCTTGTCGATTGCCTTGGTCTTGATCTTGCCCTTGCCCTTCTGCGCTTTCGCCGGCGTAGGCTCCGCATCCGTTGTGGCGTCGTGAGTAATCTCAGCTTCATCGGTAGGCTCGAATGTGACTTTCTTCGCCTTTTCCTTCCCGCTGGTCTTGATATAGATTTCAGACTTCTTCCCTTTCTTAGATGAACGTGACTTGAGATGTGTTATGTCAGCTTCATCTGATGATTCGACTGTGACGATCTTCTTTTTGCCCTTTCGTGTGGTCTCGGTAACGGTAACACGGTTCTTGTTCTTGACTTTCTTCGGGGGAGACGGCTCAGCTTCTGTCATCGACTCAACCGAGGAATCTTCCTCATCGCTTGAAGCTTCCACTACGACCTTCCGCTTGCCTTTTCTGCCCCGTGTCTCGACCTTGACCTTGGAACTTCCTGCTTTCTTCGATGAAGTGCTCGGCTTCTTCTTCAATGTCGGTTTGGAACGTAGCTCGACATCTGTTGACTCAATGTCTGACGACTCAGTATCAGTTGTGGCTTCATCAGCTGTCTCCTCGTCAGAAGACTCGACTTGGATCTTCTTCGTCTTGCTTCTCTCTCTGGTCTTGCTCCGGCGCTCAAGCTTCTTCGTCTTCGTAGGACGGCGTGACTCGACATCCGATGACGACTCGTCTGACTCATCTGTTGCATCAGCAGTTGTGACTTCGATTTTTCGAGTGCCCTTCTTGGATGACGACTTGGTTTCGATTCGAATTTCCGATGCTTTCCTGGAGGAAGACGATGACTTCTTTGGCAGTGATTTTGATTTGCTGTGAGGGGGACAGTCGTAGCCAGCTTCGTAATCCTCCGAATCGCTGTGTTCATAACTGATGACCTTCTTCGGAACAGCCTTCGAGCTTTCGCCATTCTTCCTCTGGTTCAACATCGCTTCAAGCCAGCCAGTTGGGACGTCTTCGGGCGTGTTGAAGATCACAGGCGGAGGCCGAATAGTGAATTTCTCGACTCTCTCTTCCTCGTACGTGAGGAATGGCCTCGAGCTTACAACTGGTTGCGAAGAACCTTCGGTTTGTCGGCGTTGTCTCGAAATTTGCGTCAGGGCTCCTTCGGATCCCGAAGTGCCAACATCCATGTCGGAGGCAGCTGCATCATTGTCCTTCTTCCTGGCCAGGACCAGAGATTGGTCCGACTTTTCGGACTTGCGATCGCGCTCAACTTTCAGGTCGAGGACCCGACGAGGCTTCTTGCCCAGGACTACAGGGCCGCCAGCAAGCCAGCTGGTGAGGGAGACCGTGTAGTCGCCATGCTTCAAGATGCTCGTAGGTGACCGGTCAACCTCCTTGCCTTTCTTCCGTCCAGGCGGAGCCATCTTGGAAAATATGAGGAAAGCTTGTGAGTGTCGCTAGACTTGATTGCAAGGTGAGAGAAGATGGTTTCGAGGGTAGAAAAAACTGAGCACTTGTCAGCGATGATGAGAAGTAAGAAAAACAGATTGATGCACCAGACTTGTGGTGTTTTGTGGTGTTTTAATCCAGAGTGATTTGACACGATCTTTGGTTGATGGTTTGAGCGCAGTTTCGAGGAGGGGTAGTGAAAGGAGGGAAATCAGAAATGCCAGACGGCTTAAAATGCTGCGTGGGTGAAAGTCTTCCAGGTCGCAAGATCGGTGCCAGTTTGCTTAGGAAGTGCGGCTTTGAACTGCCTGCAGTCCTGATGTACGCCCGCTTGGTGGCAAATGCTGGAAGGTGAAGGATAAGTTGAATGGCGGGTGAATATTCAAAGGTCGACAGCTTGCAAGTTCGCAGGTTGCCATGGAAACAGGAGTTGTCCGGTGTCGTCCTCACCCCGTCCCAAGCCCGAACGACTTTCGTCCCATGTCTTCCTGGACAAACCACTGGTCAAGATATCCGACCCCACGCACAAGGCAAGAAGACAAAGCCAAAGGAACGACGAGAAGACATTGTTCAACCATCCGACTTTCCATGTTCAACGAACTACATCGAAACATGGTATGTTGGAAGAAGAAAAGGGTTGTCGTTGTTATAAGGCTGCACACGCAAACCGTGGGATGACGTTGGGAAAGGTGTCAGGGTGTAGCCGCATTCCAGGTTTCGAACGGGGGTCTCCCGTGCTCTTATCTTTGCTGACTCATCTGGTGTGGCCCCCATTTTCCCCTGGAAAGATATCCACTCACATGAAAAGGGAGACCCTGAAAGGATCATCATTCAGCTGGGACTCACCCTTTGCTACTCTTGTTCCTTGTGTCTTTGCCTCTTGTCGGTTCATACTCATTTTGATCCTTTTTCCTGTCGAAATCAAACGTCAGCGTCAATACTGTACACACATCTTTTTGAACACAAGCTTCACTCACCATGGATGAAATCAACCCCCTTCCCGACAACTACCACCAAGCTCTCAAGCTTATCGACGAGGCACACGCCCGGGATCCGAGATCGGTCGAGAGGGAATCCGGCTCTGTGCCGTTTGAGCTCGATTATGCCCAACACATGACACGGTGGCTGGCGTTGCGGGAACCTGGAGCGTCGCCCGTTTTGCAGCTTGCATGCCGGGCCCAGCATTTCCGACGGTTCGTGTTCATCAACTTCCCTTGTTTGCTGAGATGAACCTCTTTCTCACACATGCCAAACACAGATGGGAAATCCCGCGAAGCAGCTACCCCATGACTCGGCCCGGATATCTCACCTGGCGCGCCAAGCTCAAGTCCCAAGCGGCAAAGCAGGTGGCCGAGCTGCTCGCCGACGCTTCCATCCAGCCTCCGCTGAGCCAGGAGGAGATTGACAGGGTGGCTGCCCTGGTAAGGAAGGAGGATCTCAAGACCGATAGCGACACTCAGGTGCTTGAGGATGTCGCCTGCCTAGTATTCCTGGACGAGCAGTTTGACGACTTTGAGAAGCGGCCGGATATCGACGAGGAGAAGATGGTGGGCATCTTGAGGAAGACTTGGGGCAAGATGAGTCCGTCTGGTCATGCACTGGCGCTCCAGATGCACTTGAGCGAACGGGCTAAGATCCTGATCGAAAAGGCTTTGGGTGTTTAGAGAAGGAAATTCACACGACAAATGAAGGAAACAGCAATAAATTGTCAAATGTTGGGGTTCAAAAAGTGGAAAACGTTTAATATTGCATGTTTGTGAAATGCAGAGAGGAGTGAGAGGCTGGATGCACTACCACTAGGCGTGTAACGTTTTAGCGCTATTGGAGGGAGGGGGAGGACCCTTTTTATAGGGTGGTAATGGCCTGTGTACGATTCCCAGTTCCGCTGCACGACTCGGCTCCTAACTGCATTTTATCTTTAAAAAAGAAGAATTAAAACCTGGAAAGATCACAATACTTTATAACTGATATTCTGCTCTAATGCATCCTGTGGTTAATACAGCACGCAGTTGGCTTCGGGTGGCATGGCATCATCGTCAGGGAGTGCCAGGGCCCTAAACAGATGACCCACTTCCCCAGGCAGTGCCGGCCCGAACAACCCCACTCCCGCCTTCCGGGGCGGGGGACTGGTGGATCCCCGCCTGGTCCAGTCTCTCGTCTCAACCGTTTAAGGTGTCTTCAGAGCTCGGGGCCAATTCCCCCGAGTTCGATTATCTCTTCTTGTGTGTGTCACAGCTTTGGACCGAGTGCTGATCATCAACCTCTTTCTCGTTGTGCTGTAAGACCCGATGCCCAAATGTCTTTTAACACTGGCTGAATGTCTTGATCTCTTTGCTTTGCATCCGAATCCCCTTTTCCCCTCCCCTCCCTCTCATCTGCACCGTCAGTATCGCAACCACCATCATCACCATCAACAATCATCACCATCACCGACCGTCACACACACCAACCACCATCCAAAATGACAATCCCCCCAACAACAACCGTGAAAACCACCTCCTCCACGACAAACCCTCACCCCCCCCCCTCCCAACCCCCCCTCCACACCCTCCTCTCAACCCATGACTTCGCCCTCGCCGCCTCCCTCTTCTTCCCCCCCAAAACCCACGCCTTCGTCACCTCCGCCGCCACCGATCTCCACACCCACCGCTCCAATTCGCACACTTACTCCCTGATCACCCTGCGGCCCCGCATCCTCCGCGACGTTCCTCGGGTTTCCATCTCCACTCACATCCTCGGCCACTCCGTCTCCTCGCCCATCTTCGCAGCCGCCACCTCTTTGGGAATCACCGTCCACCCTGAAGGCGAAAAGGAGATTGGAAGGGCTTGTAAGAGGCTGGGGGTGGGGATGACGGTTAGTACCAGTGCTAGTTTTAGTGTGGGGGAGATTGCGGGGGTTGTGAGGGAGACGAAGGGGGATGGAGAAACTCCGTTGTGGTTCCAGCTTTATGTGGATAAAGACCGGAGCAAGAGCGAGAAGTTGCTGAAGCAGGCGGTGGAGGCGGGGGTGAAAGCCGTGTTTTTGACTGTTGATGCGCCGGTGCCGGGGAAGAGGGAGGCTGATGAGAGGATTTCGGTGGAGGAAGCGTTGGTGATGCCGATGACGGGGGAGAAGGCGGAGAATGATAAGTCTGGAGGCGGGCTGGGGAGGATCACGGGGAAATTCTTGGATGCGAGTGTCTCATGGGGGGATATTGCCTGGTTGAGGAGGTGTTTGCCGGAGGAGGTGAAGATTGTGTTGAAAGGGGTGCAGACGGCTGCGGATGCGGTGAAGGCCATGGAGGCGGGCGTGGAGGGGATTGTGGTGTCGAATCATGGGGGGAGGAGCTTGGATACGGCGCCGGCGACGATTTTGGTTTTGTTGGAGCTGCAGAGGTGTTGTCCGGAGGTCTTTGATAGGATGGAGGTGCTAATTGATGGAGGGGTGATGCGCGGGACGGATGTGTTTAAGGCCTTGTGTTTGGGCGCCAGTGGGGTGGGGATTGGGAGGGGGATCTTGTATGGGCTTGGATATGGGGAGGAAGGGGTGAGGAGGTATGTGGAGATATTGAATGATGAGTTGGAGACGACGATGAAGATGTGTGGGATCACGAGTCTGGATCAGGTGCATCCGGGGTTGCTTAATACGAGAGCGGTTGATCACCTTGTGCCGGAGACGGTCGAGGAGGAACATTCGTATGCGAAGTGGAGGCCTTCGATGAGGAAGAAGGTAGCGTGAGGGATGTTGAGGAAAACAATATCGTGGAATTTCGGGTAGCATATTGAAGTATGTTCTTATTGACTTCCAGGGGGCTGTCTCCAGACCTTCTAAGTGACACCAGTTCGGTGGCCTAACAATTTTACTTCCGTTCATCAAGCAACTCTGTCTGGGAATCATCAACGTCAGAAATATATCACATTAATCACTTGACCGCAACTACGATAATTTGTCCCGAAATTCCTCCACTTTTACTTTTCGTACAATCACTGAGTTACATACTCCATCCACATTTGTTTACTTCTCTCAGGGGCTCACTAACCACCACTAGCTCCAAACTTCCCACCTGATGGCATTCTCAACTCCACTCCCCGTCTACCACAAGCTTTGGCGCTAATAAGCTGGCTACACGCCACGAACTAATACCGATGGTTGCGTGGCCCAGTGGTTAAGGCATCTGCTTTACAAACGATAACGCAGAGGATCGCAGGTTCGAGCCCTGCCGCGATCATTTCTTTGCATTTTTTTGGTTCGCTTCTCCTTACACTTTTGCTCCCTTGGAGACTTTTGCTTGGTTCTTGGACTTTGTTTACTTGACATACATGATGTTTGTTAACCTGGTGCATTTTATTGTTTTCTTTTATTCTTCTCTCTACATTCGAGTCGTTTTGAACCACAAATGCCGGCTTCTTCTTTTCCTACATTAGGAAGTTCACTTTGCTACAATAACGCAGCGTTTGTATGTTCTTTCGGAATGGTCTCAAAGCACATAATGATGCTTTTGCTTTTCTCACACGTCTTTGACATCCAGCTAATGTAATGTAATGCAAAACTGTCAACGCTTCAAGCTTTCCATAAAGGATCACATCTTTTGACCACCACCAGCACATGCTCTGTTTCTTTACATAGGCTAACCCCTTTCATCATGACCTTCGAATTCCTGCTCGCCCAAGGTTTGACAGCTTCTAATCTCTTCGCAACTCCCCAAAACAAAGCGCACAATGCAAATCGAAATTCTCAATTCACGAACCTGCGTCTACAAGCGATTCGCATTCCACCCTTCTCAGTCCCCATCCGGCGCCATCTGTCTTAGACGTTGAGGTTACTACCCCAAGTCCATCGTATCCCAGTTCCCGAAATCCGTCGTAAAGTCCCCTGTCCCCAAGCCGCTAAAGATATCATCACCACTCAGGTCTCCTCCCGCGCCACCGCTGCCACTGCCTCCACCGCCAGCACCGCCGGCTCCTCCTTCTCCACCATTCCCAGCCGAGGCACCTGCTCCTGCTCCTCCCGCACCACCACTACTTTGACCACCCGTCCCAACACCACCTCCCATTCCTCCTCCAGTATTCGTATTCACTGTCAACCCACCCATACTCCCCATACCCATATCCCCCATCCCACTCAAATCCATGCCACCCGCACCTCCGACATCCAACCCACCCATGCCCGTAGCATCCAAACTCATCGCGTCCACCGAATGGTGATGATCACCACTCGACACTGCCACCACCGCAGCGTTCATGATGGAATCGCCCATGGTATCACCAGCCACCACCCCCAGCGCGCTCAACTCCGGCTGCAGCATCGCTTGCTGATGATGAGGATGATGATGCTGCACGGGCGGCGGAGGCGGGGGAGGGAGGGCCATCTGCGCCTCGACGCGACGATGCAGGCGCACGACCGTTTCGGCCATTAAGGGGTCCGATTTCTGGATCTTCTTAAACTCTTCCGCTTCGAACTTGAGGGCTTCGCGGAGGGTGATTCTCCGCTGCTTTTTGGTGACGGGGTGGTTCGCAGCATCTCCTCCTCCTCGGGCAGAGGAGGGGTCGTTGTCGTCCATTACGGGGGTGTTGTGGACGTCGGGAGCACAGATGATGGCGGTGACGACGTCGTAGGCGACGGGGCCGTTGCCGGCTTCTGTTTGCGCTTTCAGCTCCTCAAGTAAAGCGGAAAGGAGACGCCTGGCGCCGCAGATCTGGAGGGCGACGAGGACCTGGCGGTGGGTGTAAGTGGTGGGCACGCCGTTGCCGGGCGAGTGCTGAGCCCATTGGACCAGGTTTTGGACGGTGTGGCGGATGGCGCCGTAGAGACCCCCGACGGACCCGGAACCGTTGTGGTGTGTGCCGGTCCAGTTTTCTAGTTCGCTGTGATCGGCGCCGCCGGTGCGGCCGGACACGGCCAGGTTCTCTTTGAGAGCGCGCAAAAGGGGCTCGACCTCTTGTGATGTGGGAACCTGACGCTGGTAGGAGCGGAGTGAGAGTTCCAGGGGCTTGGCGACGATGTTCAGGACCGATGAGAGCATGGTAGATGCTTCATTAGAGATCGAGTTGGGACGCAGAATGAGCTGAAGAATCTTGATGACCGCTCCTTGACCGGCCTGCTTATCGGTTCGCAGGTTGTTTGCAAGGAACAACAGTGCTGGCACTAGTGAAGGCAATAATAGGGTATCCAAGAGATCTAAGAGGCAGTTAGCGACATGGCCGTGATGATCACGGCAAGAAAGTTGATACTTACATTCCAGACCACTCCTTAACAGGTAATCATTCAAGCAGCCTGTACTCAAAGCCATAACGATCTGATCAAAAAGCGTTGGCATGAGTAGATAGAAGTCCTGCGGAGGACACGACGACATAAGATCGTCTCCTAAGCCGCCAGCCTCGGAATCAAATAGTCCATGTACCCAACCATTCAGGTGTGACTTTTCCTGGTCGCCGAGTTCGTCTAAAGGTCGGCTCAACTGGCCCCTTCCTAGCAGCTTTCCCACGAACGAATCCGGAGACCGGATGGCCAAGTCTGTTGGTGTCAGACTGTAGCGGTGTACAAAGGCCAGTAGGAGAAGCAAGATAGAGCCAAACTCCTCGTATACAGGCTGATATTCGCCCTGATCCTCGTCGTACCCGCCCCAGTTGTCCAAGAGCTCGCATAGAGGATGAAGTATTTTGTATGGTTTGTCGAAGAGCAGTAGAATATCCAAAGATGACGGTTTGCTGGCCAGCTGGCTGCACAACTGCTTGAGAGTCATCGTCTCCTTGTTGCGGCAGAGTGTACCAATGACCTATTGATTTCCATGTTAGCAACCATCACTCCAGGGTTCCGTTATCTGACCAAGTGAAGACCAACCTCAACAATAGCTTGCGCAGCAGCGCCCACATTTCCATTCATGTTATCCAATTCCCCGATAAGCCTCTGACCTCTCTCGGAATCCTCCAAACATGCCTGAACCAGCGTTTCTTTCACGTACCGACCCTCGTCCGGCAGTGTTTGATACGTAATCTCCCCTAACAGAGTCTCGATAGCCGACGAAGACAAAAGCCCGTGTAGTTGGCACGCGAAGCAAAAGTCTTGTCGCACCGAGTCCTGAAAGGAGCTGCTCGTGTTCGACATATCGAACATATTCGACAATGTCGGGAACACATTGGTGTCAACCTGACCCAGCGCCTGGGATATGCAAAACTCTGCGTCGAAAGGATACATGTGTGTAGAGGAAGCGGCAAAGTTACCCAATATTAGGGGGACCTTGTTGACGACGTATGATTTGAGCAAATGTCCGGTTTTTGATCCTTCGTACCTAAAGACGGCGTTTGCCAAAACATCAAAGGATGCTAGGATAAGGTGTATTGCTGTTGTTTGTAAGTCACCCTGAACCTTTGTCAGCACAAACACAGAGCGCATTGGACGTTGAACGAGAACACAAACCTGGTATCTGTTGTGTAAGTAGGTGTAAAGAGAATGATCATCAATCAAAGGTCGTCCCACGAGCTATATAGGCGTCAGCATCCCAGGTCCCCCATCCACTCCAAATCGGGATAGTCGTCCGACGAACATACCGCAGCATTGATGTAAATGTACAGACCAGCGCGAGAGTTAACTAGGGGCATGTCGGGTATTTGCCATGTGTCCAGCCCGATCATGTTATCCATGTAGCTATGCATCTCCGCTACCGCAGCGTCCTTCAGGTCAGAAGACTCTTCCCCGGCCAGTGCCTGCCCTCGGCTGAACTCTAATCTCTCCGCAATTCCAGAGGTATTTGGATTCTGAAGGATATAGGGTATAAGCTGATCGATAGAGCTCGCTAATCGTTTGCGATGGCCTGGTGAGAAGAAACTCATTAGCCAAGTGCTCGGTTCACAGAATAGGGAATCATAGCATAGAAGAAGCGTTACCTTTAGCCTCGGGCCGGCTGAAGGCAGAGACCACCCGTTGGTTTCCCAAAAAGTTGACCAAAAGCAAACTGAAAGCCTGAAGGGATGTTTCCATGTCCTGCTTGGTCCGCATGTTCTGAATAGAGCCGAACGTATCTCGTGAAAAGGCGGCGATGACGTCGATGAAGAGCGTTATCCACTTGCTCAGGTTCGTGGCCATCTCGTAGGCGTCAGAGGCATGCCTGATGCCTTGACCATGTGTTATGACCTTGGAGAGCCGCAGAAAGATTACCTCCTCGTCGTTATATGAGTTCTGCCAGAACACCCTCTTCGGTTTTTTGTCTCCTTGTTGCCCCTGGCCTCCCTTATTGGCCGTCGCGGCCTCGTTTGTGGTACCTGCATCATGTTCACTCTGAATCTTGGCCTGCGATGTCGAGTAATGGTGTAGAACTTTCAGGACGGACTGGGGATTGACGAGCTTCTGGTTGAGGAGGATGGTGAGATATTGTAGTCGGCGGGGGTCGAGAGAATAGGAAGACTGCTTCGTCGGCTTGAGGAGAAGGTTGGCAATAATGATGGGAGGCAATGGATAGAAGTCCGAGTTAAGGATGGGCACGAATCTCGCGAAGTCGCTTGGGTCTAGTCGTTTGGCTTCGGCGCGCGCCAGGAACTTGGTCCATTGTCCCACGGCCGCCGACAAGCCTGCCGTCGCTGGACCTCCGGGCATGGTCGGGGCATTCGAGACCGGTATTGTCGACGGTAGTGATAGTAGGTGGTAGAGTAGCAAAAATCGGGCGTGTACTATATCGGGATCGTGGTCATCTTAAAGGTGGTGGTGTTGGTAGCTGACGTTGTTGCGTCGCGACCAATGTCCGATGATGCGCTTGTCAGCTTTCGAGCATGTGGTCGACGCAACTGTTGGTCCCGCCCCTTCCACTTCACTCAGCTGAATAGCAACCAGTTTCCAGAAGACCGACAGGGGGCGTTTGGGGCTTTAGTTCCAGATGCTGTGGATTCCGTAAATGCCTTGAGCGGTGGATTGTATGTACATAGAGGTAGCGCGTTCGTCGTGATCCGCCTATGGGCGCGTTGGCTAAATCTGGAAAATGTGTTGGATTGATTGATGATATTCGTAGTATACTGCTGCCGTACTCTGGAAAGCGCTCGAGTCCGAATATTATTGTTCGACTGACAAGTGGGAGAGCAAAAGGTTGAAAGCAAAAGATGAAAGGTGGTGAAGTGTGAAGCAGTCAGAGTCCAGGTTGCACCATAGCGCGACCGGTCTGCAGCTAACTGATGTGGAAGTTACGAAACCTGAAAACGAAACAAATCATACAATCTTTCATATTTCTTACAAATGTGCTGTAAGGTATCGTACCCGGGCAAACACACATCACCGTAAGGTCGGCACGAGCCGAGGACCCACAGAACAGTTAAAGTGGAGAGGGACTCAAAGCTTGGGCCAGTTGAGCTATTCTGAAGCTGTCTCCGTTTCCGGCACTCCGGTCTTGTACTGTACATCCCTCTTCACAGTATCAAAATTCTTGTGGACGTACCGCCATTACCGGCCGATATTCGTACGGTATATACACACGGAGACACTGGAACATTGACAAGTCGTGGTCTCGTTCCTTGCCCATGCTCTCGAGATATTTGCAGTCGTTATAAAGGGCCCAGTCCTAGGTTGGGGAAGCATGGAATTGATACGAGGAGTCGCTCTGATGCAGTAACTAATAACGATTTCCATGGCAGAGCCGGGAATATGTCATCATCTTTTCATTCAAATTCCGGTATTTTTTTACCCGTGTACGACCCGATTGTTCGGAGGTCAACTTGAGGTTGACGCTCTGACCTGTCCAGGGGGATAGCACATTCATCCTTTTTCTGATAGCCATGATACAGAGCCATCCATAACCGTATAGTAAAATGCTCAAACATGGCCCGTAGGCAAGTTGTACAATGGAATGCCAACACTCAACAGAGAGAACACTCATATCCAGCCCATTGACTTTTCCTTGGCCGTTCCCAATTCGCCTTACAAACCCTCCTGGGATGAACCGTCTTAGTCACTTTCCCTTTTGATACCCTGCATCCGTCCTCCATTGACGTTGTTCCCGTTCCCATTGCCGTTTGCTTGCTGCACATCCGGCGCGCGTGGTCCCAACATCCAGTCCTGCATCGCCAACCATTCGCTCCAGCTTCTCTCAGCCAGAACAATCTCTCTTTCGGTCGCATCGCGCAAAGGTTTCAAAAACGGTATGGACTCTTCCTCGTTCATGTCGTAAGCCGCCTTGACCTTGAGCCAGTTGGAGCTCTTGGCCGCAAAGAGATAGTTCCGTCGCTCGTTCTCGTGTAGTGGCCCAATACCAGCCTCCCAGTCGTCGCCGAAGAAGCCGTGCAAAACTCCGGGAAAGTCATATCCCGTAGCAACCAGACGGCGGATATAGGGGATCAAGTTGACACTCGCATACGACTGAAGACCGTAGCCCCCGACGGGCGCCTTTCCCCCTGCTCCCCGGACACAAGACGCCTCTAGTTCTGGTGGTGGGCGGACTGTCTGTGAAGACAGCACCGGGTTGGGCTTCTGGAAAGGTAGTCGGATGTTGATGAATCCGGCAAGAGCCTGCACAGGGCCATGGTACTGGGCGTGGTCCAGGAAGTATCGCATGCAGGACATGAAGTATGGGTGCCACTCGAGAATGTCGAACTGGGACTGGGCATCCGCAAAGGACTGCGCGGGCGTGTTAACTTTCGGACGAGCGTTGGAAGCCGGTCGCGGGAAGGAGAAAACACCATGTACCTGTGCGTGACGAAAAGCCGGCCCGCCTGGTTGAGGGAAAGCCATTGTTGGCAACGGTGATTGTCGGTGGGTTAGGTGAGGGCGGGTGCGAATGAGGTGTGAGTGCGCCAACGAGAGCGGTACGACAGCTCAAACGGCTTGGTTGTATTCTCGATGATGTTTTATCGTCTCGTCTTGGTGTAGGCGTCAAGTTGACTAATGGCTGGAATGTTGTTTGATCAGAGTCGACCTCCGTGTATAGTTCACACCGACAACGGATGGTATGATATGACGGAGCTTGTGAAGGGGAAGGTCGTCTTGGTAGTAGAGGATGGAGAACTGAAGGGAATAACGGGACGGAAGTTTAAGCTTTCTGAAGCGGGAACTAAGACGTTATATAGCCCCGTATGGAGAAGATGCGGACCATTGAATCCTTGATCAACCTCGGGAAGATTTCTCAACCGCATACCCACTCCGCCGCTGTAGGAGGTCCCCAAGCCGCATGATGTGCATGTACCATCATGGGGGTGGAATAATAGAAAACCTGTCTGGACTGCGTACCAGAAGAACAATAAAACAGGGGTTGAGGAGAGACGTCCCGTTCAGGGCACTAAAACAACGAGGAGCACCGGGTGTAGGCGACGACGGAGTAACGGCGAGAGTCAGTGTGTACTATGACTGTACCCATCTCCGTCTCCATCGCAAGCAAGGTGCGCTCCCTTAGCTGCAGCTGAGGTGCGCTCGGAGAAGGAGGGAAAAAAGAAAAGATCCACAGTACTTTCTGCGGGATACTATTTTTGTGAAAGGATGGGCAATTGCAAAGGCCGAAGTGATGTACATGATGGGATTGAAGTCGGGCATGGGTGGGAGATCTGAAGACGGGTCTCGTCGCCGTCATCGCGGGGGAGATCAAGAACGCCAATCACGAAGCAGCACTCGGAAGATAGTCTGGACAGTCTCGAGACAGTGTCTGGATAGCGAGTGTGAGACGGGGCATCAATGCCTCCGAGACCTGATTGATGAAGCAAGCGCGATGCCCTGTGCGAATCTAAGGCGAATGCATCATGGGATGGGATGTCGAGCGCTTCTTTCCCACTCCGAGTCTGCGTTGCCTCCCCGGGTGGTGGTGGGTGGTGGTCTGGACTTGACAATCTGGATATCGAGTTTTTGCTGTGAAGCTAGAAGTCAAACGCGGAGCGCCGCGAGGAACAGAAACGCCTGCGGGACGTCGGAAGGAGTAGTGAACTCGGTGGAGAGCCTAGAGAGCCGTCGACACTCTTGAGAGGCTTACAGGGGCTGTGGCGACAAGGACAGGCCATCTTTGTTTACGGTAGCCGACTGCAAGGAGGGCGAGCGAGCCGTGGTTCTCATAGCCCCGTCAGTGCCTGCTCCCGTAAAAGTCCCGCTTCCACTTGAGAAGATGAGGTGGGAATGGGGTAATGGAGGCGACAGCATGGATATCTCTATACAAGGCACCAGAGCTAGCTGTACCACCTGAGCTCTGAAACCATCCTGGCAGTTCTGTTGCCCTGCCGTGACTGATGGATGGCAAAGAGGTGCGAGGCTCGCTCCGTGAGTGCTTGTTTGTTTGTCTATGTCTGTGATGGAAAGGGCTAAGCGAGGTTGAGAAATTGGATTCGCCAGTGATGCTGGGATCGACGACGGGACGGGGACTTGCTCGGCGAGGCTGCAACATCTTGATAGACCCTACACAGTGATGCTGTGTGTGCGATGTGATATAGCTTGATGAAGCTTCGGGCGAGGCGCAAACCAGAGACCTCACCCTCTCCCTTTAACTTTTTCCAAGGGTTCCCCGAGGGCAACACTACCTAGAGGTACCCCGGGATCCCAGGACAGCAGGGAGAAGATGCCCATGCCCGAAGCCATCAGATTGCCATGGTAAGATAACGGGATGAGCGGGTGGGAGTATCGGTATCGACTTGATTTGCTGCCAACCCGCTTGCCCGCTTCAGGTCTCTGCTGCGATCCATATGCGATGCGATGCAATGTGTTGCTTACCAGGCGCGGTATCTGGCGTTGGAACTTGGGTTGGGGCAACTTGGAAGGAGGTACCATTGACTGCATGCTCTGATACGCCAGGGGGGGGGGGGGGGGGGGGGGGTGGGGGGGGGGG